>OU696696.1:174142044-174732044 GCA_916050605.2 Platycheirus albimanus
TCATTATCATTATCATTATCATTATCATTATCATTATCATTATCATTATCATTATCATTATCATTATCATTATCATTATCATTATCATTATCATTATCATTATCATTATCATTATCATTATCATTATCATTATCATTATCATTATCATTATCATTATCATTATCATTATCATTATCATTATCATTATCATTATCATTATCATTATCATTATCATTATCATTATCATTATCATTATCATTATCATTATCATTATCATTATCATTATCATTATCATTATCATTATCATTATCATTATCATTATCATTATCATTATCATTATCATTATCATTATCATTATCATTATCATTATCATTATCATTATCATTATCATTATCATTATCATTATCATTATCATTATCATTATCATTATCATTATCATTATCATTATCATTATCATTATCATTATCATTATCATTATCATTATCATTATCATTATCATTATCATTATCATTATCATTATCATTATCATTATCATTATCATTATCATTATCATTATCATTATCATTATCATTATCATTATCATTATCATTATCATTATCATTATCATTATCATTATCATTATCATTATCATTATCATTATCATTATCATTATCATTATCATTATCATTATCATTATCATTATCATTATCATTATCATTATCATTATCATTATCATTATCATTATCATTATCATTATCATTATCATTATCATTATCATTATCATTATCATTATCATTATCATTATCATTATCATTATCATTATCATTATCATTATCATTATCATTATCATTATCATTATCATTATCATTATCATTATCATTATCATTATCATTATCATTATCATTATCATTATCATTATCATTATCATTATCATTATCATTATCATTATCATTATCATTATCATTATCATTATCATTATCATTATCATTATCATTATCATTATCATTATCATTATCATTATCATTATCATTATCATTATCATTATCATTATCATTATCATTATCATTATCATTATCATTATCATTATCATTATCATTATCATTATCATTATCATTATCATTATCATTATCATTATCATTATCATTATCATTATCATTATCATTATCATTATCATTATCATTATCATTATCATTATCATTATCATTATCATTATCATTATCATTATCATTATCATTATCATTATCATTATCATTATCATTATCATTATCATTATCATTATCATTATCATTATCATTATCATTATCATTATCATTATCATTATCATTATCATTATCATTATCATTATCATTATCATTATCATTATCATTATCATTATCATTATCATTATCATTATCATTATCATTATCATTATCATTATCATTATCATTATCATTATCATTATCATTATCATTATCATTATCATTATCATTATCATTATCATTATCATTATCATTATCATTATCATTATCATTATCATTATCATTATCATTATCATTATCATTATCATTATCATTATCATTATCATTATCATTATCATTATCATTATCATTATCATTATCATTATCATTATCATTATCATTATCATTATCATTATCATTATCATTATCATTATCATTATCATTATCATTATCATTATCATTATCATTATCATTATCATTATCATTATCATTATCATTATCATTATCATTATCATTATCATTATCATTATCATTATCATTATCATTATCATTATCATTATCATTATCATTATCATTATCATTATCATTATCATTATCATTATCATTATCATTATCATTATCATTATCATTATCATTATCATTATCATTATCATTATCATTATCATTATCATTATCATTATCATTATCATTATCATTATCATTATCATTATCATTATCATTATCATTATCATTATCATTATCATTATCATTATCATTATCATTATCATTATCATTATCATTATCATTATCATTATCATTATCATTATCATTATCATTATCATTATCATTATCATTATCATTATCATTATCATTATCATTATCATTATCATTATCATTATCATTATCATTATCATTATCATTATCATTATCATTATCATTATCATTATCATTATCATTATCATTATCATTATCATTATCATTATCATTATCATTATCATTATCATTATCATTATCATTATCATTATCATTATCATTATCATTATCATTATCATTATCATTATCATTATCATTATCATTATCATTATCATTATCATTATCATTATCATTATCATTATCATTATCATTATCATTATCATTATCATTATCATTATCATTATCATTATCATTATCATTATCATTATCATTATCATTATCATTATCATTATCATTATCATTATCATTATCATTATCATTATCATTATCATTATCATTATCATTATCATTATCATTATCATTATCATTATCATTATCATTATCATTATCATTATCATTATCATTATCATTATCATTATCATTATCATTATCATTATCATTATCATTATCATTATCATTATCATTATCATTATCATTATCATTATCATTATCATTATCATTATCATTATCATTATCATTATCATTATCATTATCATTATCATTATCATTATCATTATCATTATCATTATCATTATCATTATCATTATCATTATCATTATCATTATCATTATCATTATCATTATCATTATCATTATCATTATCATTATCATTATCATTATCATTATCATTATCATTATCATTATCATTATCATTATCATTATCATTATCATTATCATTATCATTATCATTATCATTATCATTATCATTATCATTATCATTATCATTATCATTATCATTATCATTATCATTATCATTATCATTATCATTATCATTATCATTATCATTATCATTATCATTATCATTATCATTATCATTATCATTATCATTATCATTATCATTATCATTATCATTATCATTATCATTATCATTATCATTATCATTATCATTATCATTATCATTATCATTATCATTATCATTATCATTATCATTATCATTATCATTATCATTATCATTATCATTATCATTATCATTATCATTATCATTATCATTATCATTATCATTATCATTATCATTATCATTATCATTATCATTATCATTATCATTATCATTATCATTATCATTATCATTATCATTATCATTATCATTATCATTATCATTATCATTATCATTATCATTATCATTATCATTATCATTATCATTATCATTATCATTATCATTATCATTATCATTATCATTATCATTATCATTATCATTATCATTATCATTATCATTATCATTATCATTATCATTATCATTATCATTATCATTATCATTATCATTATCATTATCATTATCATTATCATTATCATTATCATTATCATTATCATTATCATTATCATTATCATTATCATTATCATTATCATTATCATTATCATTATCATTATCATTATCATTATCATTATCATTATCATTATCATTATCATTATCATTATCATTATCATTATCATTATCATTATCATTATCATTATCATTATCATTATCATTATCATTATCATTATCATTATCATTATCATTATCATTATCATTATCATTATCATTATCATTATCATTATCATTATCATTATCATTATCATTATCATTATCATTATCATTATCATTATCATTATCATTATCATTATCATTATCATTATCATTATCATTATCATTATCATTATCATTATCATTATCATTATCATTATCATTATCATTATCATTATCATTATCATTATCATTATCATTATCATTATCATTATCATTATCATTATCATTATCATTATCATTATCATTATCATTATCATTATCATTATCATTATCATTATCATTATCATTATCATTATCATTATCATTATCATTATCATTATCATTATCATTATCATTATCATTATCATTATCATTATCATTATCATTATCATTATCATTATCATTATCATTATCATTATCATTATCATTATCATTATCATTATCATTATCATTATCATTATCATTATCATTATCATTATCATTATCATTATCATTATCATTATCATTATCATTATCATTATCATTATCATTATCATTATCATTATCATTATCATTATCATTATCATTATCATTATCATTATCATTATCATTATCATTATCATTATCATTATCATTATCATTATCATTATCATTATCATTATCATTATCATTATCATTATCATTATCATTATCATTATCATTATCATTATCATTATCATTATCATTATCATTATCATTATCATTATCATTATCATTATCATTATCATTATCATTATCATTATCATTATCATTATCATTATCATTATCATTATCATTATCATTATCATTATCATTATCATTATCATTATCATTATCATTATCATTATCATTATCATTATCATTATCATTATCATTATCATTATCATTATCATTATCATTATCATTATCATTATCATTATCATTATCATTATCATTATCATTATCATTATCATTATCATTATCATTATCATTATCATTATCATTATCATTATCATTATCATTATCATTATCATTATCATTATCATTATCATTATCATTATCATTATCATTATCATTATCATTATCATTATCATTATCATTATCATTATCATTATCATTATCATTATCATTATCATTATCATTATCATTATCATTATCATTATCATTATCATTATCATTATCATTATCATTATCATTATCATTATCATTATCATTATCATTATCATTATCATTATCATTATCATTATCATTATCATTATCATTATCATTATCATTATCATTATCATTATCATTATCATTATCATTATCATTATCATTATCATTATCATTATCATTATCATTATCATTATCATTATCATTATCATTATCATTATCATTATCATTATCATTATCATTATCATTATCATTATCATTATCATTATCATTATCATTATCATTATCATTATCATTATCATTATCATTATCATTATCATTATCATTATCATTATCATTATCATTATCATTATCATTATCATTATCATTATCATTATCATTATCATTATCATTATCATTATCATTATCATTATCATTATCATTATCATTATCATTATCATTATCATTATCATTATCATTATCATTATCATTATCATTATCATTATCATTATCATTATCATTATCATTATCATTATCATTATCATTATCATTATCATTATCATTATCATTATCATTATCATTATCATTATCATTATCATTATCATTATCATTATCATTATCATTATCATTATCATTATCATTATCATTATCATTATCATTATCATTATCATTATCATTATCATTATCATTATCATTATCATTATCATTATCATTATCATTATCATTATCATTATCATTATCATTATCATTATCATTATCATTATCATTATCATTATCATTATCATTATCATTATCATTATCATTATCATTATCATTATCATTATCATTATCATTATCATTATCATTATCATTATCATTATCATTATCATTATCATTATCATTATCATTATCATTATCATTATCATTATCATTATCATTATCATTATCATTATCATTATCATTATCATTATCATTATCATTATCATTATCATTATCATTATCATTATCATTATCATTATCATTATCATTATCATTATCATTATCATTATCATTATCATTATCATTATCATTATCATTATCATTATCATTATCATTATCATTATCATTATCATTATCATTATCATTATCATTATCATTATCATTATCATTATCATTATCATTATCATTATCATTATCATTATCATTATCATTATCATTATCATTATCATTATCATTATCATTATCATTATCATTATCATTATCATTATCATTATCATTATCATTATCATTATCATTATCATTATCATTATCATTATCATTATCATTATCATTATCATTATCATTATCATTATCATTATCATTATCATTATCATTATCATTATCATTATCATTATCATTATCATTATCATTATCATTATCATTATCATTATCATTATCATTATCATTATCATTATCATTATCATTATCATTATCATTATCATTATCATTATCATTATCATTATCATTATCATTATCATTATCATTATCATTATCATTATCATTATCATTATCATTATCATTATCATTATCATTATCATTATCATTATCATTATCATTATCATTATCATTATCATTATCATTATCATTATCATTATCATTATCATTATCATTATCATTATCATTATCATTATCATTATCATTATCATTATCATTATCATTATCATTATCATTATCATTATCATTATCATTATCATTATCATTATCATTATCATTATCATTATCATTATCATTATCATTATCATTATCATTATCATTATCATTATCATTATCATTATCATTATCATTATCATTATCATTATCATTATCATTATCATTATCATTATCATTATCATTATCATTATCATTATCATTATCATTATCATTATCATTATCATTATCATTATCATTATCATTATCATTATCATTATCATTATCATTATCATTATCATTATCATTATCATTATCATTATCATTATCATTATCATTATCATTATCATTATCATTATCATTATCATTATCATTATCATTATCATTATCATTATCATTATCATTATCATTATCATTATCATTATCATTATCATTATCATTATCATTATCATTATCATTATCATTATCATTATCATTATCATTATCATTATCATTATCATTATCATTATCATTATCATTATCATTATCATTATCATTATCATTATCATTATCATTATCATTATCATTATCATTATCATTATCATTATCATTATCATTATCATTATCATTATCATTATCATTATCATTATCATTATCATTATCATTATCATTATCATTATCATTATCATTATCATTATCATTATCATTATCATTATCATTATCATTATCATTATCATTATCATTATCATTATCATTATCATTATCATTATCATTATCATTATCATTATCATTATCATTATCATTATCATTATCATTATCATTATCATTATCATTATCATTATCATTATCATTATCATTATCATTATCATTATCATTATCATTATCATTATCATTATCATTATCATTATCATTATCATTATCATTATCATTATCATTATCATTATCATTATCATTATCATTATCATTATCATTATCATTATCATTATCATTATCATTATCATTATCATTATCATTATATTATCATTATCATTATCATTATCATTATCATTATCATTATCATTATCATTCATTATCATTATCATTATCATTATCATTATCATTATCATTATCATTATCATTATCATTATCATTATCATTATCATTATCATTATCATTATCATTATCATTATCATTATCATTATCATTATCATTATCATTATCATTATCATTATCATTATCATTATCATTATCATTATCATTATCATTATCATTATCATTATCATTATCATTATCATTATCATTATCATTATCATTATCATTATCATTATCATTATCATTATCATTATCATTATCATTATCATTATCATTATCATTATCATTATCATTATCATTATCATTATCATTATCATTATCATTATCATTATCATTATCATTATCATTATCATTATCATTATCATTATCATTATCATTATCATTATCATTATCATTATCATTATCATTATCATTATCATTATCATTATCATTATCATTATCATTATCATTATCATTATCATTATCATTATCATTATCATTATCATTATCATTATCATTATCATTATCATTATCATTATCATTATCATTATCATTATCATTATCATTATCATTATCATTATCATTATCATTATCATTATCATTATCATTATCATTATCATTATCATTATCATTATCATTATCATTATCATTATCATTATCATTATCATTATCATTATCATTATCATTATCATTATCATTATCATTATCATTATCATTATCATTATCATTATCATTATCATTATCATTATCATTATCATTATCATTATCATTATCATTATCATTATCATTATCATTATCATTATCATTATCATTATCATTATCATTATCATTATCATTATCATTATCATTATCATTATCATTATCATTATCATTATCATTATCATTATCATTATCATTATCATTATCATTATCATTATCATTATCATTATCATTATCATTATCATTATCATTATCATTATCATTATCATTATCATTATCATTATCATTATCATTATCATTATCATTATCATTATCATTATCATTATCATTATCATTATCATTATCATTATCATTATCATTATCATTATCATTATCATTATCATTATCATTATCATTATCATTATCATTATCATTATCATTATCATTATCATTATCATTATCATTATCATTATCATTATCATTATCATTATCATTATCATTATCATTATCATTATCATTATCATTATCATTATCATTATCATTATCATTATCATTATCATTATCATTATCATTATCATTATCATTATCATTATCATTATCATTATCATTATCATTATCATTATCATTATCATTATCATTATCATTATCATTATCATTATCATTATCATTATCATTATCATTATCATTATCATTATCATTATCATTATCATTATCATTATCATTATCATTATCATTATCATTATCATTATCATTATCATTATCATTATCATTATCATTATCATTATCATTATCATTATCATTATCATTATCATTATCATTATCATTATCATTATCATTATCATTATCATTATCATTATCATTATCATTATCATTATCATTATCATTATCATTATCATTATCATTATCATTATCATTATCATTATCATTATCATTATCATTATCATTATCATTATCATTATCATTATCATTATCATTATCATTATCATTATCATTATCATTATCATTATCATTATCATTATCATTATCATTATCATTATCATTATCATTATCATTATCATTATCATTATCATTATCATTATCATTATCATTATCATTATCATTATCATTATCATTATCATTATCATTATCATTATCATTATCATTATCATTATCATTATCATTATCATTATCATTATCATTATCATTATCATTATCATTATCATTATCATTATCATTATCATTATCATTATCATTATCATTATCATTATCATTATCATTATCATTATCATTATCATTATCATTATCATTATCATTATCATTATCATTATCATTATCATTATCATTATCATTATCATTATCATTATCATTATCATTATCATTATCATTATCATTATCATTATCATTATCATTATCATTATCATTATCATTATCATTATCATTATCATTATCATTATCATTATCATTATCATTATCATTATCATTATCATTATCATTATCATTATCATTATCATTATCATTATCATTATCATTATCATTATCATTATCATTATCATTATCATTATCATTATCATTATCATTATCATTATCATTATCATTATCATTATCATTATCATTATCATTATCATTATCATTATCATTATCATTATCATTATCATTATCATTATCATTATCATTATCATTATCATTATCATTATCATTATCATTATCATTATCATTATCATTATCATTATCATTATCATTATCATTATCATTATCATTATCATTATCATTATCATTATCATTATCATTATCATTATCATTATCATTATCATTATCATTATCATTATCATTATCATTATCATTATCATTATCATTATCATTATCATTATCATTATCATTATCATTATCATTATCATTATCATTATCATTATCATTATCATTATCATTATCATTATCATTATCATTATCATTATCATTATCATTATCATTATCATTATCATTATCATTATCATTATCATTATCATTATCATTATCATTATCATTATCATTATCATTATCATTATCATTATCATTATCATTATCATTATCATTATCATTATCATTATCATTATCATTATCATTATCATTATCATTATCATTATCATTATCATTATCATTATCATTATCATTATCATTATCATTATCATTATCATTATCATTATCATTATCATTATCATTATCATTATCATTATCATTATCATTATCATTATCATTATCATTATCATTATCATTATCATTATCATTATCATTATCATTATCATTATCATTATCATTATCATTATCATTATCATTATCATTATCATTATCATTATCATTATCATTATCATTATCATTATCATTATCATTATCATTATCATTATCATTATCATTATCATTATCATTATCATTATCATTATCATTATCATTATCATTATCATTATCATTATCATTATCATTATCATTATCATTATCATTATCATTATCATTATCATTATCATTATCATTATCATTATCATTATCATTATCATTATCATTATCATTATCATTATCATTATCATTATCATTATCATTATCATTATCATTATCATTATCATTATCATTATCATTATCATTATCATTATCATTATCATTATCATTATCATTATCATTATCATTATCATTATCATTATCATTATCATTATCATTATCATTATCATTATCATTATCATTATCATTATCATTATCATTATCATTATCATTATCATTATCATTATCATTATCATTATCATTATCATTATCATTATCATTATCATTATCATTATCATTATCATTATCATTATCATTATCATTATCATTATCATTATCATTATCATTATCATTATCATTATCATTATCATTATCATTATCATTATCATTATCATTATCATTATCATTATCATTATCATTATCATTATCATTATCATTATCATTATCATTATCATTATCATTATCATTATCATTATCATTATCATTATCATTATCATTATCATTATCATTATCATTATCATTATCATTATCATTATCATTATCATTATCATTATCATTATCATTATCATTATCATTATCATTATCATTATCATTATCATTATCATTATCATTATCATTATCATTATCATTATCATTATCATTATCATTATCATTATCATTATCATTATCATTATCATTATCATTATCATTATCATTATCATTATCATTATCATTATCATTATCATTATCATTATCATTATCATTATCATTATCATTATCATTATCATTATCATTATCATTATCATTATCATTATCATTATCATTATCATTATCATTATCATTATCATTATCATTATCATTATCATTATCATTATCATTATCATTATCATTATCATTATCATTATCATTATCATTATCATTATCATTATCATTATCATTATCATTATCATTATCATTATCATTATCATTATCATTATCATTATCATTATCATTATCATTATCATTATCATTATCATTATCATTATCATTATCATTATCATTATCATTATCATTATCATTATCATTATCATTATCATTATCATTATCATTATCATTATCATTATCATTATCATTATCATTATCATTATCATTATCATTATCATTATCATTATCATTATCATTATCATTATCATTATCATTATCATTATCATTATCATTATCATTATCATTATCATTATCATTATCATTATCATTATCATTATCATTATCATTATCATTATCATTATCATTATCATTATCATTATCATTATCATTATCATTATCATTATCATTATCATTATCATTATCATTATCATTATCATTATCATTATCATTATCATTATCATTATCATTATCATTATCATTATCATTATCATTATCATTATCATTATCATTATCATTATCATTATCATTATCATTATCATTATCATTATCATTATCATTATCATTATCATTATCATTATCATTATCATTATCATTATCATTATCATTATCATTATCATTATCATTATCATTATCATTATCATTATCATTATCATTATCATTATCATTATCATTATCATTATCATTATCATTATCATTATCATTATCATTATCATTATCATTATCATTATCATTATCATTATCATTATCATTATCATTATCATTATCATTATCATTATCATTATCATTATCATTATCATTATCATTATCATTATCATTATCATTATCATTATCATTATCATTATCATTATCATTATCATTATCATTATCATTATCATTATCATTATCATTATCATTATCATTATCATTATCATTATCATTATCATTATCATTATCATTATCATTATCATTATCATTATCATTATCATTATCATTATCATTATCATTATCATTATCATTATCATTATCATTATCATTATCATTATCATTATCATTATCATTATCATTATCATTATCATTATCATTATCATTATCATTATCATTATCATTATCATTATCATTATCATTATCATTATCATTATCATTATCATTATCATTATCATTATCATTATCATTATCATTATCATTATCATTATCATTATCATTATCATTATCATTATCATTATCATTATCATTATCATTATCATTATCATTATCATTATCATTATCATTATCATTATCATTATCATTATCATTATCATTATCATTATCATTATCATTATCATTATCATTATCATTATCATTATCATTATCATTATCATTATCATTATCATTATCATTATCATTATCATTATCATTATCATTATCATTATCATTATCATTATCATTATCATTATCATTATCATTATCATTATCATTATCATTATCATTATCATTATCATTATCATTATCATTATCATTATCATTATCATTATCATTATCATTATCATTATCATTATCATTATCATTATCATTATCATTATCATTATCATTATCATTATCATTATCATTATCATTATCATTATCATTATCATTATCATTATCATTATCATTATCATTATCATTATCATTATCATTATCATTATCATTATCATTATCATTATCATTATCATTATCATTATCATTATCATTATCATTATCATTATCATTATCATTATCATTATCATTATCATTATCATTATCATTATCATTATCATTATCATTATCATTATCATTATCATTATCATTATCATTATCATTATCATTATCATTATCATTATCATTATCATTATCATTATCATTATCATTATCATTATCATTATCATTATCATTATCATTATCATTATCATTATCATTATCATTATCATTATCATTATCATTATCATTATCATTATCATTATCATTATCATTATCATTATCATTATCATTATCATTATCATTATCATTATCATTATCATTATCATTATCATTATCATTATCATTATCATTATCATTATCATTATCATTATCATTATCATTATCATTATCATTATCATTATCATTATCATTATCATTATCATTATCATTATCATTATCATTATCATTATCATTATCATTATCATTATCATTATCATTATCATTATCATTATCATTATCATTATCATTATCATTATCATTATCATTATCATTATCATTATCATTATCATTATCATTATCATTATCATTATCATTATCATTATCATTATCATTATCATTATCATTATCATTATCATTATCATTATCATTATCATTATCATTATCATTATCATTATCATTATCATTATCATTATCATTATCATTATCATTATCATTATCATTATCATTATCATTATCATTATCATTATCATTATCATTATCATTATCATTATCATTATCATTATCATTATCATTATCATTATCATTATCATTATCATTATCATTATCATTATCATTATCATTATCATTATCATTATCATTATCATTATCATTATCATTATCATTATCATTATCATTATCATTATCATTATCATTATCATTATCATTATCATTATCATTATCATTATCATTATCATTATCATTATCATTATCATTATCATTATCATTATCATTATCATTATCATTATCATTATCATTATCATTATCATTATCATTATCATTATCATTATCATTATCATTATCATTATCATTATCATTATCATTATCATTATCATTATCATTATCATTATCATTATCATTATCATTATCATTATCATTATCATTATCATTATCATTATCATTATCATTATCATTATCATTATCATTATCATTATCATTATCATTATCATTATCATTATCATTATCATTATCATTATCATTATCATTATCATTATCATTATCATTATCATTATCATTATCATTATCATTATCATTATCATTATCATTATCATTATCATTATCATTATCATTATCATTATCATTATCATTATCATTATCATTATCATTATCATTATCATTATCATTATCATTATCATTATCATTATCATTATCATTATCATTATCATTATCATTATCATTATCATTATCATTATCATTATCATTATCATTATCATTATCATTATCATTATCATTATCATTATCATTATCATTATCATTATCATTATCATTATCATTATCATTATCATTATCATTATCATTATCATTATCATTATCATTATCATTATCATTATCATTATCATTATCATTATCATTATCATTATCATTATCATTATCATTATCATTATCATTATCATTATCATTATCATTATCATTATCATTATCATTATCATTATCATTATCATTATCATTATCATTATCATTATCATTATCATTATCATTATCATTATCATTATCATTATCATTATCATTATCATTATCATTATCATTATCATTATCATTATCATTATCATTATCATTATCATTATCATTCCTCTCTCAATGTGAACAAGCCAGCACGGTAACCACCACATTTAAACGTCTACTCTTCACATTGACATTTCCTAACAGCAAATTTAGTTCCGGACTAAGACACTTACAAAGTAAGAAAGACTGCTGCTATGTTTCTACGATGTCCATAAATATTCATTCGACGCGAATAGATGTAAGTGACCTTACTCCATTACAGTGTGGCTATATTACTCATAAAACAGACATTACGTCACGAAACGGAAAGTCATAAGACTATATAGTTTTTGGCATTTGATAGAGTTGATCTTTGTGTATTGTATGCTCGACCAAATCTGAATCCTTCACTTCGACGTAGGTTTCATAAAGCAGTGTCATCGTTGACATCTTTCAACATTATCCTGAACTATATGACTATATCCTTCACACCACAGAACCGGTTAAGTTTCCTTTCTTGCATTGCTGATGTCATCCCAAAATGACACTTCAAATCCCTAATGACTAGCAAAATCCATGACAATATAATACGTCAAACACGCGGAGCAACATCAGGCAGTGTACCTAGAGCCTTAATTCAAACATTTCTACCTATTTACGTGCGTAAAAGTATCTGTCAAGCGACAGAATTCGATGTCAACGAAAATAGTGCAGTGTGCACTATTCCTTAACGCACACTTTATTACGCCACCTGACGAGGTAGAAGGAAACCAATTAGACAATGGAAAGAGACTGGAAAACAGGGCGTTGGCTTCCTGGAAAGCAGGAAACTTGAGAAGGAGATATCTTGTGGAACGGATTTCATTTTGAAGTTGAACGTGATCGAGAGCATTACTCCTCGACAGAACCAGTACTGACTAAAAGTTTTTTTTTTACACCGGGCTGCGGCCATTTTTTATATCTTCTATAATAAGAAGATTTCCCTTTTGCTCAAGCAAAAATAAAAAGAATCTATTACACGGAGTGGATGGAACAAAGGCAGTAAAGGTAAGGCAAAAGTAATTATCGACATTTTAACGAAAAAGAAATAAGGAGTAAATCATTCCTCCTTTTTCACAAAAAATGTGACGCTAGTCGCAACCACATGGTAATGATTTTTAACCATTTCAATTTTCATGATAGGACAAACAATCCAAAGGACCTTGTGGAGCAGCCTCCATCCATTCACGAGACAAGGCAGGCGAGGCAGCCCGGGAGTTTTTATCGTGAGGGTTCATGCATAGCTCCAGTGTCGGCGTGCATTATATGCAAGCATGTGCGAAGGCAAAATTGCCCACAAGCTATATATCTTGATATTATCCCTCAAATAAACCTACATTTATTGGCACTACTCGTGCTATACATCGAATAGTATAATATTTTATTCGAGAAACATCTCGTGTGCTCCATGTCAAGCACATAACGCTACGGAACACACGTCGCCCCACACATTTTTTCTTTTTACTTTACTGGGCGAGACATATTTCCTAGACGGCCGAACCAAGTTGTTCGACGGCTAGACGAAGCTCGCACCTCCACCTAATAATTCCGGTGGAATATTCTTCTTTGGATTTACGGAAGCAAAGGCTAGGAACAGTCTTATATCTAGAAGTCCTCGTTAAAGGACCAGGACCCAGTCACGATAGGCTGAAGACTTTTCACTAGGACCTAGGAGCACCTGTAATATCTCCAATACTCACCTCATCAGGACGTCTGGCTCGTGCGTAAACACGGATGCCGGTCCCCAACGAACAGCAATCTCCTAAATCATACTTTTATAGGAGCACCGCAGGACCATAAGGCGCAACCGGGATCCATTCAAAATCCCGAAAATCAAATTCCCGAAAGTTCAAAATCCTGAAAAATCAAAATCCCGAAAAATCAAAATACCGAAAAATCAAAATCTCGAAAAATCAAAATCCCGAAAAATCAAAATCCCGAAAAATCAGAATCCCGAATGTTCAAAATCCCGAATGATAAAAAGCTAATTAATTACAAATGTTACAGACACAGGTGCCTGCCTGACAAATTTACATACCCTTAGCGGAGCAGCGAAGCTGCGTGAGCGCGGTGTGCCCCCGAAAAAGGAGGAGAAAATCAAAAGATCCCGCGAAGCGGGCCACCCAGGTCAAATTAATTACAAATGTTACAGACACAGGCGCCTGCCTGACAAATTTACATACCCTTAGCGGAGCAGCGAAGCTGCGTGAGCGCGGTGTGCCCCCGAAAAAGGAGGAGAAAATCAAAAGATCCCGCGAAGCGGGCCACCCAGGTCAAATTAATTACAAATTTTACAGACACAGGCGCCTGCCTGACAAATTTACATACCCTTAGCGGAGCAGCGAAGCTGCGTGAGCGCGGTGTGCCCCCGAAAAAGGAGGAGAAAATCAAAAGATCCCGCGAAGCGGGCCACCCAGGTCAAATTAATTACAAGTATTACAGACACAGGCGCCTGCCTGACAAATTGACATACCCTTAGCGGAGCAGCGAAGCTGCGTGAGCGGGTGTGTCCCCGAAAAAGGGAGTTAAAATCCGAAGAACCCGCTAGGCGGGCTACCCAACTACTGCTGATTATGAAAACTTTTGACACAGGCGCCTGCCTGCATCACTAATCCAATTTTTCAGTATTGATTGCTATTCGGGATTTTTTCGGGATTTTGATTTTACGGGATTTTGATTTTTCGGGATTTTGATTTTTCGGGATTTTGATTTTTCGGGAATTTGATTTTTCGGGATTTTGATTTTTCGGGATTTTGAACTTTCGGGATTTTGGTTTTCGGGATTTTGAACCAGACCCGGCGCAACCAATAGTTCAATCTGCCCCGAGGGCATGTTCCTCAAAATTTATTTGTATATAACCAAAACTTCATTAAGATTCAAACAAAACATACGCTGGATATACCAGGCAACAAATTGAAATGCATGGTGTTTTTGTGTGCTATATATTAAAGGACGAAGAAGTATTCCGTCCCATCAAGGCTCATAGGCGAGCCACTCATTTATTGCCTGAAGAGCGTCCACGTCAGACGGCGTTCAACGCGTACGACCACGGACGGTGGCGAACACGAAACATTGGCGTTGAATCTCAATTGGATGGCAGGACCTAACGCCTCCTCCTCCAACCCACTTTTATATTTCGATGCTTATTATTTAAGTAGGTATTTTAAGGTTTTATTATAACATTTTTTCAATGACAGTGTCATATTCATTCTTAAAGAAAGAAAAGTGGTTAAAATCTAAAATTCATTTACGGAAACGCTCTGAATATAGTGTTGTGTCGTTGTAATTTGTAGGGAAAATATTTTGACAACTGTAATGACAGTGTGACTTCACCCCAAAATTTTTTTTTTGAGGTGTGACCACCGCCTTAAAAGCGATGAATATACCTATTTTTAGATTCACACCAGTCACTAGATGGCGCTCATCTCACATTACAGATGCTCAAATTTAATGGCGACAGATTTCCGTTTTCTAATAGTTCCCACTTTCGGAGAAATTTCCCATGTCAAAAAGTTCCCTTTTCAGGAAATTTTACCTGTCAGATTAAATTCCTTCACGGAACAGTTCCTTCATGCTCTGACAGGAAACTTCCCGAATTTAAACCTGTTGAAATTATCTCTTGGGCTTTTTATGTCCGATCTGACAGTTGCACCACTAATGACAGAGAGTTCCGAAGTTTGGATTTCAAATTGGCTCTATGTATTAGTGACAGTATGCTATTCACCAAACCGACCTGGTGGTGAAATTAGTGGCATAATTTTTATACCACACTGAAGAGAAACAGGAATTCTGAGACATTTTATTTTTTTTGATGACGTACTTGTCTGGTTGAGATTTTCCCATGGCGAGGTCAGTTCTGAGTTAAAAAAGTATTGTTGTTACGTAGACCAACCAATACATACATCAGACATGAGAACGATGTGACATATTTGTTTTGTCATAAAGTTTATTTTTCGCAAAATTTATTTTCCTCTAATTCATGTCCAGCATCCCACATCTGATGGAATGGTTGACACACGTCGGTTGGACAAATTGGAAGACATAATCCAATTGTTTAGTTGGTTTATTCCAAGTTCCAGGACGGTGGTGACATCTATGCGTGAGCCTAATAAACCAATAATGCATATACTACTCTATGGACATACCCCTTTGCCATAGAGAAATTACTCTTTCCTCACTGTGAATGGTTTGTAACTCTATGGCCAGCTATAAAAATATGATCGAGAGCATATTTCTTTCCATTTTCCACTCGACCATTTCATCTATCAGTCTCGTGCAAGCAATTAGTATTATTTTACGCAGCTGAACCAAATTAATTTTCCCGTAAGGATTTACTTCAAAGAAAAAGGTATGTAATATTGAAATAGGACCTCAAAGGGTTGAATATATTCAATCCAATGAGATCCTTATTAATTATTACTTTATCTTTCTGAATTTCAGGTGAAATTCCACATATCCCCATTGATTGTCCAATAGGACGAATTTTTTTTTTTTAACAATTTTCTTTTTTTTTGTTCACGATAGCGTCGGTGGTACCACATGGTGTGGATACTACGACGCTGCGCATATCCAAGTGTTTTTAGGACATCCAATCCTAAGTTTATTATTAAATTACATAATCCCAAGGTAGGTTTTTTGTAAATTTTATTCAAAAATTCTGTCATTTGACATGGCGTGGTTTTCCTCTTAGGAAATGCCAGAGCACATGGTTTTGGCAATCCATGTGGCCATCGACGCATCAGGGGCAGGATCATCTTTAGATTTATGAATCTCCTATTACAACGTTACTTACTTTCGACACTGAGTTTTTGTGTTCTCTACGGCAGTATCCGGAAGGAATTCCTAAGGATATTTAGTTAAAGCTCCATACATAAAGTGAAGTGTTGTGCCTTGTTTCATTGTGATAAAGGAATTATTCTGATAAGCCACGTGCGGCCGACGCAGTCCCGCACACAAATCCGTAAATTTCACTGTCGCTTGGACACCAGAACCTCCGAGGAAGTGGTGTGTCGTCGCTGGTTAGTGTACCTCACCCTTCCGCCTACTTGTTTTGTTCGACGACGTGGAATTTTCTACGCATCTCTGCACCGTCCTGACGCCACGGTTGCAGAACGTTTGTACTATATCCACGGACATCATTGTATGATTTTGTATGATTTCTGAAGCACCACCTGCGGTGCCAAGAAAGCCCACCTGCGGGCACATACACCTTGTTTGATAACAAATACTGTGAGCAGGAGATCTTGAGATCAATCTTTGGATATCCATCTGTTTGGACAAGTGTTCCTCAGACTGGATACCTCATCACTTACATCTGTACTTTAGACACCACGCGCAGTGTATTCACCAAGCGCACCTCAGCTCTGTTGCGGATCCGCATTGGATTTGGACGCTTTTGCTTCCAATCTAGCGAAACGTTTGCATCCCTACAACTGGAGTTACGTTTTGGTCCTCTTCGAGTCTACAGCTTCAACAGTTCGAGTTATTTTTATCATCTTTAAGGATATACAGGAGTGCGATTACAAAATCCATTTCAACAGAAACAAAAAGAATTCACTTGAGTATTACTTTTCATTTTACTTTATTATTAATATATCCGTATGGTATATAAGTAGTTGTTTGTAGATTTATATGAAAGTGCTTAATAATTTTGGATAACTGAAACTATAAGAAAGATAATCATTAGACGTGAATTTTGAAACCTAAATTACCTAATATTAATCGTGGTTAACTTTACTTTTTGCTGCCTACGTTAACGTAAAATTACTTGCTGGTGTTATAAAATCGAATAAGATACGATTTTTCTTTTGAATAATAATAATTTACTTTCGCGATAATTTTTCTTGAATCCGCGAACAAATTTTGGCGAAACCTTGAAATATTTTGCTAAAATTATTTTGAATCAATCACAGATAGTCTGGAACTATCTAACAATTATCTTCGTCCTTTAGTGTATTATGTTTTGTGAATTTGTGTTTTCCTTACTTTGGTGTGTCCAAGTATTCCATTGGCAACCAACCCCAGAGTCACAAAGACTCCTCACGCCAATTATCAATTATCTTGCTAGGGATACAAACTCCCTACCCCGCTGTATAGCTGGTAAATTGCATCTGGTGAATAAGTGATATCATGTTGCAACAATAATACATCTTTGAATAACTTTTGAAAAATACAGATAAATATATTTTTTTTTGAAAATACGATATTAGATAGGAGCAGTGCACTTCTTCATCTAGGTATTTAAGATCTTTAAACTATATTGATTTATAAAATATATTTAACTATATTGCATTCATTGATATCATATACGAACTGTATATGCATTTATTTCCAACTTTTACTTTTCAGCGACCCTCCCTGATACTGGCCTGAATATTGATTCTTTAGTTTGATATAGACATATTTACTTATCAACTTTTTCCTTTTTTTTTAAGAAACCTTGTTGTGCTCATGTGTTTATTAATACATAATTCATCCTTTATTGTCTTCCTGAATTGTATGCAATTCACTCCACACATTGGATTTGTTCCCAGTGTGCTCTCAATTACCTTTTTCTTCATTTAATATGATGTTTTTGCCATCTTGTTATGGTTTTGTTTGTGTGGTATACCTCTGTGGTACTAACCTACCTTCTTTTATGATGATACTGATTATCAACCTTCACGGTTATTGTATACTCTTTACTGGTATTATTACCTGAGTTGTGTCATCCCATTAGCCCATCGTTGGCATTGGAATTCGTTTCAACTTAACGTTGCAAAGTGTTGATACACTACCTGTGTACCCACTTATCTATCTATTGTCCTTAACCATTTGTCGGAAGTTAAGAATAGATATTTATTAAGGATCCTTTGTTGTGATTGTTTGTTTGTTTGTATTAGGTCAGACGGAAGTGTCGGTTTATGACACCGCTCTTCACGCCTATCATCAGTAAATACGTTACTCACCTGAGTTACCTTATATTGTTTTGACTACCATTTCGTTGTGGTTCGCGTATCTCTATTTCAAATTCGGTACATATTCGGTAAATTCATTTCGAATCTATTTTGACGTAAAGATATTTACAATATTTAACAGCATTAACAAGCTGCTGTGGCCTAATTGTTTTTACTACGTAATGATTTAACTGTTTCTTTGTCGTGATCTACTCATTTTTGTACGCTTGATTATCTTTAGTATTAGTATTAATTTTTACTTTAATTGAATTTTTAAAAGAATAACGACCTTATCAACTTTTGAGATTTACTTAATTTCATTACCCTTCTGGTATTTCAGTTCGATAATATCAAGATTGAATTTTGATTATCGATTTCTTAATTGATAACTTTACTTTTGTAATCGTTTTGATAACGGTTGAAAAATTTCGGTCGGATAAAATATTATAATTTTGACTTAAATATATCTTAGGTATTTAGGACACAATTATCTTGTTAGATTTAAGAATATATTAAATAAACTTTTGTATGATTTATAGAAATTGAAACTTTTCTTGCAGTCTTCATTTATTGATTTGATTTTTGATGCAGACTTACTTTCAGATTTCTTTACTATGAGTTATAGGAATTTAGTAAAGATGGAATAGGTTATTTAGGTCCGATGGGGGTTGTACAGAACTCTCTCTCCTTCACATTTTCATGAACGGTGGAACATTTTGAGGTAGGATGTTTGGGTTAGTTTAGATAGTTTAGTATATTATGGTGATTTAGTAATGTAGGTCAGGCTTGACCTACATTCATGTTAAGGGGCTTCTTAATAATATTCCTTTTTCTGTCATAAAGAAGCCATGGTTCGAAGAGGGAGTTGAGCCTCTTCGGAAATGGGTGGGTTAAGAGACAGGGGTTGTCGTCTACACCTTAGACAACCCGACACCAGGTCAGACACTTCGCTCCTGCACTCTACATAACAGTTGAGCATGGTAGAGACGAGGGTATAGTCAGCTCGAGATATCTTCTGACATCCAAAGATATCATAGATAGAAACTATTTAGTGTGGTCAATGTTATTTGTGGTGAAGGAAATTTTTCTGCTCGGAACTCCATAGAAGTGCAAGGTTAACTTTCTTCTCAACCAATCAAAATATTAATACACCTACGTGGGTGTCTCAGACTAAGTGGGTCTGAGAGAAATAGACATTCGCATCGTAATGGACAAAGTATCTTGTGCCACAGGCCTTAGTCTTTTAGCAAGAAAGGGATATATTAACATCCGTATCCAGATATGCAGGGTAAAAACTTGTAGCACCGTCGCGATCCCACAGCAAGGACTCACCTCCCTTCTGCTCTTGAAAGGAGCGGGGCAATGCTGCATATCGACGCGGTGGTCGATCGGCGACAACCTCAATTTGCCTCTCGGGTCAATGCCTTCCAGTACGTGTAGTGGACTGAAGGGTAGTACGGGGAAGGGGAATTGAGGATTTAGAAATTCGACTTACTAATTATATTTTTTCTTCTATACCAACCGAGTTCGTGAGGGACAAGAGATTCTGCTTATGTCATTTCCCATGACACATGAAGGCAGTAGGCCTTTGTGACTGGCGAGGTCTAGGGTTTCCGGAATCTATTTTCCTTCCGCGAACACTACAATGATTGGGTCGGCTTCGGATCTTTTGAGTGTGGTAGTGGTCTCGTGGGGAATAAATTCTGTTTCCGCGTGGATCTTCAGTATGAGTTTTCTTTTGAAGTTTAAGATAAAGTCTCTGGTGCGTTTAGTTTTGAGCATGTGTTGAATAATTTTAGGTATTGCAGGTCATCGAAGCTACCAATTAAAAATAATAATAAATTATCCACCCGCATTCTGGTTTCCTCTGGTTGTTACAAATCTAGTTCTGAGGTGATCGCCATGGTAAGTTTTATGTTCTAAGGGATGTAGGTTTTGTTCTGTGTGCGGACCTATCTCTCTTACTAATCGTGTCTATGGTATTTGGGTGTATTGGTGTATGTTCCCATTCATGGTGGAACTTTGCAGAATGCGTAATCGTTGTGTATGTATACATCTTGATACCTATGTGGTCCTGTCATACAACTATGAGAGAAGTGAAAGAACCGGAATGCTGTGGTGGATAAGTCTGTGTATGGAGAAAAAGAGGCCAAGGATTTGTATGATGAAGATATACCTAGTAGAGACATGGTGTCTGATTAAGGTGATAGTATGGGCACTGTATTCTACTACCAACACCAGGAGACATTGTAGTTGGAGCACGGTCTGGCGGTAGGGGTCCTCTAGGACTATCTGTAAGTTGGTCTTTTGGTTTGATGCCCTCTACCGGGTGAACGTGTCAACAGGAATACCATCGTCATCATGCATGTCTTAGCAAGAGGATGTACATCCTTATTGATTAACTATTGACGGAATTGCTGACGCATTAGTGTCGATGTCTAATGTGAGATATACAATTATATATTTTATTTTTGTATTCTTCATTTGGCTTCACTCTGTGCGTTTTGAGATCAGTAATTCCGTCTCTTTTATTTTTCTACGTTACAAATTTAACTTTTGCAATTCCTATGTTGTTTTGTTTTAGTGTTGAAATCGCTTTCTTTGCGACACAATTTTAAAGGCATCCGGTCAGATTGTAAATATTTCGCCGGAACACTTGCTTATGGTTTGGAGTACAAAACACCGGAGTGGAGTAGTATTTCTTTTTATTTTTTTGAAGTACTCCACTATTCACTCTTGAGTAAGTTCCGCTCATTTATTGATTCGGTGTACGGGTTTTGTACTTCATTAAATGCGAGCTCGAATTGTTTCTGAAGATCATTTCAATCGATTAATCTCATCGTGAATCTTATTCGGTCTTTGAATTATTAGTTTGTGCGTCGGTAGCGACCAAAAGCGTTAGCGTATTAACGCCGCGAGTCTTGAATTTTCCTTTTTTTATTTTTTTTCACTGCCGGTCATCATACGGCTTACATACTCACTTTTTTTTATTTTTGCACTTGAGTTAACTATTTAGTTGCTCCTCTTCTCGATTCGCGTTAAGTCACATTAGTCTCGTTTATCGTTCATCCTCGCGTCCATAACCGTGTTTGTAATATCTGGGACATAATCCAAACAAGTTCCATGGGAATATATCTTAAGATTATTCCACGTAACTTACCAACAAATACCACTTATACATTATCCAGCTTAATGCATACATAACAGCGATAGCTAAGTCATTGAGCGTCAATAATAGGGTGCTTATGTAGGCTTGATAATATATTTTTTTTATATACTAATCGTTTTCAGGTGATGTTGGAGTGCACTTCAGGATTAATGAACGAAAAACAAGCTCTACCTACCCAATTGGTAGTGCTTTTGTTAATACAAATTTTATTAATATATTATATTATTGACATTTAAACTGACTTTAATCGAATATACGGTGAATGCGAACTGTATTCTATCGTATAGGGTATTTGCATGCTATATTGACTTGTACTTTACATTTTTTCCTTCTGCTTTGAGAAATTATCTCGTGCAGGTCCCTTCTGTTTGTCGGATTGTCCAATCGTCTCTTGCTTATGTGCGTTAGAACATAACTTTTTTTTTATCTTTCTCGCGATATAAACCCGCGACTTATTGTCTATCCCGCGAGATAGAACTATGTACCCGTATTAGGTTGAGTATCCTCTGGGTTATGTTCGAAAGACCTATTTGTACCTTTTTGAATCGCGAAGCCGATCGATTAACGCCGCGGTAGAAAATACTTTTTTCTTAAGTTTAATATGCTATTGAAAGATATCGCATACGAAATAGCGTACTTTTGCGATAGCACTACTTCTTTTTAATTTGAATAACCACATGAAAAATTAAATTGTTGATAATTCTCAGAATACATACCTTTTTGTGTTGAATTTCTAGAGCCTTTAGAAATATTCTCAATTTAGTCAATTTAGCGTAATAAAACGCACAAATGTGTAAAGTTGATGATTAATTGGAATTAGAATTTCCTTTTTGATAAAGTACTCATGATTCTAAAAATTAGTTAAGATCATAAGTAAAATTAGATTAAATTAAGATATAATAGAATATTAAGTATCTTTTTGTTCAAGGACATAGTCTGTTAGTTTTTTTTTTTTTGAAATATTGCAATACAATTAATTGACTTTTATAACGTCTAATGAAAAGATAAAATTTTGCGGTTGCTTTTCCTTTATTTGATTTCTGAATGAACTTATAAATTTCAGGATGATAGCGTAAAACATCCATAGGGAGGGTGGCAACCCTCTGGCTCCTTCGGAGTAGGACAAGGTGGTGTACTGGTGTAGTCTTTATAATATTTTGGACGATGTAGTTTTGGTATAGCCGGGGAATTATAGGTTAGTTTACGGTTTTAGGTACCAAGGATAGTTATTGTGATGATGTGAGCAGGCAACTTTATGTGCTTGCTTTTTTATATAAGGGGTTGGCCAATAGAATTATTGAGTCGTGGGGACTCGTAGGTCCATGGACAACCAAGGTGGATACCGAGAGAGTTGGTTTTCGGTATCGAATTGGGTGGGTTGAGAGACCAAGGGGATCGGACAACATCTTAAATCCTTCCTCCCCTCATAGTTAGTCACCTCTACATCCACGGTCAACACTGATCGTGTAGATGATAATTTATTGCCATGGAAGCCACCAAGCTGTATGGTTAGCTTTTGTCAATATATTTACGTGTCGCGTTCTTCGGGTTAGTATAGTAACCTAAACAGTATTCTTCTCATTCGATCTACGTTTACTCACAACCCACTCAGAGGTGCATCTGTGAGTCATCCTTATCTTGCAATCAATTCATTTCAATCTGTTCTTCAAAGGTTATCAGGGCCCTTAAGCACTTTAACACTAATATTCGAACTCAAACATCAGAGTTCAACGGTCGGCAGAAAAAAAAGAGGGCGTTGCCGGCATAAGGTTGCTTCCATCCCATTCACGCGGAGCAGAGAACGGTAACTAGACGTATTGGTGCAAACTGGAGTGGAGCCTCTGGAAAGTTGTATGCGGTTTTACAGAGATAGCATTACGGGTCTAGGTACGTTCGTGGCTATTTAAGTAGGGTCCTTGGTTTTCAGGTGTAGGCTACTGTGTATTAGAGCTGCAAACGGAACATCTAGCACTTGCGGCGGATAGGCGTGAACATGCTGTCAGGTACCCTCTAGGCTGTTCTACGGGACTTTGTAGTCAGTACCTATGGTAGGTTGGTGGATGGTTTACGCTTCTGTGATGAGGACGGATAGGAAATTGGAAGAACAGGGAGGGGAGTAGGAAGAGCAAGAGGCCGTAGTGAGAAAGTGTAAGTATGTCTTATATAAGGGTACTAGATACACTGGGGCACGGACGGAAGACGATATGAGAGTCAAGGATAAGGGTGGTGCTTGTTTCTTCCTGCTTCTTTTCTTATTTGTGTTGATGATGGGGCAATGGGTTCAGACCTAAGATATCCATAGGGTGTTTGGGTGTAGGATCGGATGTCTATCGGCGAACACAAGGTTGTTATAACTAATTAACCCTATCTTCTTTAATTTCAAATAAAAATTTACGTTAAAGATGGCGCCCAACGTGGGGCCCGAATTAGCTTGAGAAGCTTAGATTGGAATTGATCCGAGTTAGGTCGATTCAGAGAGACGTGAGCGAAAGTCGAGAATTTCCGAAAATTGTAAATTTTTTTTTTTAAATTTCTTTTTTCTTTGCGTTATTTGAAGATGTTGTTTGTTGTGATTAGGATTCTTAGATAGAGGAATGCCATCGAGGTGAGTGAAACAGGCACTATTTTGTCCAGTGGTTTAGTGATCTTTTCCTGAGTCAGCTGTTGCATTAGGTCTATCCACTTCTCCTCTACCCCCTCGTCGCTTAGGTATGTCTTCGATCTCTGTCCGGATTGAGCAGTTGTTTTTGCTTGATCGTCAGCAGCTGAGGTGTTGATAATATCCTGATGGTGAAGTTTAGGATTCCGGTTGTTCGAGAGCAGGATGAGCAGGTCTTCTGACCAGTGGTTGGTGCTTTTTGCCCGACGCACGTCAGCTGCAGAAGCTGGTCGTCCACTCAAGCATTACCCAATTATTTCGACAACAAATCAACATACTTCTTCTGTTCATTGTACTACCCAGATTACGGTAGGAATCGTAGTCAGTTTTGAAATTCGTTAGGAAGTGATGGTATGCAACGGGACATGAAGCGTTAGCCGGTAGTTGGTGTTTTATATACCCTTTGTAGCGTAATGTCACCGTCACACACCTGATCAACCTGTCGAGTAGAGGAAATTGTCTTTCCTTTAACTATAGAACACCGTCGAGTCTTATTAAGTCTAAACACTCTAATTTTTTTTGATTTACCCTTTTTTTTGCTAAATATTTATTTGTGAATTGGTTCGGAAGTTGAACCGAAATGTACACAACTTGTTCCGTAGGAGGGAGGGTTACGACCTGCTGAAACTTTTATGAGACACCACGTATCCAGTTAAGTATATATCATAGTTCCCTTTGAGGTATATTGTAGTACAGTTATCCTTTGAATTTTTTTTTTGGTAGTTGGAACACAGTTTAGTTTCCAAGGTATCAAGTTTATTAAGTTTCCGTCAATCAAGTTGGGACGTAACTTCTTGGTTGTCGTGTAAGTTGGGATAGAGCCCGCAATTATAGTTTATAGATTAGATTCCTAAAAACCTTAATTTTTGAGACTTGAATATAGATTAAGATTTTAAGCATTACTTAAGTATAAAGAATAATTTTTGAATGATCTAAATAGATTTATTAAGAAAAAAACAGATTTAGGCATATGTTCTGATAACATAATTAAGTATCTGATTGAGATATATTGTTCAGATTTTAAGAATATTTTGAAGTAACGTTTTTGATAAACGAATCACACTTATTCTTACAATAGTTAGTAAGCACTTTATATATTATCACTTTTAATTGAATTATTTTAACTAACAAATATCCGTTAGAGGTTCCTGCTCACGGATTATTTAGAATTTTTTTTTTACTATCAATTTTTGACCTACCTCTTTTATTTTTTTATTACTCGAGTAGTTTCCGTTCGAGGAAATTCTCACGGGCTACAAATCTTATCCTTTTGAACTTTCGAATTACACGTCTGATATTTTCCGTCCGTTGAATGAGCAACCAAAGTCATAAAAGAGTAGTGAGGAGCACTTATCTGACAAAATAAAAGGATTTCATAGCAATGGCACCTGGGTGATCAAAACCCAAACCGAATAGAGGTCAGGTCAACCCTGGTGATAATCAGCCTGACGATGGAGGCAATCAGGCTGGGGATAACACCGTCGATAGAAGCATTGAAGTAGACCCCGATGAATTGGCGGCAGTCGAAGAGCAGCTACGTCAAGATGCCGCTGATCACTCAGCTTATATTCAGCAGGTAGTTTCTGCTACCATTGACCTACATAGAGTCAACAATAGGCAGTTTATGGCAGAGGAACTAGCTAAAAGTCATGCACTTTTACTAGAACAAGTCGCACAGCTACTCCAAAATCGTACTGTCAAGTCTACTCAACCAGCTCTTCCTCCTAAGCCACCAGTTCCTCCAAACGCTACTTCGACACAAAAAGTCGCACGACAAGCTAATTCAGCTAACCCAGACACTACACGTGTCGTTAACCTTAATGTCCCTCCTGGCCCGACCACGTCCAGGAATTATCAGTCCGCTTTTGTGCCAATCAATGAAGATGCGGCAAACCGAACTACGCCCGTATACGAGCCAGCTAGAGTGCCACCCTTGCAGGATGTTAATCCAGCCCAAATGCCTCTAGGCTCGAACTTAGATGAGTTTATGACGCGCTTAAACGCGTTCAATCTTAACGATACTCCGTCTACGTCGCCACATAGGCCACCACCATCGAACGTTACATCAGTGAACCGCAACCATCAATTCCACGAGTGGGGATTAAAATTCGATGGTAGAAACATGTCGGTGGATGACTTCTTGTTTTGTCTTGAATGTATTCGACATAGTTATGGTGTGCCGTGGTACGATATCGCTACGAACTTTTATCACTTCGTGACAGGCTCCGTAGAGTCTTGGTACTGGGTGTACCTGAAAGGTTACAAGCACACTACGTGGGAAGAGTTGAAAACTGCTTTGGTAGAGCAATACCGCAGTTTGGAGACTGACATAGAGCTCTTCAGGAAGCTTTCGGATTGCAAGATGCAGAATGGTGAATCTTTTAATGATTTCTACGAAGCCATCCTGCACCTGAACTCCAGGATGCGCGTTCCCAAAACTAATGTTCGTAGGCGCATGAGTGAACTTTTGATCACCTATAGTCCGTCCAGCTTAAGGCAACTAGCCTACTATTGTCGAGCTATCGAGAAAGCTCAATCCCAATATGAGAATACGCGTCCGAGTTTTGTGCCAGGTGCACAACGTCCACCCGCAAGGCAGTTCGTAAACGAAATTTTAGAAGAGCCTTGTCAGGATCTAACAGTGGCATTGCCTACTACCAGTCTCGAAGCGATTCAAAGAGATAGGAGTTTACAGAAATGTTGGAATTGCCAAGTCCTTGGGCACAATTTTCGTGATTGCGCCAAACCAATTGACAAGATTTTCTGTTTCCGTTGTGGACTAGCAGATGCTTATAGTCCAACGTGCTTGAAGTGCGCAGCGGGAAACGAGAGGAGGAACAACCCATTAACCGGGGGGGTTTGCTCCGACTAGATTTACCCGGAGTTCAAGTGTCCAAGCCGACAAAGCTTCTTGAACTTCCACAGGTTACGATTTTGAAACCAAACAATACTAATGAGTTACCTAGTGTTAATGATTGTAGAACAATCCCAACTTTGAATAATGAATAATAAACCAAATACGAATGTGAATTGCAAAAATTAAATATCAGAACCATTATACCGTAAACCTTTCCATGAGAGGTTACGCAATTACAAGGAAGTGTGAAGAAGAATAGTCACTTTTCCAGATTTATCCAAAAGGATACGACGAGTAAGGGAGCGCTTTCATCGGAAGCGGACTACTTACCGTAACATCGCGTCAGCTACAATAGGCCGAGAATCCATCGACCCACGTCCTTATGTGACGGTCGGTCTCTTTGGGGACAATTTCTTAGGTCTACTTGATTCGGGGGCCAGCATTAGTTGCTTAGGCACCAATATACTGCCCTATTTAAAAGACAAAAATGTTACGGTAAGGAAGGTAGAGACTACCGTGTCCACGGCCGATGGACACAAGCAATCCATAGTGGGAGTGATCACTACAGCGATCCAGTATAAGAATGTGACTAAAGATATAGATCTGAATATCGTGCCATCGTTGAACCAACGTCAATATTTAGGCGTTGACTTTTGGCAAAAATTCCAGATCGCACCAAATGTAATTGCGGGTCTTTCAGGAATTACGACCGTTGAGCCAGATGAGAGACCCACCAACCAGATAAAGTTGAATGATGAAGAGTCTAAACGACTAGAAGCTGTTGTTCGTAGATTTCCTTCTTTCGCAGTCCATGGACTCGGGAAGACAAATCTAGTACAGCATTATATAGACACGGGTGATGCCGTACCAATAGAGCAAGGGTACTATCTCGTATCTGCGGCGATAAAACTCTTATGTATGCGGAGTTGGACCGCATGCTTTCGTTGGGAGTCATCGAGGAATGTTCCAGCGCATGGAAATCCCCAGTTGTGCTTGTACGTAAACCTGGTAAGAACCGATTGTGTCTGGACTTTCGTAAGGTGAATTTAGTGACAAAGAAAGAGGCTCGTCCGATTTTGCATATAGAGGGGCTGCTGGCACGTCTGACAGAGACACGTTATATTTCTAGCGTGGATCTGAAGGATGCGTTTTGGCAGATACCGCTGGAGCAAAGTTCGAGGGAGAAGACCGCTCTCACGATACCGGGCCGACCACTGTACCAATTTAAGGTCATGCCCTTCGGTCTATGTAATGCGGCACAAAGTTTGAGCTACCTGATGAGTCACGTAATCCCCTCGGGATTACGAGATCAAGTCTTCATATACTTAGACGATCTATTGGTTGTGTCAAAGGATTTCGACGAACACATAGAGACTCTGGAGATAGTCGGAAAGTGCATGACTGATGCAGGACTGACGATAAACGTCGAGAAGTCGAAATTTTGTTTTGATGAGTTTCACTATCTCGGTTATAAGGTCGGTCAGGGTTTTCTGAAAGCTGATCCTGATAAAATCACAGCAATCACTAACTTCCCGTTACCAACCACAACTCGCCAAGTCCGCCGATTTCTCGGTATGGCCGGTTGGTATCGGTGATTTGTTAAAGATTTCAGCACCCTAGCCGCACCCTTGACCGAGACCCTGAAAAAGGGAAAAGTCTTTAAGCTAGGACCAGAAGCTATTGAAGCATTCCTGAAAATCAAACAAGCTTTGACTTCAGCGCCTGTGTTATTCAATCCAGACTACTCCAAGGAATTCATCATTCTCTGCGACGCATCCGCGACTGGCATCGGATGTGTACTCTGTCGGAGCAGCCCATTAACTACTTCTCTCGGAAACTGAATGCTGCACAGAGAAACTATTCGGTGACAGAGTGCGAGTGCTTAGCAGCTTTTGAGGGTATCCAGAAGTTCAGATCGTACGTTGAGGGATACCATTTTCGCGTTATTACGGATCATTCCAGCCTGAAATGGCTGATGACTATGAAAGGGTACATTAAATGTCGTGCCAGACGCTCTATCAAGAGCTTATGAAGACGATGAGTTGACAGTGTCAGCTTTCCTTTCATGTATACCGCAGATCGATACCTCGGAGGTACTCCACATTGATCTCGAGGATCCGTCCTTTAAGTCTGAAGGTTATCTAGATGTCATCAGTCATGTCAGGAAGGAACAGGAGCGACTACCAGATCTCAAAGTGTCGGAAGGATACATTTACAAACGCACTAAACATGCGGTTGGTAATCCTTTGGCGGACGATCTTACTTGGAAGTTGTGGGTCCCATCAGAGATGACTGAACCTCTAATCTCACTGGCTCACAATCCGCCGCGTGCTTCGCATGGTGGGGTGGTGAAGACTATTTATCGATTGAGAGATAGGTTTTACTGGCCTGGTATGTTTACACAGGTTAAACATTACGTAGACCGGTGTGAAACTTGCAAGTCCAGTAAAGCAGCGAATATGACATTACAGGCAGAGATGGGAAATAGCTTTGTAGTTGATAGGCCATTTCAACATTTGTACATTGACTTTCTTGGGCCGTACCCCAGATCGAAATCCGGAAATGTGTACATCGTAATAGCGTTAGATCAATTAATCAAATTTGTCTTCATCAAACCACTACGCAGGGCAACTGCCGCGAGCGTGGTCAAGTTCCTGAAAGACGAGATCTTTTTGATTTACGGAGTGCCAGAGAGTCTTCTCTCTGATAATGGCACGCGGTTCGTGGGTAAGGAGTTCCAGAAATGTTTAGATGTTTTCGGGGTCAAACACTATCGAACGGCAGTGTATGCTCCCCAGTCAAATGCAAATGAACGAGTGAACCGTTCGATCTTGGCGGCCATACGGTCGTATGTCAATCCTCAACAGACGGACTGGGATGCCCATCTGTCTTCGATCAGTAGTGCCTTACGCACAACAGTGCATTCAACTCTTTCGATGTCCCCGTACGAAGCCTTATTCGGTCAACGTATGATTGAACATGGGGCAGACTATCGTCTTCTGAGAGAGTTGGGTGGACTGAACTGTTCGGAGATAGATTGGCTTCCTAAAGTCGCCAAAATGAACATCATTCACTCGTATTTAAAACAAGCATTAATGAAAACTCATGAAGCATCTGAGAAAACTTATAATCTTAGAAGTAGGAACGTCTCGTTCAAAGTAGGTGATGAAATTTACAAGCGAAATCAAATTTTAAGTGAGGCAACTAAGCACTTGAGTGCGAAGTTGTGTCCCAAGTTCATTAAAGTTCGAGTCAATCGAGTAATCGGAAATAATCTGTATGAAGTAGAAGATAGGCGAGGCCACAAGTCAACTTGCCATACAAAAGACTTGAAGAGGTAGGACATCAGAACCATTACCATATTCCAGACTAATCATTTTTTTTTATCTTTGTAATCAAAAAAGTATTTCACCAGACATTACATACTAGTACCTAGTAGTACTCAATTACTTCGCTTTTGAAATTTAAACATATGCCCGGCTCTCAGCTGTGCATGAGACTCTTGGTTGAAATTTTTTTTTTGTTGTACAATTTTTTTTTTGTGTCTCTAGATAGGCGATGAAATACCCTGACGTCATTGAAGCATACGATGTCATGAAATTTATTTTTGTCTTCGATCGACTAGACGGTAAAGAGTCGAAGTGTCTTTACGACATGACGAACGATGTGGCTTTTGGGTACTAAATCCCTTCGAGAGGAGTTATCCTTTTTCTTGGTAATCAGACCAAGTAGACTTGGCATAAATACCAAGCTTTGTAGGGAAAACTTCTTCGCCAGTACAAACAATCAGTATACGCAACTGGTGCCACCTATGCGAGTAAACCCTTCAGTTGCTCACCTTGTGCTGAACGCACTAATTGAAATCCAGATGAAGAGATTCCACCAGTTAGATTCCAATTTCATAAATTGAACCCACTTCTCTAATGGAACCCACTTCCACGAAGGAGTCCACAAATTTCCATTCGACAATGATTTCCAAGGCATGCGCAGACCACCATTCCGATGGAAACATGTCTAGGCAACACTGAACTGGTATTTATCACTTTGGAAATTATGCCCCGTCAAAACTGATTTGTAGTGAGCTAGTTCATACGAGGAGGAAAAATCGAATATTTTTGCAGATAACTTAAGAGAATTCGGTCCAGCAGAAAAACTGTCAGATAACTGTCAGCTGCATCCGAACATCCAATTAAAGACCTTGTAAGCCCATTTCGGGTGACATAATTTTATCATCGCACTTGATTCCTCTCTCAATGTGAACAAGACGGCACGGTAACCACCACATTTACACGCCTACTCTTCACATTGACACAGCAACGCGAAGTCGAGGAGATGCAGAGATGTTTTTGCAGAAAAGAGGTACGAAACTTCTATAAAAAGGTGAAACAGTCTACATCCGGTTTCACAAGCCGCCCTGGGCCCTGCAAAAATCAGGATGGAAATACCATAGTGGAAACGCAGGCGATGTTAGCCATCTGGAGAGACTACTTTAACCGGTTGCTAAATGGCGATGACAGCCAAGATCCCGCCCAAGATCAACCTGCTCCAGTTAATCTAGATGACGACCACGAACTACACCCGCCCGACCAAAATGAAATCAAAGTAGCCATCACCAGACTAAAGATAAATAAGGTAGCTGGATGTGATGGCCTTCAAGCGGAGCTTTTTAAACACGCTGGAGATGACCTGGTCAGGAGCATACACCAACTCATCTGCAAAATATGGTCGGAGGAAAGTATGCCCGATGAGTGGAATCTCAGTACCATCTGCCCGATTCACAAAAAAGGAGACCGCCTCCTCTGCGCCAACTATAGAGGCATAAGCCTTTTAAACATCGCCTATAAGATCCTGTCCAGCGTTTTATGTGAACGTCTCAAGCCGTTTGCTGACGACCTGATAGGTCCTTACCAATGCGGCTTCAGACCTGGAAAATCTACCACCGACCAAATATTCACATTACGCCAGATCCTGGAGAAAACCCAAGAGTATAACATCGACACCCACCACCTGTTCGTCGATTTTAAAGCCGCCTACGACAGTGTTAATAGAGTCGAACTGTATCGTGCCATGTCTAACTTTAGAATCCCTGCTAAACTGATACGCCTTATCAGGATGACGTTGGAGAATGCTCGCTGTTCCGTCCAAGTTGGTAGAGACTCTACTGAAACCTTCGAAACCACCAGAGGGCTAAGACAAGGTGACGCACTGTCATGCAGCTGTTTTAATATTGTGCTTGAAAATGTAATACGGAGCACCCATGCCAGTACATCAGGCACCATTTTCAATAGATCGACACAATTACTTGGGTTTGCTGACGACATAGACGTGATAGGAAGAACAAAGCGAGCAGTAACCGGTGCCTTCACTACTATGGAGTCAGCAGCAAGCAGAATGGGGCTGAAAATAAACGAGGACAAGACGAAGTATATGCTCTCATCAACAAAAGTCCAATCCCACCACCGACTTGGTCAGAACGTAACCATTGATAGGTATAACTTCGAGGTAGTCAGTGAATTTGTCTACCTGGGCACTGCTGTAAACACAGGCAACAACATCAGCGCTGAAATCAAACGCAGATTAACTCTTGCTAATCGCTGTTTCTTTGGGCTGAGTAAGCAATTGAGGAGTAAAGCCCTATCGAGAAGAACCAAGGTGACATTGTATAAAACACTCATCATCCCGGTCCTACTTTATGGTGCAGAAGCATGGACCCTATCCCAATCGGATGAAAATTCACTTGGAGTCTTCGAGAGAAAAGTTCTGTGTACGATCTATGGTCCTGTCTGCGTAAATCGCGAAAACAACGTTTGGAGAAGAAGATATAACAATGAACTGTACGAGCTGTACAGCGCCATAAGCCTAGCCAGAAAAATTCGAATCCAAAGACTAAGATGGCTGGGCCATGTAGAGCGAATGGACATCGACGCTCCAGCTCGTAAAGTCTTCAACGCCAAACCCGAGGGAGTCAGAAGCCAAGGTAGACCTCATCTTCGATGGAGTGACCAGGTAGAGGGAGACATCCGTCAACTTGGAGTATGAAATTGGAGACAGCAGGCTAGAGATCGAGCCGGCTGGAGGGGCATTCTCAGCAAGGCCTTGGAGTACCACGCTCCAGTGGCGCCAACATAAGTAAGTAAGTAAGTAAGTAAGTACTCTTCACATTGACATTTCCTAACAGCAAATTTAGTTCCGGGCGAAGACACTTACAAAGTAAGAAAGACTGCTGCTATGTTTCTACGATGTCCATAAATTTTCACTCGACGCGAATAGATGTAAACGTGACCTTACTCCATTACAGTGTGGCTATATTACTCATATAACAGACATAACGTCACGAAACGGAAAGTCATAAGACTATATAGTTTTTGGCATTTGATAGAGTTGATCTTTGTGTATTGTATGCTCGACCAAATCTGAATCCTTCACTTCGACGCAGGGCTCATAAAGCGGTGTCATCGTTGACATCTTTCAACATTGTCCTGAACTATATGACTATATCCTTCACACCACAGAACCGGTTAAGTTTCCTTTCTTGCATTGCTGATGTCATCCAAAAATGACACTTCAAATCCCTAATGACTAGCAAAATCCATGACAATATAATACGTCAAAATACGCGGAGCAACATCAGGCAGTGTACCTAGAGCCTTAATTCAAACATTTCTACCTATTTACGTGCGTAAAAGTATCTGTCAAGCGACAGAATTCGATGTCAACGAAAATAGTGCAGTGTGCACTATTCCTTAACGCATACTTTATTACGCCACCTGACGAGGTAGAAGGAAACCAATTAGACAATGGAAAGAGACTGGAAAACAGGGCGTTGGCTTCCTGGAAAGCAGGAAACTTGAGAAGGAGATATCTTGTGGAACGGATTTCATTTTGAAGTTGAACGTGATCGAGAGCATTACTCCTCGACAGAACCAGTACTGACTAAAAGTTTTTTTTTACACCGGGCTGCGGCCATTTTTTACATCTTCTATAATAAGAAGATTTCCCTTTTGCTCAATCAAAAATAAAAAGAATCTATTACACGGAGTGGATGGAACAAAGGCAGTAAAGGTAAGGCGAAAGTAATTATCGACATTTTAACGAAAAAGAAATGAGGAGTAAATCGTTCCTCCTTTTTCACAAAAAATGTGACGCTAGTCGCAACCACGTGGCAATGATATTTAACCATTTCAATTTTCATGATAGGACAAACAATCCAAAGGATCTTGTGGAGCATCCTCCACCCATCCACGAGACAAGGCAGGCAAGGCAGCCCGGGAGTTTTTATCGTGAGGATTCATGCATAGCTCCAGTGGCGGCGTGCATTATATGCAAGCATGTGCGAAGGCAAAATTGCCCACACGCTATATATGTTGATATTATTCCTCAAATAAACCTACATTTATTGGCACTACTCGTGCTATACATCGAATAGTATAATATTTTATTCGAGAAACATCTCGTGTGCTCCATGTCAAGCACATAACGCTACGGAACACACGTCGCCCCACACATTTTTTCTTTTTACTTTACTGGGCGAGACATATTTCCTAGACGGCCCGAACCAAGTTGTTCAACGGCTAGACGAAGCTCGCACCTCCACCTAATAATTCCGGTGGAATATTCTTCTCTGGATCTACGGAAGCAAAGGCTAGGAACAGTCTTATATCTAGAAGTCCTCGTTGAAGGACCAAGACCCAGTCACGACAGGCTGAAGACTGTTCACTAAGACCTAGGAGCACCTGTAATATCTCCAATACTAACCTCATCAGAACGTCTGGCTCGTGCGTAAACACGGATGTCGGTCCCGAACGAACAGCAATCTCCTAAATCATACTTTTATAGGAGCACCGCGGGACCATAAGGCGCAACCAATAGTTCAATCTGCCCCGAATGCATGTTCCTGAAAATGTATTTGTATATAACCAAAACTTCATTAAGATTCAAACAAAACATACGCTGGATATACCAGGTAACAAATTGAAATTCATGGTGTTTTTGTGTGCTATATATTAAAGGACGAAGAAATATTCCGTCCCATCAAGGCTCACAGGCGAGCCACTCATTTATTGCCCAAAGAGCGTCCACGTCAGACGGCGTTCAACGCGTACGACCACGGACGGTGGTGAACACGAAACATTGGCGTTGAATCTCAATTGGATGGCAGGACCTAACGCCTCCTCCTTCAACCCACTTTTATATTTCGATGCTTATTATTTAAGTAGGTATTTTTAGGTTTTATTATAACATTTTTTCAATGACAGTGTCATATTCATTCTTAAAGAAAGAAAAGTGGTTAAAATCTAAAATTCATTTACGGAAACGCTCTGAATATAGTGTTGTGTCGTTGTAATTTAACTTTTGCAATTCCTATGTTGTTTTGTTATAGTGTTGAAATCGCTTTCTTTGCGCAACAATTTTAAAGCCATCATTTCAGATTGTAAATATTTCGCCGGAACACTTGCTTACGGTTCGGAGTACAAAACACCGGAGTGGAGTAGTATTTTTTTTTTATTTTTTTTGAAGTACTCCACTATTCACTCTTGAGTAAGTTCCGCTTATTTATTGATTCGGTGTACGGGTTTTGTACTGCATTAAATGCGAGCTCGAATTGTTTCTGAAGATCATTTCAATCGATTAATCTCATTGTGAATCTTATTCGATCTTTGAATTATTAGTTTGTGCGTCGGTAGCGACCAAAAGCGTTAGCGTATTAACGCCGCGAGTCTTGAATTTTTTTTTTTTATTTTTTTTTCACTGCCGGTCATCATACGGCTTACATACTCACTTTTTTTTTATTTTTGCACTTGAGTTAACTATTTAGTTGCTCTTCTTCTCGATTCGCGTTAAGTCACATTAGTCTCGTTTATCGTTCATCCTCGCATCCATAACCGTTCATAATTGACATAATCCAAACAAGTTCCATGGGAATATATTTTTAGATTATTCCACGTAACTTACCAACAAAAACCGCTTATACATTATCCAGCTTAATGCCTACATAACAGCGATAGCTAAGTCATTGAGCGTCAATAATAGAGTGCTTATGTAGGCTTGATAATATATTTTTGAAATGAAACTTCTTTAGAATCGTTGTGATTTCAAACCGGATGCAACGAAAAAACGACAGGTAAGAGACACAAATACAAAAATGTGTAGGATGAAGCCAGGAAAGGATGAGACAGAAATATATATACTATTTTTCTGACGGAAGTTACGCTCAGTATTCCAATATGGCGGCACCGATGACTCGCATTAGCTCACCGTACGCACGAACGAGTGAGAATATAAATACTATAATCTTACTCATTCATGCACGTGCTCCATGGCATTTGTTTCCCTGCAAACCAAACCGCAGTAGTTTTCTAGAAAACACTACTACAACTAAAAATATATCCTTCGAATGTGTGGGTTTTTTATTTACTACTTCCCCTGCGCCGTAGAGTATACCCCTGCAAACAAGAAAGTACGGTAACAATCGATGAAATATGTACATCAAAGGAAGTAGTTTGGTTTCTCCTGAAAAAACCATATTTAACGATTCCCTTTTGAACTGTGCGAAGGAGAAATCCAGGATGTAATGCAAAATGTTGTCTCCTTTTTTTTTCTTGTTGTCGTTTTTCTTTTTGTCAGAGTGATCTTCGATTCAAAACATAATCATCAACAGTTTTTAAGTTGAGTTGAGTTTGTTGTGTATAATTTGAGAATATGGCGAATCCTTTTTTTATGTAAGTTATTTTATTTTCTTGTGATATTTTTGTTTGTTTTTAATAATAAATATATTTTTAATAATACAAATGTAAATAATAATATAATATATTTAATAATAAAATTATTATCATAAAAATGCATTTTTCCTAATTTTTTTTTTGACTTCATGTCTATTTCGGTTCGTAGTTCTACATTCACAGCGCGTGCATCTTTGGAAGTACGAATATAACTGGTGCAATATGCGCTTCAAAAAAATACTTCAGATGTACATCCATTGAAGTAGGTGCATCCCCAGAAGTACTTTGGATGTGCTTTGGAAGTACTTTTATTGGCGGGGAAGTGCAGTACTTTTTTGATATCTTGCTTTTTTAGAAAGAGATATATAACTGAATTTTTTCCCGATCGCCTATCCTTTTTCAGTGGAAAGGAAGTACTTCTTTTACGTACATATTCCACTGGGTATTTCTGTACTTCTACGTTTGCAGGGTTGTTTTGATCAATGTAGGGATGGGCAAGTAAAAAATATATCGATATTTATCGTATCGATTTTCTTTAACAGTATCGATAATTATCTTGTGAAAAAAATCAATACATCGATATATCGTCAGTTTTCTCATGATTATTCATACATATTACGAAAGCATTCAAAATTCGTAAAAAAGAATAGACATGAAGAAAACAGTATGTTTTTTTTTAAATGTTGTTTTGGCTAAAAATACAAATAACGGACATCTCTGTTTATAAATGACTGAATTAAATAAATAAAAATGCGGAACATAAACACAAGAGTTTGAACTTCTTTGCTCTTCTTTGCTTTGTATTTTATTTTAAGTTGCATGAATGAATTAAATTGGGGAAAAGCGCACTGCGACCTTAAAGATCTATTGTGCCCCTTTTAGAGCTGGATGAGGATACTCGTCCTACAGCACTTCCTCCAAATTGATTTCTTTTAGGAAGGTTAGTATTTGAGGTATTTTTAAAGAAGGTAATCTGCCCTTATTTATCTGGTAACTACCCAGGTTTTGGAAGTGAAACTTCTTTAGAATCGTTGTGATTTCAAACCGGATGCAACGGAAAAAACGACAGGTAAGAGACACAAATACAAAAATGCGTAGGATGAAGCCAGGAAAGAATGAGAAAGAAATATACATACTATTTTATATTATCGGTCTCTCTTCTTTGTCCCATACTTCGTAGCGTCCCCACTCCCGTCTTCTAAGCATAGTCGCCTGTAATTTGTGAGCCAGAGCGAGAGAGCAGATGTCGGTGTGTATGTATATTGCACACTGTTTAATACGTGCTTGTATTTGAGCATTTAACGTGTGTTAGTGTATGTGAAAACTACGTGAGCTACTGTACACTGTATGCGGCTGCGTATTACAGCTTTTTAGGAAGATGTCAGCGTGGTGCGTTATTATTGAAGTGAAACTTCTTTAATATCGGGGTAATTTGAAACTCGACGAAACGGAAATGCAACATTACACTTTTAAGCAACTATGTAAATCAATTAAAAAAAAAATATATCGCAACAAGTCTGAGAGAGAACGAATGAAAAAAAAATTACGACACAGTATTTTTTATTCTAGCTCTCATTTTCTCCTATCATACGTTTTGCGTCTCACTCAGGTCTACTAAGCATTATGTTAAACAAAAGCGAGTGAGCAGGCGCGTTGGTACGATTAAGTTAATATGTTAGTTAATATAGGTACGTGATTTGAATGCTGTCTAACAAGAAAAGCTTTAAAAAAGGTTTCAATAATTTTAATTCAAGAAGAATGTAAAATTCAAACAAATACATTACAAAAGTATTTATAAAAAATTGGCATTCAAAAAATTATTTAAATTTTAAAAAAGTATCCTGAATTTTTGAAAATAGTCAGTTTTCGAATATTTTTTTGACTTGTTTTAAATAGTGGCGTCCTGGAGTTCATACTTTAAAAGGGAGTCAAAACGACGCAAAGTATGTCGGTACGTCTGTATGCTTGAATATGTGTTGAAACTTTTGTATTTGTACAGATACGTGTTGAAAGCATTTAGTCATAGATAACATAAGGTTTGAAAGTAATCCGAAAACTGGTGCTGGGTGGCTGAGTATTTCATCTCATTCTCTCGTAAATTAGGTATACCAACTTCTTTGAAGTTTCACTTCAACCGAGTGTAAATTACGCACACACATTTTTTTTATATACTAATCGTTTTCAGGTGATGTTGGAGTGCACTTCAGGATTACCGGTTAATGAACGAAGAACAAGCCCTACCTACCCAATTGGAAGTGCTTTTGTTAATACAAATTTTATTAATATATTATATTATTGACATTTAAACTGACTTTAATCGAATATACGGTGAATCCGAACTGTATTCTATCGTATAGGGTATTTGCATGCTATATTGACTTATACTTTACATTTTTTCCTTCTGCTTTGAGAAATTATCTCGTGCAGGTCCCTTATCTTTCTCGCGATATAAATTTGCGACTTTTATTGTCTATCCCGCGAGATAGAACTAGGTACCCGTATTAGGTTGAGTATCCTCTGGGTTATGTTCGAAAGACCTATTTGTACCTTTTTGAATCGCGAAGCCGATCGATTAACGCCGCGGTAGAAAATACTTTTGTCTTAAGTTTAATATGCTATTGAAAGATATCGCATACAAAATAGCGTACTTTTGCGATAGCACTACTTCTTTTTAATTTGAATAACCACATGAAAAATTAAATTGTTGATAATTCTCAGAATACATACCTTTTTGTGTTGAATTTCTAGAGCCTTTAGAAATATTCTCAATTTAGTCAATTTAGCGTAATAAAACGCACAAATGTGTAAAGTTGATGATTAATTGGAATTAGAATTTCCTTTTTGATAAAGTACTCATGATTCTAAAAATTAGTTAAGATCATAAGTAAAATTAGATTACATTAAGATATAATAGAATATTACGATGGCTGGGTGCTGTATGAATAGGGTAGACCCTGATTGGTATCAACATGGCGATGCCCAGCGTTGCAACTGTCTCATACGCATCTATTGTGCTTATTTTACCTCCAAGTGGTGGCCATCGGGTACTGGTCTTGTCCACCCGGACTTGACTTGCTGAACTTATAAGCGCGAGTGTTGATCACAGAAAAACAGCAACACTATAATTGCCCTGCCATAAAGCTCCTCTGTTTCTCTTGTTGGGTAGCAGTTTATTTTGTACGAACCCCTCAGAAAGCAAGCGAGCGGCGGATGAGCTTCCAATTAAGTGAACCAAAGGCGACGCTTACAGACAATATGGTAGGCACCCCATTGAGCTACTTCGACATATTCGGAGCTCAGGTCTTTGGGTCCCTTCACTATTATAAGTCAGGGTAGTGAAATAGAGAAGGTGGCGGATGAGCCCATATAGGACCAACGGTAGCTCTCACATCCCCGTAGTGGGTTACTGACTCTGGATAGGGCCTGGTCCCCCAGGTTGGGGGTTGTGCGTCGGGGTAACTTCCCTACCTCGTAAAAAATCCAATAGTTCCGAAACAACCAATTGCCTCGGATATGGATGACCCTACTGATGACGACCCTACCAAGCGAAACAAGGACAACAAATTTCGGTTCTGCACGTGGAATGTCCGGACCCTTAACAGACCACGTGCAGCCGAACAATTAGTGGAAGCCCTAGATGGTGTCAAAGCCGACATCAGAGCCATCCAAGAAGTGCGATGGGATGGTGAAGGCACAAGGAGGATGAAAAACTGTGACATCTACTACGGCAAGTGCTACAGGACAAGAAAATAGCGGCTATTTGGATGCGGATTTGTGATAAGAGGAAGGCTTAGGCAAGAAGTCTTGGGGTTTCGTGGCATAAGCGAACGCATTGTCACAATCCGCATTAAATCCAAACTCAGCAACATCTCGCTGATCTGCGTCCACGCCCCCACGGAGGAAAAAGATGACACGACCAAAGAAGAATTCTAAGATCTTCCCGAGAAGACGTATGATGAATGCCCGAAGTACGACACTAAGTTTATTCTTGGTGACTTCAACGCCAAAATCGGAAAGGAGGGTAACTTTGGCTCAAAAGTCGTAAAGCATAGCCTGCACGAAAACACTTCCGGTAACGGACACAGGCTAATCGACTTTGCTGCGGGGCGAAGTGTCATCTTAGCTAGCACATACTTACCACACCTCAATATACACAAGGGGACCTGGCGGTCTCCTGATCAAAATACCGCCAACCAAATTGATCACATTGCGATTGATAGCAGACATGCGTCCAGTGTCATGGATGTCCGCACTTTCCGAGGGGCCAACATAGACTTGGACCACTACCTTGTTGTAGCTAAAGTGCGAATGCGGATCTCCACCAGACCGCAGAATCGAACATCCACTGTGAGAAAGTTTGATGTTGCGAAGTTACAATCGCAAGAGACCGCCACAACCTTTGCCAATCTTGTCTCCTCTTATCTCTTGACAAGCCCGGCGCCTGCGCCAAACCCAGAGGCCCAGTGGCAACATTGCAAAATGGCCATCAAACCCGCTGCCACGGATGTTTTTGGTTAGACGACCACAACAAAACACCTGGTTTGATCATGAGTGCAGGCTCGCACACTTGGCCAAAGACGAAGCCTATCATGCAGTTCTGAATGCCAGAACTAGAGCTGCCAAGAGCGCTTCCCGTGCAGTATACCAGCAAAAGAGGAAAGAGGAACATCGGCTTTTCAGAAGAAAAAAAAGAGAGCTGGAAAAACGAATGGTTGAATCTATTGAGGGGTGGTACGGCAGAAGCAATGTTCGAAAGTTCTACCAAAGGGTAAGGCATTCGTCCAAGGGTTACAAAGCCCGAGCGGAAGCATGTAGAGACGAGGGTGGGAATGTCGTTGTAGATACACAGTCGGTGCTGAGAATTTGGAAAGAACACTTCTGCAGACTGTTAAACGGTGAAGACAACCAACTAATCGCTGTCAGGCAGAATGATCCATTCGATTTGGATGATGAAGAACAAAATTTCCGTCCTCCCGACCAAGAAGAAGTTCGGATAGCAATATCTAAACTAAAGTCCAACAAGGCTGCTGGAGCTGATGGCCTTACGGCTGAACTGTTCAAAGCAGCGGGAGATGACTTGGTGAGGAGCATACACCAACTCGTCTGTACAATCTGGTCGGATGAAAGTATGCCTGACAAATGGAACCTCAGCATTGTATGCACTATCCACAAGAAAGGAGATACTCTAAGCTGCGCCAACTACAGAGGTATAAGTCTCCTAAATGTCGCCTATAAAATCTTGTCGGCCATTCTGTGTGAACGTCTGAACCCTTTCGCACGTGAACTGATTGGCCCCTATCAGTGTGGTTTAAGGCCCGGTAAGTCAACCGTTGACCAAATTTTCACACTTCGGCAGATTTTGGAAAAGACCCAAGAATTCCAGATCGATACTCTCCACCTCTTTATCGATTTTAAAGTCGCCTATGACAGCGTAAACAGGAACGAGCTATACAGAGCCATGTCACTTCTTGGCATTTCTGCAAAACTCGTTCGATTGTGCAGGATGACTATGGAGAACTCGTGCTGCTCCGTCGAGGTTGGTAAGAACACCACCGACTCATTTAATGTCGAGAAAGGCTTACGACAGGGTGACGCGCTGTCATGTAACCTCTTCAACATCATTCTTGAGGCAATCGTACGCAACTCGCATGTCATCACCAGGGGTACGTTTTTTTTTAGATCCGTTCAATTACTTGGCTATGCTGATGATATTGACATTATTGGAAGAACGAAGCGCGCTGTTAGTAGAGCACTCGCAAGTATTGAAGTGGAAGCGGCTCGAATGGGTCTGGGTGTAAATGAAGATAAAACAAAGTATATGCTGTCCTCGGGTGAAGTAGATCATCACCGTAGGCTCGGACAAAACGTCACAATGGACAGATATAACTTTGAGGTTGTCAAGGACTTTGTCTATTTGGGTTCCACTATAACCTCTCAGAACAACATCAGTGAAGAGATCAGTCGAAGGATCACTCTTGCCAATCGCTGTTTCTGCGGGCTAAGAAGGCATCTTAGTAGTAAAGCCCTCTCTCAAAGGACCAAGGAGACACTATACAAGACCCTTATCATCCCAGTCCTGCTGTATGGGGCAGAAGCGTGGACACTGACACAATCGGATGAATACAGGCTGGGGTGCTTTGAGAGAAAGATTCTTCGGGTGATATTCGGGCCTGTATGTATCAATGGAGTATGGAGGAGAAGATTCAATGACGAACTGTACGGGCTATACAGCGACATTGACTTGGTTAAGAAGCTGAAAATTCAGCGGCTTAGATGGCTGGGCCATGTGGAGCGTATGGACGAAAACGCTCCTGCCCGACGAGTCTTCAATTCGTACCCGGAGGTATGAAATATTGCAATAAATTTAATTGACTTTTATAACGTCTAATGAAAAGATAAAATTTTGCAGTTGGTTTTCCTTTATTTGATTTCTGAATGAACTTAAGAATTTCAGGATGATAGCGTAAAACATCCATAGGGAGTGTTCAGCAGTTAAAGGAGTTTGTGGCAACCCTAAAATTTATTCAATTATGTAATATACAATGTAATATACTAGTATGTAAGTTGTTTTTGTAAAGCCGCCGCGGCTATCTCGGCACAATAAACTCAGTTAGTCATAAATGAAATACCATACTGTGAGGCTGCTTATTCAATCAAAAAAGAACATTTTTTTTAAGATTTACATTTACAGTCCATTTCGTTGCCTCCTCTTTCATCTGGTCCTAATCGTTCCGGATTCCTAGTTTCTTTTTTGTTTGTGTATAAAATATTGTCTCTATGGTTTTCGCAACATTAGTATTATTGTCTTACGGCGGGAGACAGAAAATAAGTGATTTGAATTGTTGTTGAGACACCTCAGTGAAAAACTAAAAAAAAATAAAATAACTCAGGTGGACTATTTAAAATCATAAATCATAATTTCTTCATGATATAGCTACATTGTGTGCAAGCGTTCTCGTGCGGTGCTTTCATAAACCCAATCGTAAAATATATTGCATACCGTTTCCGTTATTTTCTTTGATCGTCTTCGTCGCCGTCCGCCGGTGGTCGTGGTCGTATATATGTAATTCATTCTCCAATTTTCTGTTATCTTCTTCGTCGCCGTTCGCCGGTCGTAGTACATAATTCATTATCCAACTCACAAGAGTGTGTATGTGTGTGGCAAAGTCATATATTGCAATAAGATTTCCCCTCTTCTCGTGTGGTGGCTGGTGAGATGTAATGTAAAGCGAAATCAACTGGGTTGCCAAAGGGTGAAAAAAGTAATTATGTACCAAAAACAAATTCGATTCGTGGCAAGTAAATTTCGATAAATTTATTTAACATAGTTGATTCGCGAATAAAAATTTGCTCTAGGTGGTAAGTTTATTTCGGTAAATAAGCACAAGCCACATTTGAGTATCGCCTATACATTTGATATATAAAAAAAAAAATTCTAAGGCCATCCTCGATTTATAAACAGTTATATTTTCTCGCTATGGAAGCACTCAAACGTCGACGGGCCGCGTTAAAGGGACAAGTTACACGGATAACTGCATCACGTCAGTCACAAGATCTTCAGCCGTCAAAGGCAAGGGCCTTACGAGGAAGGCTAGAGCATTATATGCTTGAATTTGAACGGTTGCAGAACGAAATCGAATCGTTGTTGGATGAACAGGATGACTTAACAGACGAAACCCAATATCGTGTGGAGTTTGAAGAGGCATACTACGATAACTATGCTGCGTTATCGGATATAATCGATGCCACGAGTTCTGGGGAGGCAGTTGGTGCGGAAGATGGCGGGAGTATAAATAATTCGATTAAAGCGTTGACCGATAGTCAGTGCACGTTAACGGAAATTGTTAAAAGCTTAACGGATGCATCGTCGCGTAGACCTATCAGCATAACAAAGGTCGAGACACCCTCTCGGCTTCCCGAGCCAAAATTGCCCGAATTTCATGGCAACTACGACGAGTGGGTGCGGTTTCGCGATTTGTTTGTTGCAATGGTTCAGTCAAAGGAAAATCTCTCAGGTATCGAAAAAATGGAGCATTTGCTTTCGTGTTTGAATAGTGAAACGTCGTCTGTTATTAAGCATCTATCTCCAAGTAACGCGAACTTTGAATCAGCGTGGAATCTTTTAAAATCACTTTATGATAAACCAAAATTCATAATGGTAGCTCATCTAGACAATTTATTTGAATGCGCGGTTCTGAAAGACACCGGCCTTGACGAGATAAGACATTTCTATCGATTGATTTTCGAGAACATTAACGCGTTACGTGCCCTTGAAAGGCCTATAGATGATTGGAATACGTTACTCGTTTATGCGCTTTCGAAAAAACTGGACGAGGAAAACCGAGTTTTATGGGTCCGATATACCAAGAGTAATGTTGATCCAACCATCGCGGATCTAACAAAATTTTTAGAGGAGCGAATAAACGAGCTCGAAAGTATTTGCCTTTCACGGGATGTGCATGTCAATCGAAAATTAGCCGGAAAAATGCCGAGTAAGCGTGTTTTAAGTGCATCTGTTCAATCGTGCATAAAATGCAAAAGAAATCATTATTTGTATCAATGCCATGAATTTCAAAACCTTCAAAACCCGTTTCATTTCGCGTTGAACTAGTGAAAGCAAACAAAATATGCGCTAATTGTCTTCGGTTTAAGCACAATATTAATAAGTGCAAATACACTGTGTGCAGGTTGTGTTCGCAAAAACATAACACGCTTTTGCATCAAGCTCTCGAAAGGCCTGACAAATCGTTGCCAGAGTGTTCAAAAAACATCGCGTGTGGAATGTCGGTGCATTCAACTAGAAACGCGTTACGGGAGTGTTATACACTTTTGCCAACTGCTGTTGTTTCCGTCGCTGACTCAAGCGGACAGTTGCATAAATGCCGAGCGTTGTTAGACTCTGGGTCCCTACGACATTGATTACGGAAAGTTGTGTGCAGCTTCTAAATTTGAAGCGATCCCATGCCAAGATTCCGATTCTTGGAATAGGTCAAAACGGTAGTGCGCTTGGAACTAAAGGAGTTGTAAATTTGGTTCTACATAATTCAGGTGAGTCAAAATTTATAACTTCTACTAAGGCATATATATTGTCTAACTTGACCGGTACGTTACCCACGCTTGAGATTCCGAAAGCAAAGCTCGCGTTCTTCGATAATCTTGTACTAGCCGATTCCACATTTTTCATTCCCAGCAAAATCGACATTCTGCTTGGGTCTGACGTCTTTTTCGACATCCTTACCGAGGGAAAAATCGTCCATCCGACAGGTTCGCCGATAGCGCAGAACACTGCATTTGGATGGGTAATAGCCGGAAACGTTCCTTCAGGCAACCGTAATCAATTGAGGGTTTTTCAAAGCACGGTTGACCTCGATTCTCTATTAGAACGGTTTTGGGAGTACGAAGATGTTCAGCAAGTTTGTCCATCGCAACCTGAGGCACTTAAGCAGATAGAGGATCATTTTGCTTTAACCCATTTCGTTCGATCAGACGGTCGATTTGTCATTAGGCTACCATTCAAGGCCTCGCTCGTGGAGTTCGGTAATTCGCGCAATGCAGCGTTTCGTATTCTTCTCTCGATGGAGCGAAGGTTTGCCCACAACCCTATTTTGAAGCAAGAATACATCCAGTTCATGCGAGATTATTTGCAGTTAGGTCACATGGACCAGTACCGTTAAACGAGATCCATCGACCTTCCTTTTATATGCCACACCACTCGGTCTTGAAACCCTCCAGCACAACTACCAGACTGAGGGTGGTTTTCAACGCCTCTAGCAAGTCGGGGAATGGCATTTCGCTTAACGACTATTTGTTGGTCGGGCCCGTTATCCAAAAGGATCTCATAAACTCAATCATCGGGTTTCGAAAATTCGCAGTGGCAGCAAAGGCGGACATTGCAAAAATGTATCGCCAGATTTTGGTTGATTAAAATGACACCGATTATCAACGAATAGTGTGGCGGGAAAATGCCAACGAGGGGCCTGTCGATTTTCGTCTCCTGACATTGACTTATGGGACAGCACCAGCATCCTTTATTGCTACCCGGGTCCTCAAGCAGTTAGGCATAAATGTTTCTATAAAATATCCAAAGGCTAGCGACAGACTTCAGCATCATTTTTATGTTGATGACTACAACGAGGCATTTTACTCGCTAGAAGATGCCATTCAAACTAAGGATGAATTATGCAGATCTTTAAGGGAGGCGGGAATGGAGCTCCGGAAATGGGCGTCTAATTCCTCCGAATTTTTAGCAACCGTCGATCAAGAGAATCTCGAAGTAGTTTCTGATTTGCCAATGGGTGATCCCAGTGTAAAATTGCTTGGTCTGGTGTGGGAAACAAGGGCTGATGATTTCAAATTCAGTTTACAAATACCCCTGCTACGCACTCAGATCTCCAAGAGAGAAGTTTTGTCTGAGATAGCCCGCATATTTGACCCGTTGGGATGGCTGTCACCAACGGTGATCAAAATGAAAATTTTTATGCAAAAGCTATGGGAGAAAGGAATTGGTTGGGACGCGTTAATTCCTCCAGAACTGTTTTATGAATGGGCAGACTTTAGGTCGGATCTTGAAAATGTCGCAAACGTTCGTATACCGTGATGGATTCAGCATGAAAGGGGAGAAGTGATAGAGTTACATGGATTCGCGGATGCATCGGAGTCCGCGTATGCTGCGGCAGTATACTCTCGCATCATTAGAACTGATGGACGCGTTTGTACGTCACTTATTTGTGCTAAAACGCGTGTTGCACCAGTACGAACAAAGTTGACTATTCCCAAGCTGGAGTTGTGTGGCGCTTTACTACTAACCAAGCTGCTTAATAAGACTAAAGAATCGCTCGACTCCCACAACACCGAATGTTTCGCATACACAGATGCATCCACGGTACTGCAATGGATCCAAGGGTACCCTCGACCTAGAAATGTGTTCGCCGACAACCGTAGCCCAAATCACTGCTCAAATTCCTCCTTCAGCTTGGCATTATGTTCGCTCCGCAGAAAATCGCGCGGACTGCGGGACGCGTGGAATTATGCCCAATCACCTACCAATGCTGGATTTATGGTGGAATGGACCATCATTCCTTCAACAGCCAAAGGTTATCTTCACCAAGTATCTCTATTCACCTGCTCAGCCAAGCCTGAGTGGGAAATATTTCAACGGTTCAGCGGACTGAACCGACTCCTTCGCGTCGTTGCACGTTGCATACGCTTACTTCGAAAATATAAAAGGCCGAGGATACCTCTTGACACGTTGTGGCTAACTCCGGACCAAGTCCACTTAGCTGAAATTGCTCTTGTTAAGCTCGCACAAGGAACATCTTTCTCCGATGAGATTGGTGTTTTGCTTCGCAATAAGCCCGTACATGCAAAAAGCAAAATTTTCCGTATGAACCCCTTTATTGATGAAGACGGCATTCTACGTGTAGGAGGAAGGTTGGCCAACGCAAATATCCCATTTGAACAGAAGCATCCCATAATTCTTCACAAGGATCATCGACTTACCTGCCTAATAGTTCTTGACTGCCACTATCGTAATCTTCACGCTGGAATTCGCCAAATGACTTATTTACTGGCTTTGGAGTATTTCATTGTAGACGCCTATCACGCTATCAAAGGGTGCATCTATAAATGTCCAGAGTGTATGAAGCAACGAGCTATTCCCTTTAAGCAGAGAATGGGAGATCTTCCTAGGCAGCGGGTTGAACCAGGGTTAGCATTCAACAATACCGGAGTCGATTACGCCGGACCCTTTACAGTGGCCTCATGGAAAGGGCGTGGTGCCAAACGATTTAAAACTTACATCGCCTTATTTGTCTGTTTGGCCACGAAGGCCCTTCATCTCGAAGCCGTCACGGAGTTAACCTCAGAGGCCTTCAAAGCTGCATTACGGCGTTTCGTTGCTAGACATGGCAAGTGCCATACCATCTTTAGCGACAACGGCACCAATTTTGTTGGCGCTGCTAATCAGCTCCGAGAGTGGTCGGTGCAGTTTCGTTCAGCCCAATTCCAAAATGACGTTGCCATTGAATTGACGAACCAGGGCATAAACTGGCGTTTTATACCTCCGCACGCCCCCCACTTCGGTGGCCTATGGGAGGCAGGCGTTAAAACGGTAAAATTTCACCTTCGCAGAATGTTGGGTAGTTCAACGCTAACACTTGAAGAGTTTTCCACAATTCTATGCCAAATTGAAGCTTGCGCAAACTCTCGGCCCCTATGCGCTCGTTTTGAAGGAGATGTAGACCCTCTCACACCGGCACATTTCCTCATTATGCGTCCTATGACTAGTGTTCCGGATCAGCGCATGGATGATGGGGTCAAAACGCTCAAACGATGGCAATATGTACAGCGAATAGTACAGCAATTTTGGAAAGGTTGGTCCAACGATTACCTGAGCCAACTTCAAAGGCGCAATAAGTGGGCGGAAAAGCTCAGGAATATTCAAGTGAATGACCTCGTGATGATGAAGGATGACAATCAAGGGCCGTGCCAGTGGCTCATCGGGAGTGTTGTTGAAACCTATCCAGGACGAGATGGCCTAGTTCGGGTTGCGTCAGTGAAGACATCCAAAGGAGAAACTAAGCATCCGATTTCGAAGTTGTGAACGCTTTTTTTAGACATTTAGTTGAAATACATTTCAACGGCGGGAGGATGTTCAGCAGTTAAAGGAGTTTGTGGCAACCCTAAAATTTATTCAATTATGTAATATATAATGTAATATACTAGTATGTAAGTTGTTTTTGTAAAGCCGCCGCGGCTATCTCGGCACAAAGTTAGTCACCTCTACATCCACGGTCAACACCTCATCGTGGCAGCTGATCGTGTAGCTGATAATTAATTGCCATGGCAGCCACCAAGATCTATGGCTAGCTTTTGTCAATATACTTACGTGTCGCGTTCTCCGGGTAACCTAAACAGTATTCTTCTCATTCGAACTACGTTTACTCACAATCCACTAAGAGGTGCATCTGTGAGTCATCCTTATCTTGCAATCAATTCATTTCAATCTGTTCTTCAAAGGTTATGAAGGCCCTTAAGCACTTTAACACTAATAGTCGAACTCAAACATCAGAGTTCAAAGGTCGGCAGAAAAAAAAGAGGTAACACTGGTTGTGTAGATCCCGAAGCAAGTGCCCACGGCCTGGCTGAGCTGGTTGAGGCTAGGGTACTGCCGGCCACCGCGACGGTCGCATGCCGTCCTTACCGGCTATTCTCGCTGAGTAGTTGGCTAGGAAGGGGGCGTTGCCGGCATAGGGTTGCTTCCATCCCATTCAAGCGGAGCAGAGTACGGTAACTAGACGTATTGGTGCGAACTGGAGTGGAGCCTCTGGAAAGTTGTATGCGGTTTTACAGAGATAGCATTATGGGTCTAGGTACGTTCGTGGGGATTTAAGTAGGGTCCTTGGTTTTCAGGTGTAGGCTACTGTGTATGAGAGCTGCAAGCGGAACATCTAGCACTTGCGGCGGATAGGCGTGAACATGCTGTCAGGTACCCTCTAGGCTGTTCTACGATACTTTGTAGTCAGTACCTATGGTAGGTTGGTGGATGGTTTACGCTTCTGTGATGGGGATGGATAGGAAATTGGAAGAACAGGGAGGGGAGTAGGAAGAGCAAGAGGCCGTAGTGAGAAAGTTTAAGTATGTCTAATATAGGGGTACTAGATACACTGGGGCACAGATGGAAGACGATGGAGTTGCTGGTCCTTGATATGACAGTCAAGGATAAGGGTGGTGCTTGTTTCTTCCTGCTTCCTCTCTGGTTTGTGTTGATGATGGGGCAATGGGTTCAGACCTAAGATATCCATAGGGTGTTTGGGTGTAGGATCGGATGTCTATCGGCGAACACAAGGTGGTTATAAGTTCTTAACCCTATTAACCCTATCTTCTTTAATTTCAAATAAAAATTTACGTTACAATTGACAACAGAAATACTTCCAACGCAAGGACATAGAACGGTGTCTAGAAATATAATGAGGTACCTAAACACTTAAAACACAAAAATGTAAACAAATTGTACACACTTACAAATTTATTTTTTTTTAGTTTCATTGAGTATTGAGGAGCACCAGCCATTGCTCGCCTATGTAACCTGACTGCTTGTGCTTAACACTTCAAAACAAATTTAATTTCAAACAGTTGAAGGCACTTTAGAAATAAAATAAAATTACGGATTTTGTAGTTGTCTTTTATTTTGTTTGCAGGTTCACAGAAATGAGTATATAGAATAAAAACAAAAATCAGCAAAGCGAACATAACAATTGTTCTCGTCTTAAATATTTTTGTATTCTAATTCTGAATAACTAATGTGATTTTTTTTGGGTCGCTAGATCAAAATTTTTTCGTGTGAAATATGATCTAACATCAAAAACAATTTTTCGTTTGGGCATAGATCATATCTTTTTGTGGTGTAAGATCATATCTTACCTCCCAAATGAAATCTCATTTTAAATTGTGATTTAACACACATTTGCACACACACTACAATAATTTGACATTTCTGAAGCGTTAAATTTTGTTATTTATTTTTTTAGCATTGGGAGGCGGAAGAAGCAACAGCAAGCAACCTAACCTAAATTGGATAAAATTTTTTAAAGATAAATTTCTATAATTAGTTTTGTGTAATTGTGCAAAATAACAATAAAAATAATTAAAACAAATTATTATTTAAAGTGTGGACGAACGAAAAAAAAGGAATAAATAAGGATTACAAAATCAATTGTGTGAAGCGTGGCAATATAACACGCACAAAGTGTAATTCTCTGCCTTTTTTCACGCAACCCACAAACAACTCATTAATTTGACATAAAAGTGAACATAATTAGAATGTTCTAAATGAGAACGGATGTGAACCGCCACAGGAGTAAACATCCTGGCAGAAAAAAAATTGCTGCGGCTCAGCAGCTACTGGCTTTAAGCCGCAATTGGGATGCATCAAACTCATCAATGACAAAGTCCAGACAAGTCACTGGCGTCATTGACATACTATACACTATACTATACTGTATAGTATGTCAATGACTGGCGTACAACAGCAACAGAAAGAAAATTACCAGATGGAGATGGCATCATCATCAAAGCAAAACCGAGCGTATAGCCAAGACGCTGAAGCACAGTTTCAACACGAAGCAGCTACAATTCATGGTTCAATTTCAAAGAACCAACTCAACAAACGAGTAATAGACGATGATGATAACATTGGAGGGCAAATCCCACCCAAGAAACATACATCTTTTGATGGACATCAGGAAACGGGCATGGAAGTGGCAGCAGTAGCAGAAGAGAACAAGTTCTCTCTTTTGAACATTAAAATCCACTCGCTGAACAATAAAGTGGTGGACGCAAACATGTCAAACAGCCTAAGTCAATCAAACATCAACGATGAGGACAACCAAAATGAAGCAGAAAAGCAACAAGGGAAGCAAAAAGACGGCAGCGAGGGAGGCGGCATGCAGGCAACAGGCAATGGAAACAACAGGAGCGTAGAAGCAGAAACGGAAAGCAACAACTATGGGGGTAAGTACTGCCCTCCTATCATAATGTATAATGTAGACGTTAGAAGACTAGTTTTGGATTTTAGGAAGGGTTCGGTGGACTTCTCCTACAAAATAGTAAATAGAGGTAGCAAAAGTAGACTGTATGTTAGCAATAGTAAGGTTCATAGGGAGTTGATGGCTCTATTAAGGGACAACGTATTGCACTTATTTCCGCGACACGAACACGATAGGGGTAGGGGAATTTATTTAATTTAAATTATAAATATACACGTAATTAATACCGCGAACAATTAAATTAGAAACAAACAAAAAAAGAGTAAGAAAGAAAAAAAGTTGAAACGCGCACCGACGGCTACGCACGAAACGAAATGACTACTATCAATAGGCCACACACGAATAACGCGAAAAGAGGATGCAAAAAAAAAGTGCAATATACAGCTTGATTAAAGAAGCTGTCACCACGGCTGCTCAGCTGGGGTGGATTCCGTGGAAGAATTTTGTATTTCTTTTGATAAGCTTGATTGATTTCGTAATCAAAACAGTTTATCAAAAGAAGAAAGTACATGATTGCACAGTAGGGTGCAAAAAAAGCGGGCGCCAGGAATTTTTTTCAAAAAACCGAATTAGAAAATTCCAAAATTAATTATAGAAAGTAAAGAACCGAATAAATGGAATAAAAAGAAAGAGTTATGTTTAAAAATGTAATTATTTTATTGTTTTGGGAAACCATGGGACAGAAGATCCCTGGACTAAAACCCAAAAGTCTTTTCAAATAAAAGGTTTGAACAATTTTAATATGGCCGTTTGGCTCAAAGAAAATTTAACAAGTTATTGAAGCTAAATAAAATAAAAGCAAATAAAATCAACAGAAAAATGGGGTTTTAAGAAAAAAAACTAAAGCTCGTCCCGAAAGTAAGGTGGAAAACTCGAACACGAATTGGTTGAATATAAATATATATTTTGAAATTACAAATATATATTTATATTCAAAATTAATCACAACTACTTATCTTATTCTCGTAATAGGTAACTCCTATCTCCTATCTCCTTTTCTCCTTTTTTTTCACACGACTCCAATCCCTATTTTCTAATCCTCGATCAAAAGCTTAATTCCAAACAAACAAAAAAATTTCTCCTCGATTTTTGTTTTACCGAAATTTCTCGAAATTCTTTTTTCTATCCTTTATTAAACTTTGTCTTCGCTTCTAAGGCTCTCACAAGAGTGCCTTCCAAGCTCATTTATATCAACAACTTTCTTCCCTCGTCCATTCCAATCATTCACCCATACAAACAACGCTACAACACAACCATGGTGCGTGACAAGAGGAGGGGAGGGGGTAGAAAGGGGGGCTGAGCATAACGGATCGTCAGGGATCAGGATGGGGGATATCATCAGGAAAGGATGAGGACTCAAAAGGTTAGATTGCTTAACACCAGTAACTTGGCCTGCTTGGATCGCTCGAACTGTGGTCGTCGAACTGGGGGGGGGGGATCTTGTTTCCGATATTAAACCTCATCAGCAACAAAACATTTATCAGGCCTTTCTACCGAGTATCAAATACCCGGAAGGAAACGACTTCGGACGGACATATTCCCTACGCCAGGGCGCTGCTGATGGAGGTGCAGTGAGGCCTTATAAATGTTTTGTTGCTGATGAGGTTTAATACCGGAAACAAGATCCCCCCCCCCCCCCGTCCAACGAGCACAGTTCGAGCGATCCAAGCAGGCCAAGTTACTGGTGTTAAGCAATCTAACCTTTTGAGTCCTCATCCTTTCCTGATGCTATCCCCCATCCTGATCCCTGACAATCCGTTATGCTCAGCCCCCCTTTCTACCCCCTCCCCTCCTCTTATCACGCAACAACCATTCGTTTCGAGATCATCGGTCACGGCTTTCTGGAAGCATGACGCTCTACTAGAAAACAACCGTCGTGGGATCTAACGAAACATACTCATACGCACACAAACACGGTTTCAACAAGTTATTGGATGTGCTTCCAAAACTTGTCGAAACATTATGGACGAGTTCAGAGTATTTCCCAACTAAAACTATTCTATTTTCGAGAAATATTGAGAAGAATTAAAATCGAGGAGAAGTCTCAAATAGGCTTTTTCCTACTACTCTACTACTATCGCGCGGGATTCGAAGCGTGAATTATTTAACAAACTATTTTTGGAGATACAGAGAGGAGCCTTACTTTAAAGCCATTTTCAAAATTCTACAAAACTAATCTTACACGCGTTAAAACCCATTTTGTACATTAAACAATTTACGTTATTTTAAGTTAAAAGTTAAAATTACGTTACGTTAATTAGAATTTTAAAATAAAATTTAATTTTAAGATGTTTAGTTTTTGTTGGTTCTTTGATGTAAGTAAGAGTCCACCTGACTCGTTACTTCTTCGGCTCATCCGCCGGCTCTTCTCGTTTTCGAAGGTCGTATTTGAGCACCTGCTTTTGTTGCTTTTGCAAAATAAGGCTAGGTACACCACTGGTTGATGAGACCATGGTTGCCCTCAACTTCGCCAATATTTTGCAGCCACAACGAGAAAAAAAGAATGGGAGAAAGAACGACCGAAGGGAAGTTTTTGTTGCGGTAAGATTTACCGTAACAAATTCCACCCTTACCTCCCAAGAAATGTGTTCACTTTTCAAGAAAAATAAACCATTTCTTTAGGCTCGGCCAGGATTGGAGGGTAAACGTACAAGGTGAACAACACAACACAGGGTTACCATCATATTAAAAAAAGAAAAATAGAAAAAAAAAAGAAAAAAAAAAGAATTAGTGACACGAATTGAAAATATAAAATTGGACAATTTACAAAAAAAAAAAACAAACAAAATACAAAAAATTACAATTTAAAAGAAAGATTAAGGGACTTTTGACTAAGTGTCAATAAATGGCTTTAAATTCTTTACGTGCCACGTCCCTCGATCCTTCCCTTTATCGTCTATCAGGAGGTTTGTCCAAGGTGACACCCTCCTACTGATCTTAAATGGACCAACAAACTTGGTCGCTAATTTAGAAGCGAAATAATTTGCCGCATCGGACAGAGCATAATTCCTACGCCAAACGAGATCACCAGGTTGAAACTGTATGTGTCGTCTTCTCAAATTATAATTTTTAGTGGTCTTATTTCCCGCCGCTTCCAACTTCCTAGCTATCTCCTGTCTCAGTTTCTGAAACTGCCTAACAGTATCCCCTCTATCTTGGTCCCTATCACTATCTCTAAGCCCTTCATCATGGCAACTAGTTACCATGTTCCTACCAAAACTCACAAAATAAGGCGAAACACCCAACACCTCATGTTGCGAAGTTCCGATAGCACAGGTCACTTTTGCCGATTGCATATCCCAACTCCGCTGGTTTTCCGAGACATACGCTCGGAGCGTAGTCTTAATTATTTGGTTTATGCGCTCCCCAGGATTCGCTCGCGGATGGTAATGCGCCGTATACCAAAGTTGTGACCCGTACGCTTCACTAAACGTCTTCAGTTCTTTGCTACGGAACTGGGGACCGTTGTCACAGACGATCCACTTTGGAACACCGAAGAGAAGAAACACGTTTTCTTCTAATTCTCGACAAACCGCTTTCGCCGTTGCGGACCGTAACGCGAACAACAGGGAAAATTTACTAAAGTAATCGACGACCGTTAAAATATATATAAAACCGCGCGACGACTTCGGAAGTGGACCAACTAAGTCCACACAAATCATATCCCACGGTTGGGAATTTCCCACTCTCTCAGTCATAAGACCACCTGGCCTCTTATTCACCGGTTTCACTTTTTGGCAAGTCTTACGAACCCTAACATATCTCGTAATATCACTCCACATTTTGGGCCAGTAATATTTCTCTGCTACCCTAGCAAAAGTCTTTTTAACGCCCATTTGTCCTGAAAGCGGAGCATCATGGCAATCGTTTAAAATCTGTGCCCTATCACCTTTCCCTACAACTAATTTCCACCCCTCATTCTCGTCGTGAACAACAATATGTTTATAGAGCCGCCCATCCTCAACTCGCCAGGATGGGTATTCTAACGGGCTCTTTTCTACCTGTGATTTGATTTTGATCACCCAAGGGTCCGAATCCGCTTCAGAGACACCGGCTACTTCGGGAACTCCTCGCGACAACATATCAGGAACGACATGTTCTTTGCCCTTTCGATGGATGATCTTGAAATCAAACTGTTGGAGCCGAATGGCCCAACGAGCTAACCTACCCTGCGGATCCTTAAGATTGCTAAGCCAGATCAGTGAGTGATGATCAGTCACGACCGTAAATCGAACACCTTCGAGATACGGCCGTAACTTTTCGATCGCCCAAAGAACCGCCAAGCATTCCTTTTCGGTCGTAGAGTAGTTCCTTTCGTTTCTATTCAATGACCGACTCAAATAACAAATGGCTTTTTCGCCATCCTCAAACTCCTGCGAAAGTACGGCCCCGATACCAAAATCTGACGCATCTGTCTGAACAACAAACGGCCGGGAAAAATCCGGACATGTCAAGATCGGTGCCGTAACCAAACACTCTTTGGCTTTCCTAAGACTCTCCTCACATTCTTGGGTCCACTCAAATTTCTTACCTTTATTTAAGAGATCGGTAAGAGGCCTAACTAAAATTGCAAAATTTGGCACGAATCTTCGATACCAGGAAATAGTCCCTACAAAACTCCTTATTTCCTTCACGTTTTTCGGTGGAGGAATTCTCATCATGCTCTCCACTTTTTCCGGGTCTTCATGAAGCCCGTTCCTATCAACTACATAACCTAGAAATTTCAAAGAAGGCCTACAGAAATTACATTTTTCCCTACCTACTTTTAAACCCGCTTCTCCTAACCTTTTAAAAACTTCTTTGAGAATTTCTAAGTGCTTCTCAAAAGAATCGGTGACAATGATAATGTCATCTAAGTACATAAAGACGAACAGTTCTAAGTCGGGACCTAAAACGTCGTCAATAAACCTTTGCCATGTCGCTGGTGAATTATGAAGCCCGAATGGCATCCTACAAAATTGAAAAAGACCCTTCCCTGGCACGTTAAAGGCTGTGTACTTTTGCGATTCTTCCTCCATTGGAATCTGCCAATAAGCAGATTTAATGTCTAATGAGGACAAGTACTTCGCGTTTCGAAGCTTGTCCAAAATCGCCGAAATAAAAGGTAGTGGATAAGCATCCCTATCAGTAACCTCATTTAATTTCCTATAGTCAACGCAGAACCGATAACTGCCGTCTTTCTTCTTAACGAGAAGAATCGGCGATGCCCAAGGACTCTTCGACTTCTCGATCACTCCAGCTTCCAACATCTCTTGGAGTTCCTGATCGATATGTTTTTGAATCGCGGGTGAAACAGGGTAGTATCGTTGCTTAATTGGTTCTGCGGGCGTCCTAATCTTGTGCTCAACTAAGTTGGTGCACCCTAATCCCTCGGTTATTGATTTAAAAAGTTCTCCTTACACGTGTTCTAATTTCCTACTTTCAAAATCGTTCAAATCCGATTTTTCCCTAATCGCTACCATGTCTGTTACAGAAGCCAATATTTCCTGGCTCGAAAAACTCCACATACCAGATCTCAAATCCGGGACTATGCCCGATAGTGCCCAAAAGTCGGCACCCAAGATCAATTGGTGTGGGAGATTCGGTATTACCAGACATTCTATCAAAATGGATCTATTCTCAACCTCCACTGGTAGAAAAATAGACCCAGCTACTCCTACACCTGCCCCACCCGTCACCACCCACAATGCTACGAGAGGCTCCTGAATCAAGTAGACCCAAAAACTAGATCCCATAAATCCTAACTCCTAAATATGGCCTAGTGTCCCTACCGCTTGCCGCTAAAGTGAAACTTAAATTAACTTGACGTTCCAGCTGATCGTCGGCAGACGACCTTACTAACGCCGACGGGTCTCCTGTCCTGCTGTCACAAGAGCCCGTTCCCCATTTCCCGAACACCGCCTACAATCCCTACGATAAACACCTACAGCCCCACAACCAAAACACTTTCTTTGCACTGAACAGTTTTGTGCCAAATGCCCATCCCTGTTACAATTGTAACACCTAACTACCTGTCTAAAAGGGTTCTCTGGGACTGGAGCAACAGCCGCAACTCGGTGTTGTCCGGACGAACTCGGTTGGTAACCACATTCAGGTTTAAGGGTATCTAGCTCCCTACCTAAGATAGCAAGTTCCTTAACCGTCTTTGGTTTGGCACTCGCTATCTGAACCTGATAAAAGGGGTCTACGTTTTTCCTCAATATCGAAATCATTCTTCCCTCTGACAAAGGTTCCGACAATCTTCGGAACAATGTCCTCATAGTGGCAAGATACGCGCCGAAAGTTTCATCCTTTCCCTGCGAACGCCGATTTATTTCTTCCAATAGAAGATCATCGTAATTCACAGGAAGGAACTCCGCTTTGAGTTCCTTGACGAGTTCCTGCCAATACACCAAATCTTCCCTAACCGTCCTATACCACATAAGGGCCCTATCCGACAAAAGCTCCGAAGCGGATTTGAAAAGGTGGGAGTCCGGAACATCGATAGCTAGACGAAGTTCCTCCACTCTTTCCAGGAATGAATTCACTGATGCTCCATTAGAGTCACCAGTAAATTTTACCCCCACTTCCCGACACGTTCAGTGCACTTCTTTTGAATCTGTTCAGCAAAAGTGTCACCCCTATCAACCCTATGTCCTAATGGGACCCTAACACTAATACCACTGACTGAAGGACTACTGCCAAAACGACTTGGTTCAGGCAATGACCCTCCAGCCAGTCCTAACGCAGACCGCACACTATTTGCGGTCTGAATAACTTGTACTTGAAGTTGGGTTTGCGTTTTAACGGGAGTCTTTTCTTTCTCAAACTCTGCTTCCCTATCGCTATTCTCACTATCGCCAGTGAGATCTCCTAATAAATATAAAACTTTATTACGAAGTGAGCTGATAGCATCTTCTTCGTCTTCTGCTTCACAAGGGGTCCTAGCTAACCTACCTATACACCATTCAATCTTTGTTACAATCTTAATGTACTCCGAAGACTTTGGATTCTTCGGAGGTACTTTAAGAAGGCCCCTAATCTCCTCAATTTTAGCTTCTATTGCATCCTTATCCTCCTCATAGGTAAACGGGTAGACCATGCTAACCTCCATCGAGTTTCTCTTAACGAGCAACCTCGATGACTTTTCGCATCTCATCAACCGAGCCTACTTTTAAACCCCTGACCTTCATCTTATAGGCCAGTTCGTCCTGTGCTAATCTCCCAATATTCATATTTAATAAAAAAAAAAAACCTAATTAAAAACAACCACGAGAGAAAAAAAAATTATTTAAAGTTAAAAAAACAGTCAACCTAAATCGATTTATATATATATATAAAAAAAAATATTCAAAACAATAAATATTCAATAAAAAAAACACGAAACTTTACGTTTTTTTATTTCCCGATCTTAAATAAAAAAAAAACTCTATAAAAATTTTCACCCAGAAATTTTCACGTTGGTGGCAACCGTAAACACCAATCACAATCAATTAGTAACCCAAGCACAAAATTAACTATCACCCAGAAATTGTTTTCTTCAAAAAAAAAAATATAATATGCTATCACCAAAAAACCTCAACTTAATATTCACTCAATTTTTAAGATAAATATCGCGAAATATTCCACGCTAGAAAAAAAAAGCAACAAGAAAAAAACTATCACCTATTATTGAAAAGAACTCAATGTAATTTACACTCGATTTACAAGCACAAAATAATACCACAAAATATCCCACGAGAGAAAAAAAAAACACATACAAAACTATCAGCTATCACCGAAAATAACTCAACTGAATTTGCACTCGATTTGCAAAACACACGGAATAAATGTCGCGAAAAAAAGTACCTATCCCATGCGAAAACAAAAGCAATAATAAAAAAAACGCTGAACAAAATTTCTTCAAAAAAAAAAAGGAAACTCAATAAAATTGTATGCAAACAAATAATGAAACAAAAGACACCACAGAATTGAAAACAAGTTTACAACACTAACAAAAAAATATCACCAAAAAACTTTCTGCTTCTCCTCTTGTTTCCTTGGCTGGATCCCTTGTCTGCTCCGCCTACTCCTTCCACAACACTTTGTTTGGCCACGAAAAACTACACCAATAAAAAAAAATTAATTAGAACTTTTTTCCAATCAATCTTTTGATGAACAAAAAAAACACACAATACAATAAAAAAAAATTCTTCCACTTTGGGCCTCAAACGTTGGGCACCACTTTATTGCACTTATTTCCGCGACACGAACACGATAGGGGTAGGGGAATTTATTTAATTTAAATTATAAATATACACGTAACTAATACCGCGAACAATTAAATTAAAAACAAACAAAAAAAAGAGTAAAAAATAAAAAAAGTTGAAACGGGCACCGACGGCTACGCACGAAACGAAATAACTGGTACCTACTATCAATAGGCCACACACGAATAACGCGAAAAGAGGATGCAAAAAAAAGTGCAATATACAGCTTGATTAAAGAAGCTGTCACCATCACCACGGCTGCACAGCTGGGTGGATTCGGTGGAAGAATTTTGTATTTCTTTTGGTAAGCTTGATTGATTTCGTAATCAAAACAGTTTATCAAAAGAAGAAAGTATATGATTGCACAGTAGGGTGGAAAAAAAGCGGGAGCCCTTAATTTTTTTTCAAAAAACCGAATTAGAAAATTCCAAAACTAATTATAGAAAGTAAAGAACCGAATAAATGGAATAAAAAGAAAGAGTTATGTTTAAAAATGTAATTATTTTATTGTTTTGGGAAACCATGGGACAGAAGATCCCTGGACTAAAACCCAAAAGTCTTTTCAAATAAAAGGTTTGAACAATTTTAATATGGCCGTTTGGCTCAAAGAAAATTTAACAAGTTATTGAAGCTAAATAAAATAAAAGCAAATAAAATCGACAAAAAAATGGGTTTTTAAGAAAAAAAACTAAAGCGCGTCCCGAAAGTAAGGTGGAAAACTCGAACACGAATTGGTTGAATATAAATATATATTTTGAAATTACAAATATATATTTATATTCAAAATTAATCACAACTACTTATCTTATTCTCGTAATATGTAACTCCTTTCTCCTATCTCCTTTTCTCCTTTTTTTCACACGACTCCAATCCCGATTTTCTAATCCTCGATCCAAAGCTTAATTCAAAACAAAAAAAAATGTCTCCTCGATTTTTTTTTTACCAAAATTTCTCGAAATTCTTTTTCAATCATTTATTAAACTTTGTCTTCGCTTCTAAGGCTCTCACAAGAGTGCCTCCCAAGCTCATTTTCATCAACAACTTTCTTCCCTCGTCCATTCCAATCATTTGTAACGTAAAAATTAATGAAAATATGAAGTGAAGAATCCATGCACCGCTAACGGACATCCGAATCTATCCCGAACACCCTATGGATACCCGAGACTCAACCCCAATGCCCATCAACAACACAAACCAGAGAGGAAGCAGGAAGGAACAAGCACTCCAAACATCCTTGATCCCTATACCAAGGAACAGCAACTCCATCGGCCTTCGCCCGTGTATCGGTGTATCTAGCACCCGTATATGAGACATACTTACACTTCGCTAACACGGCTACTTGCTCTCCCTACTCCTCTCCCCATTCTTCCAATTTCATCTCCATCCCCATCACAGAAGCACGAGCCATCTAGTAGCACACCATAGGTCCTGACTACAAAGCATGCCCGCGCCTATCCACTACAAGCTATAGATGTCCTACTTGCAGCTGTATAGTATTGTGGCTTACACCTAAAACCATGGACTCTACTCAAATCCGCAGGCTCACAATTAGATCCGAAATGCTGTGATTAGAAACTATACCCTTCTCCAGAGACTTTGCTCCATTTCGCATTCACTTATCTAACTGTGGCTACCTATTCTTATTGTTGAAGGGATGGAAGCGATCCTATGCCGGCAACGCCCCCTTTCTCACCAATCGTTCGTAGAGAACAGTCGGTAAGAACGGCATGCGACACGGTAGAACCGTGGTCGAGATCGACCGTCGTGGTGGCCGGCAGTACCATAGCCATGACCAGCTCAGCCAGGCCGTGGGCACTTGCTCCGGGATCTACTTGAACGGTGTTACCTCTATTTTTCACTGCCGACCGTTGTGCTCAAGATGGGTGAGCTCGAATAAGAATGTTGTAATGCTTAAGGGCCCTCATAATCTCCAAAGATAAGACAGATAAGGAACGACGGAAAGAAAGACTGATCCCTGATTGCACCTCTTATGATTTGTTGCGAGTAAACGTTGGTTGAAAGAAAGAAATCGTGTTTGAATTGAATTATCAACCTGACGAACGTGACACGTAAACATATTGATAGCTAGCAAACCATAGGTGGTCGTGGCTGCGAAGGCTAATGCTACCTTCCTTTCGCTCTGCTACCACGATGCTGTGCAGATAGTGGAGGATGAGGTGTCTAACCGTGAGGGGAGGGAGGATTAAAGGTGTTAAGTAATCCCCCTGGTCTCTCAACCCACCCAATTCGTAAGTAGAAATCAACTCTCCTACTCTACGACCTTGCCTACTGCGGACCTATGAGTCCCCACGACTCATTAAAATTCTAGGTAGCCCCTTAAAGGAAAAAGCAAGCAAATATTATGCTCGCTTACTATAACTCCCTATCTAAAAATACTGCATCTCTCATAGATACTACTACACCGCAAAGAAACGCTATCGTTGCATTGTGAATACTTCAACTGTATTCTATTCTTCCACACCACCTTGTCCTTGCCGAAGGAATTTTGAGGGTCACCACCCTCCCTATAAATATCTTACGCTTCTATATTAAATATCTGAAAACTCATTATGAAATCTAAATATCCGAAAGAAATAAACTGAACTGCAAAAATTTCGTTAATACGTTATAAAATTACGGATTACTTTATTGTAAACTAGCAGACCCGTGCTCGCGTTGCTTCGCAAAGTTTAATTGCGCTTTATTAACTATAAGTTTATTTATACATACTTACCATATATAAATGAAAAGTTAGATTATCTTTAATGGAAACATACAAAAATAGACTTTGTTGTTTTTTATAATTCTTTATTTCAAAGCCTCTGGATAAACAATGTTGGCAGTTTTATTATTTTCAGGAAGAAGTTAATACTGATTATTTTTTGAGCCAACACTTGAAAGTGCAACATAAAGCGGACCATGGGAAAAAACATTTTCCCTTAGGTCAACCCCAACAAATTAAAATGATTGACCCTGAGCCTTGGTAATTGTCATGCAAAAGCATGGTTTGATTGGAAATTGTACCCGTCTGAATTGAAAAGGAAGATCTGTTTGCATCATTGGTATCCTTGGAATAAGAGCATATCGTCCTACTGCTGGCCCAGTTAGAATTTGAACCTTTATTATATTTTTGGAAAGTTCTTTGATTTGGAGTCGTGTTCCGTTGCATAGGAATTATTGGTGTACCAATTTTTAAGTTAAGCTGATACGGCGGCAGACCCGCTGGGCTGAGTGAATTTAAAAATTCCTGAGGGTAGTGCACACTGTCATTATCATTTATAACACTATCAATGGCTTTATATTTATGTAACTCTGTTCTTAAATTCATAAGCACGATTTGGTTGATTTCATCCACAGAGCAATTTTTGGTGACACAATAGCTCGTTGTTTCTTTGCTCAGAACGTGCTTGATGTAATATATCTTCACACATACTTTCTTTAAAATGGTCCCATAAGCTTTTAGGTTCAGTTGGCTGACAGAACATTATCAATATCGCAAACAAATCTCTTATTTGTGATGGTGACTGTGTTGCGGAGGCATCAACTAAAGTTTGTTTCCAGTGTTCATCATCTTCAAGAAGTCCCAAGTTTTTGCACGCTGCTTGGTATGTTTGTTCTATTTTACCGTTGACTGTTCTTAACATTTCGAAAGAAACTGGTCCAGGAACATTGTTAAGAAGAATTCGTAAAAAACGCAATCACCGGAATTGGGTTGGATTGTATATACTCTACCTAGAGTATAGTCTCTTCTGATTCCTTGATGCCCTGGAACCAATTGTCCGCGCTTACGACGATTAAATTTATTGTTGCTCCAGGTATGATAGGACACACATAATCACTATTTCCTATCAAAATCTAATTTCTAAAAACTTTAGTTTTTGTCTTGTTTTGTTCAAATTGATCTGCAAGCTTAGAATTGAATGATGAGCTCATATAGTGATTACCCTGGCAATAAAATGTCTCAGCTGACAGCTGTGACAGCAGTTATTGTACATGGGCCAAACAAAATTTATTTTATTGAATTTTTCCCTGCCTGCTAAAGAAGAATTTTGTTTCCGATACTGGAACAGCGGCTGGCTGCGAAGGAGGCGAGCACATATGCATATACATATACAAAAATGTGGGGAATAGGGTATCCAACAGTTCGTTGCAAACGTACTGTAGCTCTCGCTTATGTTTTTTTTTTATTTTGTTTTATTTACGTCTGAAGTTTCCTTGGATATTATTTCCAATTTATTACCTATTAATTTTTTTGTATTCCAGCCGTTGCCATGGATTTCATTTTGATCATGAGCATATCTGTACAAAAAATTGACAAAAAATAAGAAAAAATGAAATATCTTTACTTACCAAACAAATTAAACCAATATAAATTAGCCCTAAACATTCTTCGGAAAATAATATTATAAAATTTGTTTCAAGTGAATCGGTGAAGTACTTTTCGAGATCATGTGGGCCAAACATTTTTCTAGTTACGTCTTTATATAATAGTATAGATATAGATATAGATAATTCTTAAAAGCTTACAAGAGTGTATTTAATTATATACTTACTATAATCTTATTCTAAAAGTGACTTTACAGTATTGTTAAAATTTCTCAAATTAAAAAAAAAAGAAAAGCTGCTTTTGTAATTAAGTGATTATCAAATACATTCATATGTATTCCAAGAAAGAGAATTTTATTCTATAACTTTGATAGAAAGTAACGTTAAATTATCTTTATTCAATTACAATAAAAATTAGGATCCGGAACATTGTCCTTCCGTAATGATTTATTAAGGTAATGTATCTTCAAAACATATTTAAGATCGTAAATCATTGATAAGAAGAATAAGTGTTAACAAAAATAAAAGTTAAAAATATAATCTAATTGTAATTATGTTTATAGAAAGAGGATAAAGAAAGGAAATATCGCGGGCCGAAGTTAGCATTCATATATTTAATGCCTAAAGTTAATTTATTAAACGCGTTGTCGCGGCGGTGATAACTTGTCGTGACTATCATTATCGATGTCAATTTCGAATTCTAAAGTAGTCGAATGCTATGGAAAAGTTTATTTGAAATCACCGAGTATTATTATAAAAAAAGTTAAAGTTAAACCTAACACATAAAAAAGGAATACGACCTGACCAATTATCAATAGAGATTCAAAATAGGATCGAAAGTAGCAGGCATCAGGGATTTGCTCAAGGTGTTTCCACCCAAAGCAGCAAAAGAGTAGTCAATATGATTCAAAAATGTATTCAAATATGTATACCATATATAATCATACACAATTCGTTTACAACCATATACTCGATTGTAAACATGCAATACATATAAAAAATTTAAATATATTAAAAGTATTCAAATCAAATATATTAATATGTATGAAAGATATTTAGTACTGAGGAGCTGTTAATACTCAGTATCTTCTTCCATGGAAATACGGAAGTGCGGTTATTAAGTTAAAGGTATGTATTATTAATATTGACCAGAGCTATTTGTGTACCAATCTGTGCTGTACTTGACTTATGAAAGACGACCAAAAGTGACAGTTAATAAGAGTAAGCTCTCGATCGACAGTAGCAGGCATCAGGGATTTGCTCAAGGTGTTACCACCCGAAGCAGCAAAAGAGTAGTCAATATGATTCAAAAATGTATTCAAATATGTATACCATATATAATCATACACAATTCGTGTACAACCATATACTCGATTGTAAACATGCAATACATATAAAAAGTTTAAATATATTAAAAGTATTCAAATCAAATATATTAATATGTATGAAAGATATTTGGTACTGAGGAGCTGTTAATACTCAGTATCTTCTTCGATGGAAATACGGAAGTGCGGTTATTAAGTTAAAGGCATGTATTATTAATATTGACCAGAGCTATTGTGTACCAATCTGTGCTGTACTTGACTTATGAAAGACGACCAAAAGTGACAGTTAATAAGAGTAAGCTCTTATCCACGTCGTCGAATCTATCTCTTAAGACCGTATGGACACGAGTGTGAAGAATGTACTCAGTAGTGCGAAGCGTAAGGTAAGCGTATTTATGTATTTAACGCCTACTGATCGCACATATGTTGATGTATTCACACTTTGATAGACGAAGACACATTAAGTTATTGAAGACGTTGTAAGGATTTAATCGTATTATTTAAAAGAAAGTATCGAAATCAACGATTTCAAAGAGAAAACAGATATGGATCTGAACGAGGCGTTGAACGTGGGTTCAAGAAGGTCGCTACCGACGCAAAAGTAGAAGTCTCTAAGGACGAGTGAAAAATCAAAACAAAATATTCACGTGAAGTAGTAAAAGAAGGCAATAGAAGAGGTAGGAATGACTCTACCAAAGAAATCTGTGTCTCGAAATTGACTGGAGAGAATAAATATTCACGGACCGAATTATGAAACAACACTGATGAGGAATCTTCCTTCTTTTGGCGTGAAGGGTACAACGATTTGGTAAGTAGACACAGTATTGTGCCACTAGATTTGGTTCCGATTAAGACTGTAGCGAACCGAGAGATATATTTCTCAAAAACGACTGGGATTAACACCGAGTAATAATAATTGTATCGTAAACGAACGTAGTCAAACTCAAAGAACTCGAAGCTGCTCTTCTGAGGCTTTAAGTGTGATTCCGGAATACCGATTGTATTTAACCGAATATGCAAACGCAAAGGAGTGAAGTTGATTTTACGTGAATCGATTTCAACACGATATTAATTAAAAAGATCCCGATGTGGAAAGGAAAGTAAGTGGATTTAGGATAAACATCAAAAAAATGGATAATCGAGGACAATTGTCCTTGATATTTAGCACAGCACTGTATGAACTACGATATAAATACCTAAGATAAAGGATATCGATAAAAAAAAAATAAGAGGATGTGGAGATTTAGCCCACTATCCACACGATTTTTATTAAACTGCGTTGACACCACCGTCCGTGGTCGACGACGTTATCGCCAGCGTTGAACGCTTGTCGTGGAGACAAATTGGCCTCTTTTACTCCACCAAATATGCGGTGAGTGAGGGGAGGGAAGGGCTTCTTAGCTCTTCGCCAAATTCACAAAACACAGTAATTAAAACGAAAAGTGTTACCTGTTATCAAGTTCTATATCGAATCTTATTTCTCTTTCCATTTATAAACACTAACAAGAAAATCACTGCTGGATCTGCTGCTTTAATTATAGATGATCTTAAGAGATGGATACTGGATTCCCTCGTGGCTTAATTTGTACAATGAATACTATATAGTTGATGGACCGGCATCGGCATATGATGCAAGCCACACGTCCAGTTGCTGCCTTGAAGTGGATTCCTGCCGCTTCTGTGTGTGCTGATGTACTCCGCTGAATCGGGAGTCTGTTGCAGCTTGTAAAACCGCTGTTGTGGTGCCTATCTATAGGCGGTGTATCCTCTTGTATAGTTGAATATGGTTAAAGTAAAATGGGCGTGGCCGTCGGCGAGGCAAAACGGATCAACGCCAGATGGCATTCGCGCGTTTGCCTTGCCTCAATTTATGCAAAGGAGGCCCTCTAGAGGTGCTCCTAGGCGTCACGCGTGTGTGACCAGGAAGTAGATAGTGTGTACTCAGTGCACGCACGACGATGAAGGAAGTACTCCGTCCAAGAAAAAAAAATAGCAGTGATGTCACCAAAGAAAAGTATAGGAAGATGCATTAGGACGCGGCATGCGTCTATATTTATTTAATTTCGTCCACATATATATGCATAATTCATGCCCACGTGTATGGGACGGATAATGTAAAGGCCATGCCTCAGAAGAAAAAAGTCCATGTGGCTACCAGCCAGGATCCGTCGTAAATTCTGTTGCTGCGTCTCCTTTCCCTTGGGTAATGGATATTTGCGATGCATCCGCTGGACTGGTGAATCAGCGTACCCCCAAAAACTTATTAGACCTCGTGTCTTTATACATATAAAAAAAAACTGCAGAGCTATGCCTCAAAGCAAAAAAAAAGAATCACCCTTTTGCTTTGATGCATATTTAAGCTTGATATTCTTACCTCCAGGGATTGATTAACCTACCGGCCCAAAGAAATTTAATGAACCTCGTGCTTCCTCTCAATGATCCTATATTCCGAAACAGGGATATAATGATTTCTGGTTATCTGCTTCGAAAGACATTTAATCTAACAAAAACTCTTACCTTATATGTTTCAGTTAATCCCATTTTCAAGGATAGTTCCTTAGTTAGGATTGGGTTGTACAATTCCTCATCAGAGAAATTGCACAAAAAGTAATATGGCTGCGACACAACTTTAAAATAATTTTATTGTTCTGAGGTTGTGTCGTTTCAGGTCTACGTTTATCTTCAAAATGCCTTCCCCTTTGGTTTTTCTAGATCATATTTTTTTATTCCAGCCAACGCCCTATTTTCCAGTCTCATGTCTGCGTTCCAATGTTTGAAATAGTTATTAGTTGGTACGATAGGTGGCGTGTCAAAATTATACCTTAAGGGTTAATGCTCACTGAGCACTTTTTCAACTAGGTCTGAAAATTGACAATGAAAGTATGACCGATCGAACAACCGGGACGACAACGACAGGGATAATGGTCAGACTGCACTGGGTGCCAATAGTAGTCGTTGTACTGGTTATGTGGCTGAAAGATTTTTATCGTCCTATACGTCAGAAATAATTTATGTCGAGGACATAACTGTCAGAATATTGAAAAACAAAAAAGGTTCAGAAATATGATAGACCCTAGAACTGTCATTTGCCACATCTCAGGAAGTTTTTGTTACTTAGGTAACAATGTGAGACATGTTCACTGTTCCGTTTGTCGTTGACATATGTCAAGTGCGAATTTCGAAACGCAGTTTTATGACATGCGCGCTCACGATGCCTACCGATTTCTTGCATTACCCACAGTACTGTCACTTAGCATTCGTAGGTTAGAATGGATGAGATTCCTTCAGGAAAGTAAGAATGGGTACAGTTTTACTTTTCTTTATGGTAAAAGATTTATGTCGCACACTTTAGATTGCGTTTCTTCATTGGATATTGAAGTACTTGGCGTGCGAAATTTTAGGATTACACTTATTCTCGGGTGTCTTGGAACTGATGCTATCGAATTTACACGGTACGTTGAGCATGTAGGACAGGATTAACAAGTGGAGATAATTAAATCGGCCGCATCGACTATTACACCTGTCTTGTTGCCTAACGACTACCTGTCATCATTTTATGGTTCTGACATTCTCTACGTCATTTGTACAAATAGGATTTCGTGTTTGCATAGTGTTAACAGACTAACCATGATTTTTAGTGTGAACCGAACATGAATCGAGCAAGTGTGTGTCCGGTTTATTTTTTTTTGCGAAGGGAGGCACCCTTTCACTATACTTAATGGAATGTGAGCATACTGGAAATCGCTCTGTTTGGGGAAATGATAGATTTTGACTTGGGAGTGAAATCTGAACTCATACAAGATGGCTTCCTTTTCTTTTGTGGAATCTCTTCGGTAGTTGGAACTTAAAGGGGTGCAATCAGCACGTTGCGAGTAATACTATGGTCTCGCTGGTAGATGGTGGTAATAAAATGTACCCTTTGCCAATGACTGGCGAGAAAGTTTTCCATACAAAGCTTGGAATTTTGACTAAGTCCACTTAGTCTAATTTCCAAGAAAAAGGATAACTTCTCGCAAAATATCTCTCCTGCTGGTCGATCTTCCACTCATCGTATCGTAAAGACACTGCGACTCTTTTACGTCTAGTCGGTCGAAGACAAAAAAAAATAATAACGTCGTAAGGCAAGTTGCCTGATGACGTATGAATGCTCTAATTGAGTATCCGAAAATACGGAAGAAAAAGGATAAAAAGGAAAATTTAACCCAAGAGTCTCATGCACAGCTGAGAGCCGGGCATATGTTTTGGTTACTGGCAGGGTAGTAAGTACTGTCAGTACTTGCATGTAAAGTCTGGTAAAAAAAAATGTTTAATATTTCAAAAGATCGAAATACTGAAATAATTGTTTAAGTCTGGGATGTGATTGTACTTCAAATGTACTACCTTTTTAAGTCTTTCGTATGGCATGTCGACTTGTGACCTCGCCGGTCTTCAACTTCATAAATATTGTTTTTGATTACTTGACTTACACGAACTTTGATAAATTTCGGACATAGTTTCGCGCTCATATGTTTCGTTGCATCACTCAAAACATGATTTCTGGCGTAGATTTCATCTCCTACGTTGAATGTTATGGTCCTACTCCGAAGGTTGTAATTCTTCTCGTAGGCTTCATGGGTCTTAATTAACGCTTGTTTTAAATAAGAATGGATGATGTTCATCTTAGCAACTTTGGGAAGCCAATCTATCTCCGAACAATCCAATCCATTCAACTCTCTCAACAGACGATAGTGTGCCCCATGCTCTATCATCCGTTGTCCGAATAGGGCTTCGTATGGGGACATCGAAAGAGTTGAATGCACTGTCGTGCGTAGGGCACTACTGATCGACGACAGATGGGCGCCCCAATCTGTTTGTCGAGGATTGACGTACGACCTAATGGTCGCCAAGATTGAACGGTTCACTCGTTCACTGGCATTAAACTGGGGAGCATACACTGCCGTTCGGAAGTGTTTGACCCCGAAAACATCCATGAGTTTCTGGAACTCCTTCCCAACAAATTGTGTACCATTATCAGAGAGAATACTCTCCGGCACTCCGTAAATCAGAAAAACTTCGTCTTTTAGGAACTTGACTACGTTCGCGGCTGTAGCCTTGCGTAGTGGCTTGATGAAGTTAAATTTCGTTAGTTGATCTAACACTATGACGATGTAGGCATTTCCGGATCTTGATCTTGGGTACGGCAAGAGAAAGTCAACATATAAATGTTGAAACGGCCTATCTACCTCAAAACTGTTTCCCATCTCTGCTCTCAATGTCATGTTAGCAGCCTTACTGGTCTTGCATGTTTCACACCGGTCTACGTATAGTTTGACCTGAGTGTACATACCGGGCCAGTAGAATCTGTCTTTCAAACTGTAAACCATCTTCACCACACCACCATGCGAAGCACGTGGCGGATTGTGAGCCAATGAGATCAACGACTCCGTCATCTCTGAGGGGACCCACAACTTCCAAGTTAGATCGTCGGCCAAGGGATTGCCAACCGCATGTTAAGTGCGCTTGTAAATGTATCCTTCCGACACTTTGAGGGCAGGTAATCGTTCTTGTTCCTTCCTGATAGGACTGATGATATCAAGATAACCTTCAGACTTAAAGGACGAATCCTCAAGATCGATGTGGAGACCCTCCGAGGTACCGATCTGTGGTAGACATGAAAGGAAAGCTGACACTGTCAACTCATCGTCCTTATACGCTCTTGATAAAGCATCTGGTACAACATTCAAAATACCTTTCCTATGCTCTACCACAAAATCGAAACCTCGAAGTCGCATGCTCCACCACGCTAATCTTCCGGTTGGGTCCTTCATAGTCATCAGCCATTTCAGGCTGGAATGGTCTGTAATAACAAGAAAATGGTATCCCTCAACTTAAGATCTAAACTTCTGGATACCCTCAAAAGCTGCTAAGCACTCGCGCTCTGTCACCGAATAGTTTCTCTGTGCAGCGTTCAGTTTCCGAGAGAAGTAGTATATAGGCTGCTCCGCCCCGGATTCGTCCCTCTGACAGAGTACACATCCGATGCCAGTCGCAGATGCGTCGCAGAGAATGATGAATTCTTTGGAGAAGTCCGGATTGACTAGTACAGGCACTGAAGTCAAAGCTTGTTTGATTTGCAGGAAAGCTTCAATAGCTTCTGGACTGAGCTTGAAGGCTTTTCCTTTTTTCAATGTATCGGTCAAGGATGCGGCTAGGGTTCTGAAATCTTTAACAAATCGTCGATACCAACCTGTCATACCGAGAAATCGGCGAACTTGACGGGTTGTGGTTGGCAAAGGAAAGCTAGTTATAGCTGCGATTTCATCTGGATCTGCTTTCAAGCAACCCTGACCGACCTTATACCTGAGATAGTGAAGCTCATCAAAACAAAACTTCGACTTCCCGACGTTAATCGTCAGTCCTGCGTTCGTCAGACACTTTCCGACTATCTCCAGAGCCTCTATATGTTCGTCGAAATCCTTCGACACAACCAACAGATCGTCCAAGTATACAAATACTTGATCTCGTAACCCCGATGGGATTACGCGACTCATCAGGTAACTCAAACTTTGTGCCGCATTACATAGACCGAAAGGCATGACCTTAAATTAGTACAGTGGTCGGCCAGGTACAGTAAAGGCGGTCTTTTCCCTCGAACTTTGCTCCAGCGGTATCGGCCAAAACGCTACCTTCAGGTCCACGCTAGAAATATAACGTGTCTCTGTCAGACGTGCCAGCAGCCCCTCTATATGCGCATTCGGACGAGCATCTTTCTTGTTACAGAGTTCACCTTCCGAAAGTCCAGACACAATCGGTTCTTACCAGGCTTGCGAACAAGCACAACTGGGGAACTCCATGCGCTGGAACTTTCCTCGATGACTCCCAACTAAAGCATACGGTCTAACTCTGCATACATAAGGGTTTGTATCGCCGGAGATACGGGATAGTACCTTTGCTTTATAGGTACGGCATCACCCGTGTCTATATAATGCTGCACTAGGTTCGTTTTCCCGAGTCCATGGACTGCGAAAGAAGGAAAACTACGAACAACAGCTTCTAGTCGTTTAGACTCTTCATCATTCAACTTAATCTGGTTTGTGGGTCTCTCATCTGGCCCACCGGTCGTAATTCCTGAAAGACGCGCAATTACATGAGGTGCGATCTAGAGTTTTTGCCAAAAGTCGACGCCTAAATATAGACGTTGGCTTAACGAAGGCACAATATACAGATCTATATCCTTTGTCACATTCTTATATTGGATCCACGTAGTGATTACTCCTACTATGGATTGCTTGTGTCCATCGGCCGTGGACGCGGTAGTCTCTACCTTCCTTACCGTAACATTTCTGTTCTTCAAATAGGGAAGTATGTCAGTGCCTAAGCAACTAATACTTGCCCCTGAATCGAGGAGCCCTAAAAAGCTATCGCCGAATAAACCGACCGTCACGTAAGGACGTAGGTCATTCGATTCTCGGCCTATTGTTGCTGACGCTATGTTACGGTAAGTAGTCCGCTTCCGATGGAAGCGCTCCCTTATCCGTCTTATCCGTTTGGACAATTCTGGAAAAGTGACAATTCTCCCACGCACTTCATTGTAATTATGTAATCTTTCACGAAAAGATTTACGATATAATGGTTCTGTTTCATTATTACTAAAATTCATTTTAGGTTTGGGTTCGTGATTCACAATAGGGATTGTTCTACAATCATCTTTATCATTGTTCGGTTATTCATTTTTCTTATCTGGTTTCATTATTGTTATTTTAGGAAGTTCAAGAGGCTTTGTCGGTTCGGACACTTGAACTCCGGGTAAATCTAATCGGAGCGAACCCCCCCGGTTGTTGGGTTGTTCCTCCTCTCTTCTCCCGCTAGACATTTTGGACAGGACGGACTATACGCGTCAGCTCAGCCGCAGCGGAAACAAAATACTTTATCGATTGGTTTTGCACAATCGTGGAAACTATGGCCAAGAGCTTGGCAATTCCAACATTTTTGTTAGTTACGATCCCTCTGGATCGCTTCAATGTTGCTAATGGGCAACGCTACTACTAGATCCTGACAAGGTTCTTCTGCGATTTCGTTAACGAAACGCCTTGCAGGTGGACGTTGTGCATTTGGCACGAAATTCGGACGGGAATTCTCGTATTGAGATTGAGCTTTCTCAATAGCTCGACAATAATAGGCCAGTTGCCTTAAACTGGACGGACTGTAGGTAATGAGAAGCTCACTCATAACACAATCGAGGCGGAACAAGAAGTCATCGACCGACATGTTTCTGCCATTGAATTTTAATCCCCACTTGTGGAATGGATGAACACGGTTCATAGAAGTTGCGTTCGAGGGAGGTGGCCTAGGTGGCGACGCAGCGGACTCGTCGTCGAAATTAAAAGCATTCAAATGCGTCATGAACTCGTCTAGGTTCGAGCCTAGAGGCATTTGGGCTTGATTGACTTCCGTCAAAGGCGGCACTCTAGTTGGCTCGTAATTAGGCGTGAAACGGTCTGCCAAATCGTTTTCATTGTTTGGCCTATACGCGGACTGGACATGTCTGCACGTAGCTGGTCCAGAAGGGATATTGTAATTTACGACACGTGTAGTGTCTGGGTTGGCTTAATTAACTTGCCGTAGGACTTTTTGTGTCGAAGTGGCATCGGGTGGAGCAAGTGGCCTTGTAGGGGGAGCAACTGGCTGAGTCGTTTTGACCGTACGTTTTTGCAGTAATTGAGCGACTTGGTCAAGCAATCGCGTATGACTCCTCTCCAGCTCTTCTGCCATAAACTGTCTGTCGCTGACTCTGTGTAGATCAATAGTAGCGGAAACTACTTGCTGAATGTACGCTGAGTGATCAGCTGCATCTTTACGTAACTGCTCTTCGGCTCTTGCTACCTCATCGTCGTCTACTACGACACTCCTTTCGACTGTATTGTTTTCCTCTACGTTCTCGGCTTGACTACCTTCGTCCTTGGAGCGATTCTCCACGACATCGTCTTGGACGCGGCCAGGTTTGGGTTTCGAACCCCCAGGAGCCATGACTACGTAGTCCTTGTACTTCGTAAGGTAAGTACTTCTAGCGGCTCTTCGACGATTTCGGTCGTTCATTCAACCGTAAAGGAAAAAGGACGAAAAACGTCGGGTGTAAATCACAAAAAAAAGGGTATTGTAGACCGTGAGAACCTCCTCAAACGGTTTCTACTCAAGAAAAATATAACAAAAAAAAGGTAAGTCAAGGTATTGAAAAATTTCAAATATCCCGTGAGTAATTCCTCCAACGGGTATTCGTCGATACGAATCAGTGTAAATTTGAAAATCCGGTGGATAAAACAATTCGGGTAGTCCGTGAGAAATCCTCGGACGGATGCTACTTGGATAAAGCAACAATAATTAATGCAAGTCAAAAATTGGTAGTAAAAAAAAACTTTCAAATACTCCGTGAGCAAGAAACCTCTAACGGATATTTGTCGATCAAGTTATTCAAAAAAGAACGTTATCAAAGGGAACTTAAATTTAAAAGTGCTTAATATTAAAGGTAAGTATTTGTTTAAATAATTTTCGTCAACTGAAAGCAATAATCCAAAACTCTATCAGTTACTCACGAAAAGTTCAAATGAATACCTAATTGTATCCTTGCTAAATGAAATCTAAAAATTGCGGAAGAAGAATTCAAAAAAAGAAAAATAATAAGAAAAAAAATAATATACTTTGATACTTAAGTGGTGCTCAAAAATCTTAGTTGGTATTTACAACTTAATCTTCATAAATTAGATGTATTTAATAACAAGGTGGGCTCTATCCCAAAAGAAATATAATTAAAGGCGGGCACTATCCCAATGAACTATAAACTATAATCTGTAGATTCTAAAAAGGCGGGCTCTATCCCAAACGACTCAAAAACGGGCACTTTCCCAAAAATATAACTAAAGGCGGGCACTATCCCAAACTTACACATCAACCAAGAAGTTACGTCTCAACTTGATTGACGGAAACTCAAAAAAAAAACTAGGTACTTAAACTGAAATATGTCTCAAAAACTAACTAAATTACTTAAATAAATTTGTCATAAAAGATTCGGGAGATGGCAACCCCCACCCCCTCTTCTTCGGAACAAGGTGTGTACGATCGGTTGTGCAATATAACCGACCAAAAAAAAAACTTTGTCAAAATATAAAAAACTAGTGTGTGTAGACTTGGTACATTACGGCGTTCTGTTGTATGAGAAAAAGACAATTTCTTCAAACCGAAAAGTTGTTCAGGTATGTAAAGGCGACATTACGCTACTGCTGACGTACATCGGGTATAAAACTCCAACTACCGGTTAGCGCTTCATGTCTCTTTACAAACCATCACTTCCTAACATCCATCAAAACTGACTATAACCTTCAAATACAAATTGGTTAAAAAAAAACAATGAAAAGAAACAAGCTGCGTTGTGGTTGAAACGAATAGGGTCGTAGTCGAGCGAGTGACCAGCTTCTGCAGCTGACGTGCGTCTGGCAAAAAGCACCAACCACCGGTCAGAAGACCTGCTCATTCTACTCTCATACGACCTGGATCTCAGACATCACTGTTTGGACATATCAACACCTCAGCTACTGGCGACCAAGCAAAAATAAAACTGTTCAACCCGGACAGAGATCGAAGACATAAAGAAGCGACAAGAGGTAGAGAAAAAATGGGTAGGCCTAATGCAACAGACTGACTCGGGAAGAATTCACCAAACCACTGGACAAAATAGTGCCTACACCACTAATCTCGATGGTGTTCCTCCATCTAAAAGATCTAGTCAACAAGTAAAACAACGGCTTCACTTTCACAAAAAAACTGAAAAATTTCAAAAACTCTAAAAACTCCTAACTCTTTCCACGTTACTCTGGATCAACCTAACTTTCGTCAATCCTAATCCTATCTTCGTCAACTAATTCAGGCCCCACGTTGGGCGCCATCTGTAACGTAAAAATTAATGAAAATATGAAGTGAAGAATCCATGCACCGCTAACGGACATACGAATCTATCCCGAACACCCTATGGATACCCGAGACTCAACCCCAATGCCCATCAACAACACAAACCAGAGAGGAAGCAGGAAGGAACAAGCACTCCAAACATCCTTGATCCCTATACCAAGGAACAGCAACTCCATCGACCTTCGCCCGTGTATCGGTGTATCTAGCACCCGTATATGAGACATACTTACACTTCGCTAACACGGCTACTTGCTCTCCCTACTCCTCTCCCCATTCTTCCAATTTCATCTCCATCCCCATCACAGAAGCATGAGCCATCTAGTAGCACACCATAGGTCCTGACTACAAAACACCGTAGAACAGCCTAGAGGGTGCCTACCAGCATGCCCGCGCCTATCCACTACAAGCTATAGATGTCCTACTTGCAGCTGTATAGTATTGTGGCTTACACCTGAAACCATGGACTCTACTCAAATCCCCAGGCTCACAATTAGATCCGAAATGCTGTGATTAGAAACGATACCCTTCTCCAGAGACTTTGCTCCATATCGCATTCACTTATCTAACTGTAGCTACCTATTCTTATTGTTGAAGGGATGGAAGCGATCCTATGCCGGCAACGCCCCCTTTCTCACCAATCGTTCGTAGAGAACAGTCGGTAAGAACGGCATGCGACACGGTAGAACCGTGGTCGAGATCGACCGTCACGGTGGCCGGCAGTACCATAGCCATGACCAGCTCAGCCAGGCCGTGGGCACTTGCTCCGGGATCTACCTGAACGGTGTTACCTCTATTTTTCACTGCCGACCGTTGTGCTCAAGATGGGTGAGCTCGAATAAGAATGTTGTAATGCTTAAGGGCCCTCATAATCTCCAAAGATAAGACAGATAAGGAACGACGGAAAGAAAAACTGATCCCTGATTGCACCTCTTATGATTTGTTGCGAGTAAACGTTGGTTGAAAGAAAGAAATCGTGTTTGAATTGAATTATCAACCTGACGAACGTGACACGTAAACATATTGATAGCTAGCAAACCATAGGTGGTCGTGGCTGCGAAGGCTAATGCTACCTTCCTTCCGCTCTGCTACCACGATGCTGTGCAGATAGTGGAGGATGAGGTGTCTAACCGTGAGGGGAGGGAGGATTAAAGGTGTTAAGTAATCCCCCTGGTCTCTCAACCCACCCAATTCGTAAGTAGAAATCAACTCTCCTACTCTACGACCTTGGCTACTGCGGACCTATGAGTCCCCACGACTCATTAAAATTCTAGGTAGCCCCTTAAAGGAAAAAGCAAGCAAATATTATGCTCGCTTACTATAACTTCCTATCTAAAAATACTGCATCTCTCATAGATACTACTACACCGCAAAGAAACTCTATCGTTGCATTGTGAATACTTCAACTGTATTCTATTCTTCCACACCACCTTGTCCTTGCCGAAGGAATTTTGAGGGTCACCACCCTCCCTATAAATATCTTACGCTTCTATATTAAATATCTGAAAACTCATTATGAAATCTAAATATCCGAAAGAAATAAACTGAACTGCAAAAATTTCGTTAATACGTTTTAAAATTACGGATTACTTTATTGTAAATAATTCTTAAAAGCAAACAAGAGTGTATTTAATTATATACTTACTATAATCTTATTCTAAAAGTGACTTTACAGTATTGTTAAAATTTCTCAAATTAAAAAAAAAAGAAAAGCTACTTTTGTAATTAAGTGATTATCAAATACATTCATATGTATTCCAAGAAAGAGAATTTTATTCTATAACTTTGATAGAAAGTAACGTTAAATTATCTTTATTCATTTACAATAAAAATTAGGATCAGGAACATTGTCCTTCCGTAATGATTAATTAAGGTAATGTATCTTCAAAACATATTTAAGATCGTAAATCATTGATAAGAAGAATAAGTGTTAACAAAAATAAAAGTTAAAAATATAATCTAATTGTAATTATGTTTATAGAAAGAGGATAAAGAAAAGAAATATCGCGGGCCGACGTTAGCATTCATATATTTAATGCCTAAAGTTAATTTATTAAACGCGTTGTCGCGGCGGTGATAGCTTGTCGTGACTATCATTATCGATGTCAATTTCGAATTCTAAAGTAGTCGAATGCTATGTAAAACTTTATTCGAAATCACCGAGTATTATTATAAAAAAAGTTAAAGTTAAACCTAACACATAAAAAAGGAATACGACCTGACCAATTATCAATAGAGATTCAAAATAGGATCGACAGTAGCAGGCATCAGGGATTTGTTCAAGGTGTTTCCACCCGAAGCAGCAAAAAGGTAGTCAATATGATTCAAAAATGTATTCAAATATGTATACCATATATAATCATACACAATTCGTGTACAACCATATACTCGATTGTAAACATGCAATATATATAAAAAGTTTAAATATATTAAAAGTATTCAAATCAAATATATTAATATGTATGAAAGATATTTAGTACTGAGGAGCTGTTAATACTCAGTATCTTCTTCCATGGAAATACGGAAGTGCACTCCTGGATTCCCCTGAAACAAAGGTTATTAAGTTAAAGGTATGTATTATTAATATTGACCAGAGCTATTTGTGTACCAATCTGTGCTGTACTTGACTTATGAAAGACGACCAAAAGTGACAGTTAATAAGAGTAAGCTCTTATCCACGTCGTCGAATCTATCTCTTAAGACCGTATGGACACGAGTCTGAAGAATGTACTCAGAAGTGCGAAGCGTAAGGTAAGCGTATTTATGTATTTAACGCCTACTGATCGCACATATGTTGATGTATTCACACTTTGAAGTCTCTAAGGACGAGTGAAAAATCAAAACAAAATATTCACGTGAAGTAGTAAAAGAAGGTAATAGAAGAGGTAGGAATGACTCTACCAAAGAAATCTGTGTCTCGAAATTGACTGGAGAGAATAAATATTCACGGACCGAATTATGAAACAACACTGATGAGGAATCTTCCTTCTTGGGCGTGAAGGGTACAACGATTTGGTAAGTAGACACAGTATTGTGCCACTAGATTTGGTTCCGATTAAGACTGTAGCGAACCGAGAGATATATTTCTCAAAAACGACTGGGATTAACACCGAGTAATAATAATTGTATCGTAAACGAACGTAGTCAAACTCAAAGAACTCGAAGCTGCTCTTATGAGGCTTTAAGTGTGATTCCGGAATACCGATTGTATTTAACCGAATATGCAAACGCAAAGGAGTGAAGTTGATTTTACGTGAATCGATTTCAACACGATATTAATTAAAAAGATCCCGATGTGGAAAGGAAAGTAAGTGGATTTAGGATAAACATCAAAAAAATGGATAATCGAGGACAATTGTCCTTGATATTTAGCACAGCACTGTATGAACTACGATATAAATACCTAAGATAAAGGATATCGATAAAAAAAAAAAATAAGAGGATGTGGAGATTTAGCCCACTATCCACACGATTTTTATTAAACTGCGTTGACACCACCGTCCGTGGTCGACGACGTTATCGCCAGCGTTGAACGCTTGTCGTGGAGACAAATTGGCCTCTTTTACTCCACCAAATATGCGGTGAGTAAGGGGAGGGAAGGGCTTCTTAGCTCTTCGCCAAATTCACAAAACACAGTAATTAAAACGAAAAGTGTTACCTGTTATCAAGTTCTATATCGAATCTTATTTCTCTTTCCATTTATAAACACTAACAAGAAAATCACTGCTGGATCTGCTGCTTTAATTATAGATGATCTTTAGAGATGGATACTGGATTCCCTCGTGGCTTAATTTGTACAATGAATACTATATAGTTGATGGACCGGCATCGGCATATGATGCAAGCCAGACGTCCAGTTGCTGCCTTGAAGTGGATTCCTGCCGCTTCTGTGTGTGCTGATGTACTCCGCTGAATCGGGAGTCTGTTGCAGCTTGTACAACCGCTGTTGTGGTGCCTATCTATAGGCGGTGTATCCTCTTGTATAGTTGAATATGGTTAAAGTAAAATGGGCGTGGCCGTCGGCGAGGCAAAACGGATCAACGCCAGACGGCATTCGCGCGTTTGCCTTGCCTCAATTTATGCAAAGGAGGCCCTCTAGAGGTGCTCCTAGGCGTCACGCGTGTGTGACCAGGAAGTAGATAGTGTGTACTCAGTGCACGCACGACGACGAAGGAAGTACTCCGTCCAAGAAAAAAAAATAGCAGTGATGTCACCAATGAAAAGTATAGGAAGATGCATTAGGACGCGGCATGCGTCTATGTGTATTTAATTTCGTCCACATATATATGCATAATTCATGCCCACGTGTATGGGACGGATAATGTAAAGGCCATGCCTCAGAAGAAAAAAGTCCATGTGGCTACCAGCCAGGATCCGTCGTAAATTCTGTTGCTGCGTCTCCTTTCCCTTGGGTAATGGATATTTGCGATGCATCCGCTGGACTGGTGAATCTGCGTACCCCCAAAAACTTATTAGACCTCGTGTCTATATACATATAAAAAAAAACTGCAGAGCTATGCCTCAAAGCAAAAAAAAAGAATCACCCTTTTGCTTTGATGCATATTTAAGCTTGATATTCTTACCTCCAGGGATTGATTAACCTACCGGCCCAAAGAAATTTGATGAACCTCGTGCTTCCTCTCAATGATCCTATATTCCGAAACAGGGATATAATGATTTCTGGTTATCTGCTTCGAAAGACATTTAATCTAACAAAAACTCTTACCTTATATGTTTCAGTTAATCCCATTTTCAGGGATAGTTCCTTAGTTAGGATTGGGTTGTACAATTCCTCATCAGAGAAATTGCACAAAAAGTAATATGGCTGCGACACAACTTTAAAATAATTTTATTGTTCTGAGGTTGTGTCGTTTCAGGTCTACGTTTATCTTCAAAATGCCTTCCCCTTTGGTTTTTCTAGATCATATTTTTTTATTCCAGCCAACGCCCTATTTTCCAGTCTCATGTCTGCGTTCCAATGTTTGAAATAGTTATTAGTTGGTACGATAGGTGGCGTGTCAAAATTATACCTTAAGGGTTAATGCTCACTGAGCACTTTTTCAACTAGGTCTGAAAATTGACAATGAAAGTATGACCGATCGAACAACCGGGACGACAACGACAGGGGTAATGGTCTGACTGCACTGGGTGCCAATAGTAGTCGTTGTACTGGTTATGTGGCTGAAAGATTTTTATCGTCCTATACGTCAGAAATAATTTATGTCGAGGACATAACTGTCAGAATATTGAAAAACAAAAAAGGTTCAGAAATATGATAGACCCTAGAACTGTCATTTGCCACATCTCAGGAAGTTTTGTTACTTAGGTAACAATGTGAGACATGTTCACTGTTCCGTTTGTCGTTGACATATGTGAAGTGCGAATTTCGAAACGCAGTTTTATGACATGCGCGCTCACGATGCCTACCAATTTCTTGCATTACCCACAATACTGTCACTTAGCATTCGTAGGTTAGAATGGATGAGATTCCTTCAGGAAAGTAAGAATGGGTACAGTTTTACTATCCTTTATGGTAAAAGATTTATGTCGCACACTTTAGATTGCGTTTCTTCATTGGATATTGAAGTACTTGGCCTGCCGAAATTTTAGGATTACACTTATTCTCGGGTGTCTTGGAACTGACGCTATCGAATTTACACGGTACGTTGAGAATAGCATGTAGGACAGGATTAACAAGTGGAGATAATTAAATCGGCCGCATCGACTATTACATCTGTCTTGCTGCCTAACGACTACCTGTCATCATTTTATGGTTCTGACATTCTCCTCGTCATTTGTACAAATGGGATTTCGTGTTTGCATAGTGTGAACAGACTAACCATGATTTTTAGTGTGAACCGAACATGAATTGAGCAAGTGTGTGTCCGGTTTATTTTTTTTTGCGAAGGGAGGCACCCTTCCACTATACTTAATGGAATGCGAGCATACTGGAAATCGCTCTGTTTGGGGAAATGATAGATTTTGACTTGGGAGTGAAATCTGAACTCATACAAGATGGCTTCATTTTCTTTTGTGGAATCTCTTCGGTAGTTGGGACTTAAAGGGGTGTGTTCAGCACGTTGCGAGTAATACTATGGTCTCACTTGTAGATGGCGGTAATAAAATTTACCCTTTGCCAATGACTGGCGAGAAAGTTTTCCGTACACATTCACCCATACATACAACGCTACAACACAACCCTGCAAACTAAACCGCAGCAGTTTTTTAGAAAACACTACTGCAACTACAAATATATCCTTCGAATGTGTGGGTTTTTTTATTTACTACTTCCCCTGTTCCGTAGAGTATACCCCTGCAAACAAGAAAGTACGGTAACAATCGATGAAATATGTACATCAAAAGAAGTAGTTTGGTTTCTCCTGAAAAAACAATTAACAATTCCCTTTTGAACTGTGCGAAGGAGAAATCCAGGATGTAATGCAAAATGTTGTCTCTTTTTTTCTTGTTGTCGTTTGTCTTTTTGTCAGAGTGATCTTCGATTCAAAACATTATCATCAACAGTTTTTAAGTTGAGTTGTGTATAATTTGAGAATATGGCGAATCCTTTTTTTATGTAAGTTATTTTATTTTTTTGTGATATTTTTGTTTGTTTTTAATAATAAATATATTTTTAATAATACAAATGTGTAGGGGTGACTTGCTCGCCAGTACACACAATCAGAGTACGCCAGTGGTGCCACCTACTCGAGCAAACTTTTTAGTTACTCACCTTGTGCTGAACGCACTACTCACCATCCGCACATCAAAATTAGGAACATGAAAACCCTTTTCGGGTAACTTAATTTCGTATAACAGTTAAATTTTCGGTCAGTGTGACTTATTTTATTCTGAAACCACTCCATACTCTACTTCTACACGTCAGGATGACATTTCTCCAATCGCCATTCCGGACGAAAAGTACTGTCAGAGTAAGATGGAACAACTTTTCGCGGTTATGGTATCCTGGAGTATAACACTTACGTCTATTGCCACATACCGTCAAATGCGAATACTACTCCAACCTATTACCTCGTGACAAAACCACAAGTAGGATATACCCGTGACGTCACGAGTGAAAAAGTCATTAGACCAAACAGGAGTAGCCCACGGACTAAGTTTGTTCCGAAGTGATGTGAGCCCGACCGTAGACATGATCCGTCATATCACCACCAGGCAGGCATCACAGTGTCATTGTTGACACTTGACAGTGTTGTCCAAAAAAAAATACTTACCTACTTTACTTACGCCGCTATATCTGTCAATTGTTTTTTTTTTATTCACACTACTGGTGTCAATCACGAAGGTGTGAATGAGTCCTTTGAAATCAGACGTATCTTCAATGTGAAACATTATACTATGTATATATAACGGATAGAAAAGAAAGTAAGAAAATGATAACATGATACTGAAAAAGGCAGTAAAAACAGCGCGTTTTTTTATTTTTGATGGAAGTCAGAGAAACTGAAAAAGGAAATAGTCTGTGGAATGGGTTTCATTTTGAAAACGAACACGAAGAAGGAAGCACGCCTCAGCAGAACGGGCGACATAAAAGTTTTTCTATATCATCGGGCCGCAGCCATACCTTTTTTACTTCATTTTTAATGAAGAATTTTTCTTTTAATTGCAAGAAGCAATTAAAAGACCGTAGGATTACTTACAATAAGTGAATATTGTTACAACCAAGGTAAGAAATTAATTCATGAGTTATTTCTCAAAGCAGAAAGACTATCTCTTTCGGTTTTTGAGGAATGTCTCGTGGCCACGCCAAGTGATGCCAGACTTTAAGCCGAAAATTTCCCACGATGATGACCGAAAATCCCCTTTTTACCCACGCGCTGTTGAAAAAAATCCCTCAGGTTTTCCCACAAGGAAATGTATATAAAAACACACAAAATATACAAAAAATAGACTTTATTTTATTAAAACTAAATAACATATCGAACCAAAAACAAAAAACATATGTTTACAAACATAAAGTTCCATTTTTCTTAAAATTAAATCACAAAAAAACCTGTTAATCTAGGTTCGTTAGGAGCCAGTTATAGCTATCAGAAAAACCAAACCGAAAAGTTGGAACAGCAAGACAAATGGATTAGCCTTAATAGCAATCAGAAAAAAGATGTATGAAAAATGTTCTCTTTGATATTTCACAAAACAAATGCATATCTGCACGTAGCAGTGTGTTTATTTTCGGTTTTGTCAAATGGAGCATCAAAGTTGCATCAGTGTGAGTGAGCCAGAAAAAAAATTTCAGTCCATTTATGGCGCAAAGCAATTTACACAAATTATTGGTTGACAATCAGCTATGGCGAATTATGAAATTCCCTCAGAAAAATAAATATATGTATAGTTAATTTAAAAAAAAAATTATTAGTTCAAGTGAAATTTTTATCAGGAAAAATCGCAGTCATTTGTATGTTAAATCGAATCATAACATACCTACAAAAATTTAAATTTTTTGGTTTGCTTTGTCTGATCGCTATAACTGGCAACTTAATTGCATAAAGAATAAATATTAATGATAAACACAAATGACACAAAATGCATTTGAAATTTCTTTTTCGTTCAGATTTAGAAAAGTAAAAGTGATCGCATTCAGTCAGAGAATCTGGATGAATTCCTTTAAAGTTTTGATTTTGCTTGTGAATACAAATTTATTAAATAGTCCGTAGATCCAAAATATCCCTTTTTTTCTTCTAGAAGGTAAGAAAACGCTCTTTTGCCCTTTTAGCATTTTTTGAAACTTGAAATACCCACGAAAAGGGTAATTACCCACGATCTGGCATGACTGGCCACATGGGCATCATATTAACTTGGTGTTTTCTTTGCTAGGATTATACACCGAAAGGATTTTATGGGCGATCTGTGCCCATCCATCGTGCAAGATAGGCGAGGCGGCCCGAGAAATATTATCATGAAATGGATTTTTGCTCCAAGTAGCACCTCCACGAGACAGCCTACGCTGCATAATTAATTTTTTTCGGGCAATATCCCTACCTGTGCCCTGCATATAGGCTAGACCTCACCAAAAACCATAAATATATATATATATTGATGCCACCTAGGCATCGGAGCGAACCATTTATCCTTTCATTTGAAGAGAGCTTCACATTTTGCCCCGTCCATTTTTCTAATTGCGACGATCCGTACGTCGTCCACGCCTCTATTTTCTTGGCGACACAATTCCCTGTCTGACCCGAGCAAATCGTGTTGATTGCCCGTCAGACCACGTTGTTTGCCACACCTACCTGAGGACGACCAAATTCAGAAAAATCTTTTCTGGGTATCAAGCCAAGGAGCAACTTTACGCTAATTGGAATAACTTAACAGGACGTCTGGCGCGTGCACGTTCACGGATGCCGGTCCCCATCAATCACCAACACCAAATATATACATCCTGGAGCACCGCTGGAGCAGAAAAGCAGTTAGCAGCACATTATTATCAAGGATTTGCCAAACTGATTAAATGTATTATATCCATAAATTCAATAAGATATCTTGGATTACCAGGTAACCAATATATATGTTATTCGTATTTATGTGTGTCATTCGATAAGGACGAAGAGATTATTCCGTCCCAACAGGACCCACAGGCGGGTCATTCCTATTGCCTGACGGTGTAGCAAGAAATTGCTATACGTCGCGTTCAACCACGGACGGTGGTGCACTCTAAAAATATTACATTTTTGTAGTCGGAAGGCAGGACGTGACGCCTCCTACTCCGCACAATCTTAAGAGAAACTCGATTTAAGTATATGTTTATTCCTAGGTATTTAAATTTGATATTATGAAGTGTTATGATGTAGATACTAGTGAATATCTGTGATTTCGAAATTTGATAAAGCCTGTGACAATATCCGGTCATTTGATAAGACAACAAAGCATCCGCTCAAAATTTTTTTTTGTTGTTTGTTTGTTCAGGAATATCGGTTAAGAGATTGAGATCGGTGTCGCGAATTGAGAAAAACCAGTTTGTAACAATCTTTTGGAAACTACGTTCAAACTATCGTGGTTATATCACCATCAGATTCGGTTCAAATTCAGTGACGTGGAAGTGAATCATTTAGGTGTAAGTAACATTTTGTTACGCTCTCCTGGTTGTTACAGATAATCTTTTTTTTCTTTACTCACTTGCCAACTCGGTCGTAAATTTTTATTTATTACTCACTTTCCTTTACGGAGCCTTCGTATAAAGACAATCTCGGTCTTCGAATTTTTTTTTTTTTTTACTCAGTCGCTCAGACATAACAGTTTGCGTCGGTAGCGACCACCCATCCTCGCGCTTTAACGCCACGGTAGTAATTTTTTTTATCCTTGTAATTCTTCGTAATGCACATACAATTATCTGACTGCCTCCTAGTTCCATTTTCGGTTTCGATTTAGAACGCGTTATTAGTCCAGTACACAAAGCTATCCTTTGTGCCATACCTTATAGGTTTGGAATAATCTATTTTTTTGTATGAGCTACGCTCAGGTACTACCACGTAGTGAGTTGCTGATAGTGTTCGGAACACCAACAGTATATATCCGCCTACAAAAAATTGCGATATAGTTTCCTTTCCCTGTTTTGTTCGTAACAAGTCACGTCTTCGTATCCAATGCTCGTTAAAGACATACGTCAACACTTCGAACAATAGAGCACCCTAAAACAATATTTTGATATGGCCAAAAGTAACATATAAGCATTTATAACGTAACCTATAAACTTTTTTTTCAGAAAAGGTATCCTGCAGTGCACTCCCGGATTTCTTCTGTAAGAAAGATACTGAGATATATCATCTCTACAGTATCCAAAAACAATATTGCTTTTGATTTATATATTTGCTTTTTTATATTTCAATTATATTCATATATATATTTTTAACATCGAGTGTATGTTGGACACAAACTGTGTTCCCACATATACGGTATATTTTTTTTTTATTACTACTTTTGAACATTGACTACCTATCTATTGTTGTTTTGAATATACATTTGTTCTGCTCTCTGTCTTGAGTGATTAATACAATAGTCTGAAGAATCTCGTCTCGTTTTACCTTTTTGTATGTTTAGGTTTAGATATTTTCAAAACAATTTTTTTTTTACATTCGGCAAAAGTCAAAAGATTTTCTTTTGATTCTCATTCCTGCGCGAATGTCGCGTGAGTCGATACACACGGATAAGAATATTCTTTAGGTGCAATTTGTTGAGTTCAGCTTTGAATAACTCACTGTTTAGAGTTTAGTTTACTATTGTTTGTAGTATACATAAAAAGAGATACTCATTTTGAAATATTTATTTCACTTTAAAGTAAGGATAGATTTAAACTTTTAACAAAGAAACACATTTCAATAAAAAGTAATACTTTGCCTTTTTTTTTTTGAGTAGCTATTGCATAGCTTCCAATTATAGTTTTCTTGACATCATAGATTTAAGATTCTTGATTAAGTAACAAGGTTAGTTTTAGGAGAAGATTTAAGGTATTTACAAGTAAGATATCAGATTGTTAAGTTTAAGCTTGAATTTTAAATAAACCAATTATCCGTTTTATAATGTTTAAGAAAATTTTTCTGAGAGTTTAGTTCTTGAATTCAACATTTTCTTCTTCTACAGGTTATAATGGCGATGGTTTAAGTAATTTATAGGGAGGGTGGTACCCCTCAACCAACTTCAGACGGAACAAGGTGATGTAAGAATGGAGTATCTTTGAAATGCTCATAGTGCAACGGTGGAGTTTGTTTTGTTTTGGTGCAGTATTTTCGATAGGTACCATGATATAGTTAAGGAGTATTAGACAGCGAGCAATTTACTTTTGCTTGCTTTCGCATTTAGGGGCTACCAAAAATGTTATATAAGTCTGGGGACTCATAAGGTCCGTGGATAGCCAAAGGTCGGTAATAAGGGAGATGATTTTTATTATCGTTTTGGGCGGGTTGAGAGACCAGGGGGATCACATTAACACCTTTGATCCTCCCTCCCCTTTGAGTTAGACACCTCATCCTCCATTTTCTGCAGAGCAACGTGGTAGCAGAATGGATGGAAGGTTCTAGAAGCCACTGCAAACATGAACACCTATGATTTGCTAGGTTATTAATATTTACGTGTATCGTTCTACAGATTGAAATAACATTCCAATCGTGATTTCTTACTTCATTTCAACGTTCACTCACACTATTCTTCCTGAGGTGCAACCTTGGATCAAAATTTCTTTTCAGTCATTTCTATCAAGTCTTTTCTTTGTGAATTATGAGGGCCCTTAAGCATTCAAATATTCTTATTCGAGCTCACCCATCTTGAGCTCAACGGTCGGCAGAAAAAAAAAGAGGTAACACCGGTCAAACAGATCACGGAGCAAGTGCCCACGGCCTGGCTGAGCTAGTCATGGCTAAGGTACTGCCGGCCACCGCGACGGTCGATCTCGACCACGGTTCTGCGTTGTCGCATGCCGTTCATGTAGATTGTTTTAACGAACAATTCCCAGGAAAGGGGGCGTTGCCGACAAAGGATCGATACCGTCCCTTCAGAGATAGAGGTAGATTGTCATAGCTAGGGTTGTAGATGCAACCCGGAGTGAAACCTCTGGGAAAGAAGCAATACAATTGAGAAGGTACATTACGATCTTAGTTATGGGTATGAGGTATAGTAGAATCCCTGGTTTTAGGTATGAACTACAACGAGATATGGCTACGAGGAGAACATCTATTACTCGTAATGGATAGGCGCAGGCATGCTGGCAGATATGCCTTAGGCTGTTATACGGTGTTTTGTTGTCAGTACCAGGGGGGAACTGCCGTATGGCTTGCGCTTCTGTGATGGGGATGGTTAGGGAATTGAAGGGTTAATAAGTTGGAGGAATGGAGGGAGGAGTAGGGAGAGCGAGTGGTCGTGTTAGCGAAGTGTAAGTATGTCTTGTATGAGGAGTACTAGATACACCGATGCACGAGTAAGGGGTGATGGAGATATTGGTCCTTGGTATAGGAGTCAAGGAGGTATAGATGCTTGTCTCTCCCTGCTTCTTCTCTGGTTTACGTTGATTGGTGGACATTGGATTTGAGTCTTAGGTATCCATAGGGTAGTTGGGGTGAAATCGGGTGTCTATCAGCAATGATAAAGGGAGTCGTGGGTTCTGATGGGATCTCAAGATTCTAGGGGAGTTTTCGGACTTCGCTTATAATTACCAATCTCTTTTTCCAATTTAGAAATTCATATAAAAATTTCTTTTATTCTTTTATTCTAATAATAATAATTTACGTTACAAATGTAAATTATAATATAATATATCTAATAATAAAATTATTATCATAAAAATGCATTTTTCCTATTTTTTTTTTTTTTGACTTCATGTCTATTTCAGTTCGTAGTTCTACATTCACAGCACGTGCATCTTTGGAAGTACGAATATAACTGGTGGAATATGCGCTTCAAAAAAGTACTTCAGATGTACATCCATTGAAGTAGGTGCATCCCCAGAAGTACTTTGGATGTGCTTTGGAAGTACTTTTATTGGCGGGGAAGTGCAGTACTTTTTTGATATTTTGCTTTTTTAGAAAGAGATAAAGCCTTCATATATTCTTATATACAGTGGGTATATAACTGAATTTTTTCCCGATCGCCTATCCTTTTTCAGTGAAAAGGAAGTACTTCTTTTACGTACGTATTCCACTGGTTATTTCTGTACTTCTACGTTTGCAGGGAACCATTCGTTTCGAGATCATCGGTCACGGCTTTCTGGAAGCATGACGCTCTACTAGAAAACAACCGTCGTGGGATCTAACGAAACATACTCATACGCACACAAACACGGTTTCAACAAGTTATTGGATGTGTTTCCAAAACTTGTCGAAACATTATGGACGAGGACTATTTTCGAGAAAAATTGAGAAGAACTAAAATCGGGGAGAAGTCTCAAATAGGCTTTTTCCTACTACTCTACTACTATCGCGCGGGATTCGAAGCGTGAATTATTTAACAAACTATTTTTGAAGATACAGAGAGGAGCCTTACTTTAAAGCCATTTTCAAAATTCTACAAAATTAATCTTACACGCGTTAAAAACCCATTTTGTACATTAAACAATTTACGTTATTTTAAGTTAAAAGTTAAAATTACGTTACGTTAATTACTATTTCCCAACTAAAACTATTTTCGAGAAAAATTGAGAAGAATTAAAATCGGTGAGAAGCCTTACTTTAAAGCCATTTTCAAAATTCTACAAAACTAATCTTACACGCGTTAAAAACCCATTTTGTACATTAAACAATTTACGTTATTTTAAGTTAAAAGTTAAAATTACGTTAGGTTAATTAGAATTTTCAAATAAAAAGATAATTGTAAGATGTTTAGTTTTTGTTGGTTGTTTGATGTAAGTAAGAGTCCACCTGACTCGTTACTTCTTCGTCTCATCCGCCGGCTCTTCTCGTTTTCGAACGTCGTATTTGACCACCTGCTTTTATTGCTTTTGCAAAATAAGGCTAGGTACACCACTGGTTGATGAGACCATGGTTGCCCTCAACTTCGCCAATATTTTGCAGCCACAACGAGAAAAAAAGAATGGGAGAAAGAACGACCGAAGGGAAGTTCCCGTAAAATTTACCGTAACAAACGATAATGTGAAAGCGTATTCCTTTACTTTAAAGGAAGACAGAACAACAAATATTATCCTAAGAGGCCTCACAGCTGATTACTTGGAATCGGAAATTCTTGATGAAATCAAGATTAAGATTCCAAATGTGGAAAAAGTTTCAGGATTTGAAACCATTCGTTCTAAACAGGACAAAATTCAATATAATTTATTTGTTGTAAGGCTTCAAGAGGGTACTAGCTCGCAATAAATTTTAAAAATTAGGTACTTTTTCCACACCAGAGTTTACTGGGAAAAACCTCGAGGAAATAGTGGAAGATTACAAGGCAGGCGCTGCCAGAAGCTTGGGCATTTTGCCAAAAACTGTGCAAATAATTATTGATGTGTGAAGTGCACCAATACCCATGAACCTGGCACCTGCCCGGTAGTTAAAAGTGAAGACAGCAAAGTGACATGTGTTAATTGTGGTGAAAACCATACTGCAAACTACAAAGGATGCAAGGCATTCAAGGAATATGAAAGCAAAAGGAGGCAAACCGTAAGGAGGGCTAGAGAAAAAAGAGAGAATGCGAGAGTTTTTACGAATGCAGTCTCCAACGGACAAGTAGTAACACCTGCTATCTCTTTCTCCAGTCACTTCCAAAAGAAAATGAATGTTAATCCTTACATACGTAGCTCTGCTCCAGAAAACACAACCAACACCCCAATAGGGGCTGTTGGGTCAAATTCACTTAGTCAATGTATGGATCTCTCCAAAGAACTCTTTGGGTTAGAGATGAACACTCTTATAATGAAAATAGAAGCTTTTATGAATAACTTGGGGAAAATCGAATCTGTAATGCAAAAAAGACTGGCCTACCTGGAGCTGGTTAACCAGTTACTTATCTGTTCCCCATAATGATCTTGAAAATCCTACAATTTAACATTTCGTCCTTAATTCATCAGGCTAGAAGAATACAGCTAATGAAAATTCTTCAAGCCAGTAATAGTGTATTTGCTTTTATCCAGGAAACGCATTTATATTTCAAACATAAGGTCTTCATTGATTCCTACAGAATCTTAGAAATGATGATAAGCAGGGGATGGCAATCATAGTTAAAAATAATATGAACTATGAAATCGTAGATAGCCCCTTAACGGAATTCCCTTCCATCTTCATTAAAATCAAGGTAGTAGTTAAAGGCACTATCAAAGAAATTTTAATAGGCTCAATTTACATTCCCTCGAGTAGCTCCCCAGCCACATTGAAACGAGGCAATGGGCGGTGATGGTATTAATAAGATGGACGTGGGATGCGGGATTGGGACTGGGAATTGAGAATGGGAAAACAAGTGCCGGGATGGGAAGTGGATGGAATGTCCACCGCGGGAACGATGGCATGCTCGCTGGGCTCGGCTGAGTTCGTCGGAAGGCGTGGTTCTTGCCCCCGAGGTTGGACCTCACCTGTTCCAAAAAAAAATAAAAAGAACATGCCAATTACTACCTCCACAAAGCGTACCACTCAGAAAAGAAATCCTGCCGTTGGTGATGCAGGCTGGCCTATACCCTCCCCTCCTGGGATTCAAACGGCCTAGTAGTCAAATCCCCAAACTTGTTATAAGGCTGCAATCAACACATACTCACTTTATTCTCAAGGCCGTCAAACCGCACCCCCTAGAAAACTTCCTCAGTTGGCCATTGAGGTGGGTACCTCAATATAAGAAAAAAACTGATTTTTCAGTACCATATTGGCGTGATTCACAAAATTTGATTTATTAAACTAATTATACCTATCCATTTATGAGGCTTAACACTATTCTAAAATAAATATAATAGTAAGCAAATGCGAAAGTATAATACAAAAAAAAAACTTTTATGTAATCTTAAAACTAGGAAAAGCACGAGAAGCGAGCTAGAATAAGAAGTCTAAAAAACAACTATAACTAGTGCGCCAATGAAACAAACGATAATACTGTACATACGCAATTAATTTTAGTGTTTACAAAGCGCATATGAACCGGCCTTGACGCTCCCGAAACCTCGGATGACTAGGAGATAGGTTAGTAGGCAGGTTTCGAACTTAGCTCCTCCCAGTTGCCTCAAATAACTCCCTTTGGCTATCAATATATCGCCAAGGACAACACAAAATGTAAGCGGTAATGATAGGGGTTAATAACAATACCCGAGCGCGACCCGCGAGGAGCAAAACGTCGTCACCACCTGGCCAAGCCCCTTTTTTTTCACCCTAAATTTGGATTGTCGGTGGGTCCGATCCCAATCTAGCTATTACTCTATTCAAATTAACGAAGAACAACAAATCAATATTGAAGATGTAAGCACGAGTGTACAAAATAATTTAACAACAAAAAAATATCACGCCAATGAATCTTAAAACTAGACCAGCAACAACAATTCTTTTCTGTCTCGAGCTTAAACTCAAAAATATAGAGTGGATTCTTCGGAAAGTTGGTTGGACACCAGAAAATACAATTAAATTTTGCCCTTTTTTCTTTTCAAATTGATAGCATCGCTCGGATAACCAATAAAATTTACTTGGGAGCCTGGGTCTGGCACAGACTCTCCTGGAACTAATGTCCTTTTCACCGCTCGACTATATTGAGACTCTGCTGGCGGCGCCGGTGGTGGTAACTCGCCGAGTGTAGGTCACTAGTCTGCTAGACTACTCGGTACTTCAACCCCACCCAATCGATCCGTGGTACTTGAATCGCCTCTACAGACAGTAGCTCCAACTTTCCTCTCGATGTCTACCAAATATTCACCCTAAACAAGGTTCAAATTAGCTTCACTACGTTCTCACTACCTGCCAATCTTAGACTTACCCTTTTCCTTAAGGAATTTAATTTTGCGGTATTCCACACTTCTTGGTATTATTTACGGGCCAGCCTCTAAATCACAAAAAAAAACTTCACTGATTATTGCTTGAATTTAATTTCGGACGCTTTCACAATCTAACTTGATTTTCTTAAATCACCACAAAAATTTAAACCGACGTTCTTCCTTTTTTTTCTTAGTTTTTATATTAATTGACACAACTTGAACCGTAGGTACAACAGATTGAATAATCGAACTATGTATCTTCAGAGAATTTCTTCCTCGATCTTAACTTTACGACGGTTACGAATCAACTTCCATTATGCATCCCCAATAAGCGGTTGGAATGTACCGCATTCTCGTACGTTAAGTACTTCGAAGCCATCCCGTACGCCGAAAACGTTTTACATCGGGATTTTTGAAAGTTCAACAAACTCTACTGACCTACATTTACTTGTCCTTGACTTAGTTTTTCTAATTTGAATATGAGTGCCGCTCGGTCAAAAAATATCAATAGGGGGCGTTGTGACTATTGACCTAATACAACAACCTAGTTTGCTGGATTTAGCTCAGTGAGCTTCGCAAATTAAAACGTCACATCAATGACAGCGTCAGGCAATTTGACAAATCATTTTTGTTTTTGATTCTACAGCTTAAACGTGCTTTTCTTTCTTTTGCTTAAGTTGTGCCAACAAAAAAACAAACAAGGATATCATTTAAAAATACGGTCTATCCCCTTGACCAGAACTTTATTTACAACTCCCTCATCGAGATGTGTGCAAGAAAAAACGTTCCCAACCCGCATCCACCAGGGAAGCCAGAAGTACCATTTTCCCGTGTCAAAATGCACGACGGATCCAGGTTCATCCTGTGGTCAGCAGAAACCATTTCTTGGCCCAGGATAATACCATTGGGCGAATCCCTACTTATTAGTCCATTTTATTTTCCAGGTAGCCGTAACAACATTTACCAATTATTTGAATAAGCTTGATCAATTGTCCAACTCTTTTGATGGAGCCATTATAGGAGGTAACCTGAACGCAAGAAGCCCAAAATGGGGAGATGCCTGTCAAAATCTCAATGACAGAACACTAGAAGCCTGGCTTCAAAACTATAACCCGTCTTTAATTAATGTCACATCTGAAACACCTACCTTTCCAAGGAGCTCATCTTACTTGGATCACTTTCTAATTTCCACACATCTTCTTAATCTAACTGATAGAAACTTTACAGCTGTAACTCTTCCCACCTTCACGGAACATTGCCCACTCCTCCTAAAAATCACACTTGAGGAAACGAATATTTGTATAAGTGACCCCCATTTTTCAAGATCACTTAAAAATACCAATTGGGATACTTTTAGAGGAGATCTTGACAACAACCTCTTAAATCATCTTCCATCACACAAAACCTGCCTCACTAACTCGGAGATAGATCAACATATCCTTCACTTTAATGAAGCGCTTTTAGCATCCTTAGAATGTAACTCCACTAGGGCCCCCATCTCTTATAAGAAGTACAATAACTTGCCGTTAGATATAGAAAATTTTTTCAAAACAAAACACCAATGGCAAAAACAACTTAAACTGATTTTTCATAACTCATACAATAGAGTTAATGCGCCTTATAGAGAATTATCTAACCAAATCTCTCTACTTAATAAAATTATTAGGGAAAAAGTCCAAAATTGGCTAAATAAACGCCTCTGTGACAGACTAGCTAAAATTAAACCTGGGCCCCAGGCCTTTAAAGATGTGTTCAGGATTGTGGGCAAGAAAAAAAAATTCTCATGCAACAAGGTAACATATAACAATGAAACTCATACAAATGAATTAAAAATAGTAACTGCTTTCGAGAATCACTTTAAAGATGTTTTCCAGGAAAAAATTCCGAACTTTAACCCAACAGTTACTGAAGAAGCTAAATTTATGGCGAATCGGGTTAAACAATCCAAACCAGAACATATCTTCGTGTTCGACCCTGAAAACACGGTTCTGAGACCTTTAGCCTCTCATATTTCCACAACCACTAGAACAGTTGGGGAAATTATCAATCAACTCAGACCTCGGCAGGCCCAGATGATACATATATCAAACTTTGCTCTTAAAAAGATATCCTACTTGGCAACCTCCTTTATCACTATATTATTCAATAATTGTATAAATAATGGGTATTTCCCGGTAAAGTGGAAAGTTGCCAGAATAATACCAATTATGAAAAACAATAACAATCACGACATACATAATTTCAGACCAATTTCTCTCCTCTCAAATGTTGGAAAATTATTAGAGAGAATTATTCTCAACATCAACTCTGCAACAGAGAACCCAATTGAATTCATTCCAGAACACCAGTTTGGATTCAGGAGGGGACACTCCACAGTACATGCTTTACTTAAACTGCAAAATGACGTCACACTGAACCTCAGAGTGAAAAGATGCACGGTGGCGTGTTCGCTGGATGTAAGAAGGGCTTTTGATAGTGTGTGGAGGGATGGACTCCTATCGAAAGTAGCTCTTCTCAACTTCCCACCACACATTAACAACTTACTAGAGAGTTTCTTAAACAATAGTCCTTTTTCATCCAGATACAAAACACTAAATCAAATGTATGTGAAAGTAACTGTGGAGTTCCCCTAGGCTCAATATTGGGGCCGCCCCTGTATAACATCTTCCTTTATGATTTCCCTCACATATATACTGAGAATAACATTGAATCAATTGGATTACTCTACGCGGACGACACAATAGCGTACTCTAGCCATGAATACCCATTAATAGCTCTCAGACACCTCGAGAATCATCTCAAAGTTATAGATGATTACTACAGTACTTGGGGAATCAAACTAAACTTACCGAAATCGGAGCTAATCTGCTTCCGCAATGCCAGTGGGAAGGGCCTTATAGGTGTAGTCAGAGAAAGCAAAAACTTGACACTAAACATTAACGGAAACCTCATTCAGGTCAAAAATAATTTAAAGTACCTTGGAGTCAATTTTAATAATCTCATGAAATTTAACAAACATGCAAGAATAACGTTAGCAAAGTCTAGAAGGGTATCCAACATGTTCATGCCATTTCTCAGAAATAGTTCACTAAATTCAAAAGCAAAACTTCTTTTCTACAAGACCCTGATAAGGCCAATAATGTCCTATGCCTTTCCAATTTGGTTTTCCATCTCCCCAACAGCTGCTCTGGAACTAGAAACCCTGGAAAGGAAAATATTCAGGTTAACAATTGGTAAAAATTTCGAGTCGCGCAACAAAAGATTTTCAAATGTGTATACTTACAAAGAAACAAATACCATTCCGTTTTTGAGATACATCCTTACGCATATGGAAAAAACCATCTGAAAGCTTGAACTATCGCAAAATGAATTAATCAACTTCATTATAGATTCTCAGACTGATTCCACTTGGGATAATGAAACATACCTTTCACCAGTCGGTGTTTCCTCGATTGAACTAGAAGCTCTCCCTGAACATTCGCCTCCCCCATTTTCCCTTCAGTCCAACTCAGGACATAACAGGGGTTAAAGTTACCATTGATAATTTTAATTATTATAAAACAAAATCGCAGAACTGAATTAAACCCTCAAAATAAGGGTATACTTATATAGTGAGGAATCCACCGGACTCTTTCTGAAATTGAAACGAAGTTTAAATACAAAATAGTTGACAAACTCTCAATTTTGAAAGTACAAAACAGCTCACATTGTGATTCGAGGGCGGTGATCACCCCCTAACTAGTTTAAGTATTATATATTTAGTATTAATGTGAAAAGAATGTTAAAAAAAAAAGATTGATACAAATCTACTCACTTATAAGACTGAAAATGAAAAAAAAAAAACACTAACTCATTAAAACCTAAACACCTTCATAAAAAAAAACACAAATCGTAAATAATTGACTAATCAATAAATTTAAACAAAGATACCAAATGTACCTATCGAGTAAAATTAAAAATATATCAATAGAGCTTCTCGCTCAAAATGTGATACAAATAACATACTAACGTGTAATTGTTTTGTTAACGTTGCAAGAAAAAAAAAGAGCTTTCGCTCCGAACACTTAAAATAAAAATCTACTTTATAAAATAAAGTCATGCGCACTAGCGCATTATAGTTTTGAGTTAGGCTAAGACATTTGTATATATGTACATATATAGATATTTATTTGAGTATCTGAAGATACAAGTAATCACCAAAAAGCTCCTGAGCAAGAGTAGATGATACATTATTATTCAATAATAAAGCAACAGTAAGCCAAGTGGCGAACAAAATAAAATTAAATGTAAAAGCAGGCCATAGTACATATAGCCGCAGTAAATTTGCAAATTATAAAACAAACAAAATCAGTTAATACATTGTAATTCAGAGATTAATAAAGACTCATTTGAAAAACTGAAAAACTTTTTTTAGCATTCTGTGAATTTCATTGTGGAAAAAAAATTCTTTTTAGATAAGGGATCAAAGTTTTAAAATAATATGTTGCTGGTGTACGCCTGGGTTGTTGATGAGGTGTTTTGTCTGATCCCGCTGTTAAAAATAAATTTTAAAACATTGATAATATAATAATAAGAAAATACTACTTACAATTATTATTAGTGAGCGTCTATTCGCAATTCCTATTGTAGGTGTCCATGTTGTGTCTTGTGTCGTCATTCGTCAAAATATTACCTTATTCAGGATACAACTTCTTATTATTATTATTATTATAATTTATTAACATACAATTATAAATGTAAATATGTATGCTAATAAAAATGAATGAGCTCTAGCTGCAAAAGGCTTCTGGCTCTTAAGTTCACAAATAAATTTGTGTTATAGTATTGTGATAACTGATAGAATAAATATTATTATATACAAATTGAGATTTATAGTAGGTATTTTGTAGATTTGAATTTTATGTAGTTTTGTAAAGTTGTGTACATTTTTGATGTTTTCTGGGTCAAGTTGCTTAATATAGCGCCTTTCAATATTCGTTTGTTTCGTTCTGCTTATCTACGTCATGAACACACCTGAAGTTTTCGCCTGTTCATATTATTTTTGTTTCGTTCTACGCCCTATGCTTTCTATACTCCTGTCAATAGATTTTCGCTTAAGAACAACCCATATAGAAAAGTTGTCGTGCGTGACTGGTGGGAAGATTTAGTACTTTGAGTGCAGCTAAAGAATACAAAGTATTTTCGAAAGATACGATTTATTGTTGTTGATCCTTCCAATAGGAGTTTGCATTTGTTTCGAAGGGCAATAAGTATGAGGACTTAAAAGAAATGTTTTTGCAGCTTTGTGCGACCAAGGTAACATCTACGGTTTTGGAAACGAATGCAATATGCTAAAAAGTGTAAGCGAGTTCAAGGTCAGCGGCTCCCTCTGTTGGCTCAGGCTAATTGCTTAATACTGGGATTAGTCTTCCCGAACGAAATCGAAAAAAAAGAGACAAAGATAGCCCACCAAAAAAAAAATGAAAAGTAAATGTATGTGTAATACATAACATACTAAAAGTCATGCAACGGCAATAGATATGTATGTATGTATATATAAAAAAATAACAGATTAGTCGGATGATGTCTATCTAGGTATGTGAGGAGAATGCCAGATTAGTGGGACGTTTCTATGTACAAGGTATACAGGGAAAAGTCATTTGTGGTGAAAACGTGGAACAGTTGAGTTCGAATTTGAAAAAAAAAGTATTCAAATTTAGAAAAAAGTATTCACATTTGAAAAAAAAGTATTTGAATTAAATAAAAAAAAAGACTAACGAAATAAGAGAAAAAAGACATAATTTGATGTGAGTGGTGAAACATACTAAATTTTTGGTATAGTTTTTTTAACGATTTTTTTTAATAAAGTCAGATTAGCGTCGTCGTTTTCGTTTTACCCTAAGAGAGGTACCCCGAGAAAAAAAAAATTTATAAAATTTAAAAGTGATACTCTAGTGAGTTTTTTGTATGTGATTTTTTTTATTAGCCTAACGCAAAATTTTATAATAGGTAGTGGCTTAAGGAGAAATTTTGTTCGGCGGTGCCAGGTAAGCAGAAAGATCAGCTCTGGACTGCCACCGTTTTATTTGGCAAAGGGACCGATATTTCCAATTTTTAGACTGAATCTACGGCCCAAATCGGGAATCCAAGCACAGGATTACCAGAGCCAGTTCAGGCAGTACAAACGTCTGGCGAAGCCCTACCTAAAATAGGGCCACGTGAGTCCCGCTTACAAAAAAAAAAATGTATATTAAAATATTATATACATAATATACGTAGAAAAATTCAAATTCCAACTTAAGTTGATTTTTTGTGGTCAGAGCTACCATTTTTTTTTTTTTTTTTAACCCTAGTAGTTTAATTCCGGTATTCAATTAAGATAATCTAATTAATTTTTTTTCTGTTAATTTACTTTTTTTAAGTGGCGTAGAGGTTGTTTTTTTCTTGTAATTTTTCTACTGATTGTTTTTTTTAAATATTTTTTTTGTAAGGTTGTTTCCCCGTTTACTCGTGGTGAAAATAATATAGCAATATCCTTTATCATACCCCTCCCCCCTTCATACAGCTCTCTGTAGGCAGGGTGGAAATATTGTTTAATCCCGTGAGTACTATTGTAATATAATTAAGCGCCAGAAAGGGTGCGGCTTAGCCCAAATCAACCGTTTTTTTTTGTGTTTTCGCGGGGAAAATAATCATTTCGTTTTAAACTCAATTTCTTTGTGATTATTTTTGTTAAAAGTTAAAGTTTAAATGTTCTTTCTGAATAAACCTTGAAGCGCTTGGAAAATTATTGAAATGTTCAGTATATTTTTTTCTCATGGTGAATACCACACCATGATGTGGAGTTTGAATTTTTCAGGGGTGTGAAGGGTAAGCTTCCAAGGTGATGTGGCGGTGACCGGACCTGTTGCCTTTCGTAAGGGGAAATCTATAAACGGCCTCAAGATTTCCAAGTTGGGAGGGTTGAGGCCAGGCTGCAATGACACCAGCAGTCCCAAGGTGTGGTGAATGTCCGTCCGTCAGTTAGTTTCCCTTTCTAGGCCTGATTTGTGTTTTTTGTTACAGGTGAGGTTTAGTTTCGGGGACAAGATCCCCCCCCATTCCGGCGAGCTAAGTCGTGCTTCACAAGCAGTCCATTCGTCCTCCGAGCTAGACATTCCATCCCTTTCAATTTCCGATCCCTCTACCTCAATCCTACCTACTACCTATCCTACACTTCCTTACCCACCTTACCGACCCCCCTCCTCTTGCCTTGCAACAAATAACAAATAAATACAAACGGTTGAATTGACAATTTAAGAATAACTAGGTATGAACTTGCAAAATTAAAATGAACAGAGTGTAATAAATTGAATCGCTTTGAAAAGGATGCAGTGATTGAGCCCGTATTTTATTACTACTTCATAACATAGCTGTTCCATATGTTGGCAACGGTTGTGTCGAATTCACTAAAGATTTGTTAGTTATAGTTTTTTATAGCTTTCTATTCGATGGCCTTTAAATTTTCCCGGTAACACTTCTCCCATACAACGAGTCATTTGTAAACTTTTGCTTATTACTCTGACAATGTTCATGACGAAGAGTTTTTAAGGCATCCTTTAACGAATCCTAGGTAGTTGTTATTTTATATATAAATGTAGACGTATTTAAGGGTGTGGGAGGACAGGAGGCACCATCTGGAATATCGAAATCGGAAATCGAAATTCCATTTACATTAAATTGGTTGCATTCCCACGTGCTTGTGACCTTGTTAGTAATAATCCGACATTTGTTTGGTTGGGTGTTTCAGCCGGTGAACTTTATATAATCAATATTAAATTATGACTCAACTGCGAACAAAACTTTCCGACTAACAAAACATTAAAAACACATTGAAGTACATTTTAACTTATGAAATAATTAATTGCAGCTAATTTATTATATTAATGTTGAAATATATTACACGAATATCTAAAAAAAAATGGCTTAAAGATTATTCCAACGAAGATAACATGACAAAAAAATCAATCTCGTTAGACATTGTCATATGGTTAAACACGCCTCAAATTAAGAACGTCAAAAGAAACACACACACAATAACAAAAACTGATCAAATCTATTTTATTTTTTTTTATTTTTTTTTTATTGAGACTTTTGACGTTTAACAGGATTGGATACTCTTATACTATTACAAAATGACATTGGCGGCTGTCGTATATGGCCTGCTCTGGTATTACAATTTTATGCTTGCCTCATGGCTGTCAGTTTATTTATTTGTTTGCCTGTTCTTGCTCATTGAACAATATTTTCTTTGCTTGTGACGTATTGTCACTTGATCAAATCTCTCTGCCGCTATTATTTGACAGCAAATTCGATCAAATTTTAGATCAAATTTGCTTTTACCAAACAAAATCCACATAAATCGGACATTTCATTTCAGCTGTCACTTTATTTGGGACAAATGTCAACTGCTTAGACAAAGCAAAGCTCTGTTTGTTTGGTATATTTGGAATAATGAACAGAATAGTTTTATGCTTGGGTACGGTGCTTGAGGTGTTCGCGTACGCGTAGGTAAATTAATAGCAAATAATTGAAAACTTTAGATTTTTGGAAAAAAGTTTAAGAATTTGAAAAGAGTCACAATGTTTGTATACAAATATATCAGAAAACTACTTATATAATTGCGAAACATTTATTTAAAAAGTTATATACAATTATTGACTAAGATGAACATCTCATGAAGTATTTCACATGATAAAATAGTTAATAAATTTCGAACTGTGCTTTTGCAAATTCTAAAAACTATTTACATATGTCAAGAGTCAATGTGAAATTTTTTACAAGAACTTTAAGAATTTGCAAAAGCCCTAGTTAAAAAGTAATGAGCAATTGTTTGTAAAGTGGACTTTAGTGAAGTTTTTCATTTGATTAAAATGTTTATAACTTTCGAACTGTACTTTTGCAAATTCTGAAAACTTTTCACATATTTCTAAAATCATTGTGGAATTTTAAATAAGAACTTTTAGAATTTGCAAAAGCCTAGTTAAAATGTTATGAATGATTGTTTACTAAAGTGAACTTTAGTGAAGTATTTCATTTGATTAAAATATTAATAACTTTCGAACTGTACTTTTGCAAATTCTAAAAACTATTTACATATGTCAATAGTCAATGTGAAATTTTTCACCGCCACATACTTAGCAGCACTATATCACCGATTTTTAATTTTTTTCGTTCTATGATTTGGGAATGATCTAGGAAAATTTAGGAAACCATTTTTAGAATTTAGGAACAATTAGTTTAAAAGTTATTAACAATTAAAATTTGGCGTATACTTAGCAGCACATAGTCATAAAAGTGGCTTTTTATGGTATCAATCGATTGGGTGCTACTCCAGTAAATTTAGGAACGAGTTTTAGAATTTAGGAACAAGTAGTTTAGCTAATAATTAACAAAATGTAAACAAATTCGATGCTTCTATAAACAATTAAAACGTATCGGTACGAAACGCCACTGATAGTCTAAGAGCCAGTGACAAAATAGTTACGTCATTTGATAACGCAAATAATTAATTTTATTGTAATACTTCAACACTGGTGACAAATAATCGCGAAGTCTGCCAAGCGTCTTGTGGTGGGTGTGGAGGCCATGGACCCCCAAAGGGGTAAAAAAAATCGAACTAGTTACGTCATTTGATAACGGCTGATTTTTTCCTAGGTTGTAGCCAGTGATGTCACGAACTCGTTTTTGACATTGTCAGACATTTTGGGTGGTGGAAACCACTGATCTCTATATTACACTGGATAGCGTATTCATACAAAAAAGTTGTGACAATTTGAAGACTGTCATATTATTGTAAATCCTTTAACATTATAACAGTATAACAATGGCCTAGTTTTCAAAATGGCGTTTTGTTTTGTAACGTAAAAATAATGAGAATCTCTTTTTGGGAAATGAATTTGCACACTGCTCCCATCTTCTCCAACGCCCAAACAGGTCCCGCGAGACAACCAACAGAAACTTTGCCCCACGCCATCTGTAACGTTAATATTAATGAGAAGGTGCATACGGAAAACAGTATGGAATTCGAATCGCCAATAGCCACCCAGCATCTTCACCGAAACACCCTATGGATATCTAAGATCCAAACCAGATGCCTATTAACAACCCAAACCCAAGAGGAAGCAGAAAGAGATAGGCACCTAAGGAACAGCAATTCTACCATCTATCGCCGGTGTACGGATGTATCCAATGCCCCTATACTCAAGACATACTTACATCTCAAAGTGGTAGCCTCCTGCTCTCTCTACTCCTCTCCCATTTTCTAAAATTCCCATCCATCCCTATCACAGAAACGGGAACTATCCATCAGCCTACCATAGGTACTGACTACAAAACACCGCAGAACAGCCTAGAGGGTATCTGATGACATATTCCCGTCTATCCACTGCGAGTTCTAGATGTTCCGCTCGCAGCTAACTCACTCTGTAGCCTACAGTTGTAAACCAGGAACCTTACTTAGATCCCCACTGACGAATCTACACTTGAAATGCTATCTTTATTATCATGGCAACAACTTCCCAGAGCCTTTGCTCCAGTCAGCATCTATGTGTCTAGATATCGTCATTTGACTTGACGTGAATTGGGATGGAAGCAACCTTATGTCGGCAACGCCCCCTTCCTCGCCGGCTACCCGTTAAGCGTAGACGGTAAGGACGGCATGCGACAACGTAAGGTCGTGGTCGAGATCGACGACCGTCGCGAAGGCCGGCAGCACCCAAGCCACAGTTAGCTCAGCCAGGCCATGGGCACTTGCTCCGGGATCTACACAACCGGTGTTACCTCTTATTATCCTGCCGACCGTTGAACCCTGGTGGTCGAGTTCGAATAAAAATATTAATAAGCTTGATGGCCCTCATAGCTTTCGAAGATAAAATTGTAACGAATTGACTGATGAGCAAGTCGAATCAACGCTGCACCTCTTAAAGCATTGAGAGTAAACCTAATCTGTAAATGAGAAACCCTGTCTAATCTGTTGTCCTAGCATATATGATCACTGCACGTAAGTATTATATTTCAGGCATGCCATAGTTGGTCGTGGCAGTAACGGCTTATCATTATCATCAACATGTCCAGCTGCCGCGATGAAGTGCTGAACACGGATGTTGAGGTGTCTAACCTTGTAGGGAGGGAGGATCGAAGATGCTAATTGACCCTCCTGGCCTCTCAACCCACCCAATTCGATGTTGAAAATCAACTCTTTCAACACCGACCGTGGTTGTCCGCAGACCTATGAGTCCCTACGACTCATTAAAGTTAATGGGCAACCCCTTAATATGAATAGCAAGCAGAAGAAATCGCTTGCTTACTTTAACATCTCAACAAAAACTTAGTATCTATCTGAGATACCAATCACTCAAACTCCAATCTACAAAAAGAAAAGAAAAAAAACTTCACACACACATTATATGTCCTTAACCAAGGAAGCGAGAGGGGTACCACCAGTGTTGTTCCATGTAGACAAAACATGTAGACTACACAATTGTCTACGTGAAGAAAATTCAACGGAGACAATTCATCATTGGCTATATGTCAATGTAGACAATGTAGACAATGAAGATAATCAATTTTGTTTCAATTTTCCAACTTTTTTTGTCTTCTAAATCATGAAAACAAAACAAATTTGTATTATTTTAGTCTTCCACTCTGCATTTTGTATTTATTAAAAAAACACCACTTCTATTGGAAATGATTACTTCATAATTGTACAATAAGATGTCTTATTCATACTCGTCTTCGACGTTTTCATCAAAACAATTGTATTGATTATCCTCAATTCTCACTGAAAAATAAAGATCGTTCAAAAGTCAAGCGATTTCTTGGTATACTTGAAAAAACTCTTTCGATTTGAGCGAAAGAGGCTGGAATAAGAATACATTTTTCTTTGCCCAATTTGACAGATTTGGATGTTTTATAGAGGCCATGTTCCAAAAAAAATTGGTTTTTTAATATCTTTTTCATAAAGAATCTTTAAAATGTTGACTTTTCTATTAAAACAGTTCCAATCTTTAATCATCAAACTGAACAGCCAACCGCTTGACACCTGTTTATTAAAGTGCAGACTGGATCAAAAAGCTCGATATATCTGCAATAAGCTACATATTTGTTGTTAGATTTTATTAAAATAAATTCAGGTCATCAAAGCATATTTCAACATCAAAGGACTAAATTATTAGATATTCAATTTAAATCAAACACGCACCTTTTCTAATTCGAAATAAGCCATGCGACAGAACAATCAAGAATAACAGATTGGAATGTAATGTCTTCATTCTCTACATTGTCGACGTTGTCGACTTCATTGTCTACATTGTCGACGTTGTCGACTTCATTGTCTACATTGTCGACATTGTCTACATTGTTGACGCAATTGTCTACGTAGAAAGGTAGACAATCAAAGTCGACGTGTAGAGGAACAACACTGGGTACCGCCCTCCCTCAGAAAAAACTTACTCCATATTCAAAAATATATCAGCATCTATTCAAGAAAGTCTATAAAGTTCCTCTAACTGAATAATAAAACTGAAAAATTTTTGTAAAAACTTTATAAGACGGATAATTTGTTTTATAAATTTTCAAAATCTTAAATAATACTTAAGGCTACCTTAAAGGATGTAAATAGAAAACTTGTTTATAAAGTCCTAAAATTACAAAAATTATTGAATCTTCTTATTTAAATTTTGATACAAATGATATCGCTGATATCGAATCAATTCGGCAGAAATGTAAAATTTAATTTTGAATCTGTATCTTATTGATGTTTTGAAATAGCCGATTTTTAAACTTTAATATTTTATTTAAGAATATAAAAGATATGGGTTCTGAACCTTGAACCTGGTGCAATTTCAAAAATGCTAAAATTAACTTTGTTCAAAACTAGAGAATGGAATACTTATATTGATTTCAAAACCATAAAAGTATGATGTTACGTTAAACATAAAATAAACTTAAACGAAAACCAGTAAGTGAGATAAAATTATGCATCTCAATAGCACTGACGCTATGAACGAATCGAGTTAGGTGTTATACGCGACGAGAAAGAAAAGTTATTTCGGATGATAATAGACAAAAATTTTATTTAAAAGTCTCAAAATATCTTGACCAGTAATGTCGACTAACGCTCTATGCGACTAATTCGTTGATAATTCAACCGTATGTAAGCTAAATCTACGACCAAAACCGTGGTCGAGTGCGAATATTTTCAACCTCACAAACAACAAACGAACAAACACGATATAGACAAAGTACCATAAAAAAAAATTACCATATATACGAGATCACAAATTCGTTATCTCATATATAATCGATCGAATATGATTTATATGTAATATAGTGTTGTAAATATATCAATATATTAATGTTATGTAACAATACAGCACTGCCAATTGGGCAGTGGGGATCTAAATTATACAAAGCTAAGCTACGGAATTGCACTCCAGTGACCTTGCTGTAAAAGAATGTAAGATTAAATTTAAAATCAATATTGTCAACACTATTCGACTATGTCTCAAAGTTTATATCCAAGGCTTTGGATATGATAGTCGCTTTAGCTAGAACCCACAGGTACCTTGGGTTATGGTAAGTAAATCTACAATCGATTTCTTTTTAAAATTGGGCACGATAATGCAGAAGACAGTAATATTTCAATACAAAAAAAAGTAATTTTAATTGAATATTGCGGCAAGACGATATAAGACTGAGCTTATGTGCAAATTGACTCGCGTAAACGCGAGTAATTATTAAGCGCGACTGTGTAATCGTCAGTGAGGAACGTATTGTATACACAAAAAAAACATTCGATATTCCACGCGGCGTTCAACGCTGACGTTGCTTGGTCGCTACCGACACGATACGGGATGAAAACACGGTACAAAAATAACTTTGACCGGAGGATAAAAAGAGTCTTGGTGTTCAAGGAGTACGAATCTTGTCAATGAAGAGATAAGTGCATCACAAAACAAAATACTATGTATTAGATGCACATCTTCCGACGCGAACGAAACTAAACACGGATATAAAATGCGCGATAAGAAACTTAAAAAAAAATTTTACAACAAGCTATAAACACAGACTTTATTAATGAATCTATTTTCGATCGAAATCAATCAACGCGAATTCAATTTAAAAAAATTCCTGGGTATCGTTTTCACTTTTCATTGCTACGCTTAGCCACTATTGTTTCAAAATATAACAAATATAATTTATTTTTCAACAGCCTGAATTCTCATGTTCGTATACAAAAAAAGGAAATTGCCACCATTCGTGGACGTTATAAAAGTATTCTCACGCTTAATGTGGCGTATATGAGCCACAGTAGCTCGCCAATGAACAGCCAAATGTATGGGCTTAATGCTTTCTTCACAATCTTCACTTTCACTTCATACTTAAATAAAAGATAAATTGTTACCTGGATAAATAGTTTTACTAGATATAATAACGCTTGATGGAATCAGGATCTGGTGATAGTTGAAATTATCTTGAGGTACTGCAACGGATAGAGGACCGGCATCTGTGCATAGCACTCGCCAGGTGTCCGAATATAGGATGTCCTGCGACAAATGATGTTGTTGGTGTGGAATCCCTCGACGAAAGTCTTGGTGCTCCCATGACGTGTGATGCAATCGTATTGGAATTTCCAATATAAATGATCCAATGGATACAGAATAGTATCAGGTCGCTGCGATGCGCCAAGAGGGCGGTAAAAACGTACAAGTTATCGTCTGCTACGATCAATGGATCGTTACCAACGTCGGCTTGTGTATATAGATATTCTGAATTTTATGTGTTGCGGAAGGTGGTGGCTTCCTTGGTACAACAAGAAAGTCGCCTCGTGGTGCGTCAATGGTACTGGCGCGTGTGTTGTACAGCGAAAAGAATCCAACAAATAAAAAAATTCACCCAAAAAAAACGTGGTGCGGCTGGCGATGGTGGAGGGGTTGCGTTCCTGAGCGAGCCAACTAGCGGACCAACGCTCTCTTTCGATTACCAAGCCGCACGTTTGGTGGATACGTTGGTGGCAGTATCCTTGATGTGGTGAGGGGTACACATATATGTACCCTCTTCTTTATCTGCTCTCTTTATGAGACGCCACTTCCAAAATGTAGGAAATCCTTTCATGGAGCAACAACAAAAAAATATTGCGAGAAAAGGCATATATTTCGTGTTACACAGGGTATATAAATATGGTGAAGCGGTCTGCTGTGCGTCCTACTGAACACTTTGATGCTGCTAGAGGCGTGGTGGTCCCATTCATCGGCATCCAGACGTTCGTGTCCTTGATTGTCTGTCCTTCACTCCAAGTATATACGGTGTACAAAATCCCAGAAAAATGTGCACAAATGTGCGTCACATGGTTTTATGCGTAACCACATTCTAGAGAAAAGGAATCGAAATTCCTTCGCTCGAGTTTTGCGATTACGATCATTTTACTTACCTGGTATTATATGATAAATCCCATGGATAGAAAATAAAGTGATTGCATTCGCAATTTTGTTATTCCTCGTACGATCACGAAGAAATGTGATGGCGGCCGATGAAATAAAAAAAAAACTTATTTCTGTTCGTTCGGCTGCGGACTTCTTTCTTTGTCGGTAGTCTTCTTCAAAATGAGGTTTTTGTCTGGCTTCCTGGATAATGTTTCCATTTTCCAATTGGCCAACGCCCAGTTTTCCAGTGAGATATCTTTCGTTCCAATTGTAGCCCTGTGTGTTTGTGACGTCAATGGCGGAATGTAGTTGCAGGTTTATGGGGTCTGTTTACACTATGCTACCATTATGTGTCCTGCATGTTGGTGCAAAGTACATCTGACGAAAGGTATAATTACACACAGTATTTCTGTGTTTTGAGAATGTTCACATTAATGAATGTGACAGATCGTGACATTGGTTCGAAATATACACATTTTCAGGTATACATTTTGAATAAGGACAACTGACTGGGTGTTGACTGATTTGTCATATCTGACAGAGGAAATGTCAATACTTCAGTAAAGTGGGGTATTCTTACCTCGGATGGTCAAATTGACTAGGCCATGCGATGTTGATTTATTTTTGGTAGGTGTCAGTACCAACATGTTACAAAATTAATGGCATGTCTACGTCTGTCATGTGAAGTCGAATCTCACTCCGCAGTATCATGTGTCAAGCTGACTTTCTCTATTGTCAAGTGATTATACGTAAAGAAAAAGGTCTTATGCAAAATTTCTGCTGAGCAGTAGAAATCAAGGCCAAGAACGAGATTTGAGTCCCTGATGACGTCATCAGTGCTCACTCTACCACTCGCACTCATCTTGAACATTAACTGTCAATGTGAATTCTATCGAAAGACTTCGAGAGTACTCCTAGAGTATCTGACAGGTAGATCGCTCACGCCAACTAAAAATATTACATTAGGTTACGTCAACTGGGGTATTCCCAATTTTCATCTAAAGATGGACTTAGCAATCTGACATTCATCTGTCAGGCCGAAATTATTTCTCGTTTACGCACTTTGGTCGGTGTAAACACATCGTTCTGCAGTCCAAAGTGTAAACCACATCTTATGTAGTTCTGCGTGTAGGCCAAGCAAAATATCCATAGCGACAACTTCTAGTCGCCTATCGCTCAAAAATTATCCTTCCATGAGAATTGCGGACTGCGCATGACTTGGAAATTATCTTTTGAAAATGGAGGCCAAGTGGCTTCCCAGAGAAGTGGAATGTGTTCGTCGGGGTGGATTCTAGCTGTGGATTCATTTTTAATGGCGGACCATATTTAGTGCGTTCAGCAACATTTGAGTTGACGTTCGGTTTCTCAGACAGATTACACCGGTTGCAACCATTATTTCCAATTGGAGGGCATGAAGGTTTTCCCCATAGTCATATTATATATGGACTGCTAGTCGAATTTAGTTTCCATACAAATGCTGCTCAAAATCGATACCTTCGTATCGCGCCACTCAATTACAGAGGCGAATAGGAATACTAATATCCATCATATTTTTCATGATGCCGATGTCATTTTCAATGCAAAAATGTCAATCACTAGGTACTGTATAGTATGTCTATTGTCTATGGCAAAAATCAATTTATTTATTTTATTTTATTTATATTTAAATTTATATTTCTCATTATGTTCAAGTATATTCCCCGCTGTAATTGAGTGGCGCTGTGAGTTATTTTGGAACCAACGTGAAGTTGGCAACTAGCAGTCCATATAATAATATGTCTATGGTTTTCCCTACTAAGCAATTGGAGGGCAAGAAAGTTTTCCCTACAAAGCTTGGAATTTCGACTAAGTCCACTTAGTCTAATTTCCAAGAAAATTAGAACTTCTTGCAAATGAATCATCGCGTCTTGAATCTTCTTTCTCTTCGTATCAAAATGACACTGCGACTCTTTACCGTCTAGTCGGTCGAAGACAAGAAAAAACATTGTTATACATGAAGTTAAGTCATAATGTAGATATTCTTTCACATATCTGAAAACATAAAAAAAAACATAAATAGTTAAGTCAGGGAAATAATTTGAACCAAGAGTCTCATGCACAGCTGAGCGCCGGGCATCAGTTCAAAAATTGTAAATCAGGGTTATGTATCTCCTAGTACTATAAGGTACTTGCATGTTATGTCCGATATCAATGTATAAGTCAAATTACTTAATTTCTGGATAAGGATATAAATCTGGGTTTTTAAATCAAGTGTCATAAAAATTACTGAGTTAGTAGATTACCTCTTTAGGTATTTAGTGTGGCAGGTGGTTTTATGGCCCCGCCTATCTTCAACTTCGTATAAGTTGTTACCAATTATTTTGTTCACACGAACTTTGATGAACTTTGGACACAACTTGGCACTCAGGTGCTTGGTTGCGTCACTCAGGATTTGGTTTCTCTTGTAGATTTCGTCACCTATCTTAAACATCACTTTCCTACTGCGAAGATTGTAATTCTTCTCGTAGGCTTCGTGAGTTTTGACTAACGCTTGTTTTAGGTACGAATGTATGATGTTCATCCTAGCGAGCTTGGGCAACCAATCTATCTCCGAACAGTTCAGTCCACCCAACTCTCTCAAAAGACGATAGTCTGCCCCATGCTTTATCATACGCTGACCATACAAGGCTTCGTACGGGGACACGGAAAGAGTTGAATACACTGTCGTGCGCAGCGCGCTACTGATCGAAGACAGATGGGCATCCCAATCCGTCTGTGGTGGATTTACATACGACCTGATGGCCGCAAACATTGAACGGTTCACGCGTTCACTTGCGTTTGACTGGGGAGCATACACTGCCGTTCGGTAGTGTTTGACCCCGAAGATATCCAAAAACTTTTGAAACTCCTTACCAACAAATTGCGTGCCGTTGTCAGAAAGAAGACTCTCCCGCACTCCATATACCAAAAATATATCGTCCTTCAGGAACTTGACCACGCTCGCGGCTGTTGCCCTGCGTAGTGGTTTGATAAAGACGAACTTCGTTAGTTGGTCCAACACAATTGCGATGTAGACATTACCAGATTTCGACCTGGGATACGGCCCGAGAAAGTCAACATATAAGTGTTGAAATGGTCTATCCACCTCAAAACTGTCTCCCATCTCTGCACGTAACGTCATGTTGGCTGCTTTACTGGTCTTACATGTTTCACACCGGTCCACGTAAAGTTTGACCTGCGTGTACATACCGGGCCAGTAAAATCTATCTCTCAACCGATAAATGGTCTTTACCACCATGCGAAGCACGCGGCGGATTGTGAGCCAAAGAGATTAGAGATTCGGTCATCTCTGATGGGACCCACAACTTCCAAGTTAGATCATCCGCCAAGGGATTACCAACCGCATGTTTAGTGCGTTTGTAAACATATCCTTCCGACACTTTGAGATCAGGTAGTCGTTCCTGTTCCTTCCTGATATGACTGATGATATCAAGATAACCTCCAGACCTACAGGACGGATCCTCAAGATCGATGTGGAGTACCTCCGAGGCACCGATCTGTGGTAGACATGAAAGGAAAGCTGACACTGTCAACTCATCGTCTTCATAAGCTCTGGATAGAGCGTCTGGCACGACATTTAATGTTCCCTTTCTATGCTCTACCACGAAATCGAATCCTTGGAGACGCATACTCCACCTCGCTAATCTTCCGGTTGGATCCTTCATAGTCATCAGCCATTTCAGGCTGGAATGATCTGTAATTACGTGAAAATGGTATCCCTCAACGTATGATCTGAACTTCTGGATACCTTCAAAAGCTGCTAAGCACTCGCGCTCTGTCACCGAAAAGTTTCTCTGTGCAGCATTCAGTTTCCGGGAGAAGTAGTATATAGGCTGCTCCGATCCGGATTCATCCCGCTGACAGAGAACACATCCGATGCCAGTCGCGGATGCATCGCAGAGAATGATGAATTCTTTGGAGAAGTCTGGATTGACCAATACAGGCGCTGAAATCAAAGCTTGCTTGATTTGCAGGAATGCTTCAATAGCTTCAGGACCTAGCTTGAAGACTTTTCCCTTTTTCAGTTTCTTGGTCAAGGGTGCGGCTAGGGTGCTGAAATCCTTAACAAATCGCCGATACCAACCTGCCATACCGAGAAATCGGCGGACTTGGCGAGTTGTGGTTGGTAAAGGGAAGTTAGTGATAGCTGTGATCTTGTCTGGATCAGCTTTCAGACAATCCTGACCGACCTTATAACCGAGATAGTGAAGCTCATCGAAACAAAACTTCGACTTCTCGACGTTAATCGTCAGTCCTGCATCTGTCAAACACTTTCCAACTATCTCCAGAGTCTGCAGGTGTTAGTCGAAATCCCTTGACACAACCAAGAGATCATCCAAGTATACGAATACTTGATCTCGCAATCCTGATGGGATTACGCGACTCATCAGGTAGCTCAAACTTTGTGCTGCATTACATAGACCGAAGGGCATGACCTTAAATTGGTACAGTGGTCAGCCAGGTACCGTAAAAGCGATCTTCTCCCTCGAACTTTGCTCCAGCGGTATCTGCCAAAATGCATCCTTCAGATCCACGCTAGAAATATAACGTGTTTCTGTCAGATGTATCAGCAGCCCCTCAATATGCGCAATAGGACGTGCATCTTTCTTTGTCACTGAGTGCACCTTCCGAAAGTCCAGACACAATCGGTTCTTACCAGGTTTGCGTACAAGCACCACTGGGGAACTATATGCGCTGGAACTTTCCTCGATGACTCCTAACGAAAGCATACGGTCCAACTCCGCATACGTAAGGGTTTGTATCGCTGGAGATACGGGATAGTACATTTGCTTTATAGGTACGGCATCGCCTGTATCTATGTAATGTTGCACTAGATTCATCTTCCCGAGTCCATGGACTGCGAAAGAAGGAAATCTACGAACAACAGCTTCTAGTCTTTTAGACTCTTCATCATTCAACTTTATTTGGTTGGTGGGCCTTACATCTGGCTCACCGGTCGTTATTTCTGAAAGACCCGCAATTACATTCGGTGCGATTTTGAATTTTTTCCAAAAGTCGACGCCTAAATATAGACGTTGGCTTGAAGATGGCACGTTATACAGGTCTATATCTTTAGTCACATTTTTGTATGTGATCGATGTAGTGATCACTCCCACTATGGATTGCTTTTGTCCATCAGCCGTGGACACGGTAGTCTCTACCTTCCTTACCGCAATATTTTTGTCTTTCAGATAGGGCAATATATCGGTGCCTTAGCAACTGATGCTGGCCCCTGAATCGAGAAGACCTAGGAAACTGTCACCAAATAAACCGACCGCCACATAAGGACGTGGGTCATTTGATTCTCGACCTATTGTAGCTGTCGCAATGTTACGGTAAGTAGTCCGCTTCCGATGGAAGCGCTCCCTTACTCGACGTATCCGTTTGGATAAATCAGGGAAGGTGACTATTCTCCTTCGCACTTCATTGTAATTACGTAGCCTTTCATGGAAAGGCTAACGATATAACGGTTCTGTTAATTCATTTTTATTCAAATTTGTATTTGGTTAAGGTTCTTCATTCAAGATCGGGATTGTTCTACAATCATGTGTACTGTTGTTCGGTAAATTATTGGGTTTCTTAATTGGTTGTAATATTTTAATTTTAGGAAGCTCAAGAGGCTCTTTTGGCTCGGACACTTGACTTCCGGGTTTATCTAATCGGAGCGAACCCCCCCGGTTATTGGGTTGTTTCTCCTCTCGTTTCCCGCTAAGCATTTTGGACAGGACGGACTATAAGCTTCTGGTAAGCCACATCGGAAACAGAAAATTTTATCGATCGGTTTCGCGCAATCGCGAAAATTGTGGCCCAGAACTTGACAATTCCAGCATTTTTGGAGTTTTCGGTCCCTCTGTATTGCTTCTAAACTAGTATCAGGTAATGCTGCAGTTAGATCCTGACAAGGCTCTCCTACGATTTCGTTAACGAATCGCCTTGCAGACGGACGTTGTGCGTTTGGCACAAAGTTCGGACGGACGTTATCGTATTGAGATTGAGCCTTCTCTATGGCTCGACAGTAGTATGCTAGCTTTCGTAAGCTAGACAGACTGTAGGTTATGAGTAGTTCACCCATGCGCCGACGGTCATTTGTTTTGATTATCTCTATGAGTTCCTTTTCTGGTCTAGGAACTCGCATCCTTGAATTTAAATATTGAATAGCGTCGAAAAAGTCATTGAAAGACTCGCCATTCATCATCTTACGATCGGACAATTTGTGGAATAACTCGGTGTCACTTTCTTAACTGCAGTACTGTTCTACTAAAGCAGTTTTCAGTTCGTCCCACGTCGTGTGTTTGTTGCTTTTCAGGTACACCCAGTACCATGATTCAACAGAACCTGACACGAAGTGATAGAAGTTGGCTGTAATCTCCTACCACGATACTCCGTAACTATTGCGTATACACCCCAGGCGGAACAGAAAATCGTCAACCGACATATTCTTTCCATCGAACTTCAATCCCCACTTTTGGAATTGGTGGTTGCGGTTCACAGATGTGACATTTGATGGTGGTGGCCTAGGTGGCGACACAGCGGACTCGTCGTCGAAATTAAAGGCATTTAAACGAGTTATAAACTCGTCCAAATTGGAACCTAGAGGCATTTGGGCTGGATTGACATCCGGCAAAGGTGGCACTCTAGTTGGCTCATAATGCGGCGTGTATCGGTCTGCCAAATCAATTTCATTGTTTGGTCTATAAGCGGACTGGTTATTTCTGGACATATCTGGACCAGACGGGACATTGTGATTTATGACACGTGTATTGTCTTGGTCAACTAAATTGACTTGCCGTGCGACTTTCTGAGTCGAAGTAGCATCAGGGACAAGTGGTCTTGTAGGCGGAGCGACTGGTTGGGTAGATTTGACGGTTCGTTTTTGCAATAGCTGAGCGATCTGGTCAAGCAAGCGTGCATGACTCTTTTCTAGTTCTTCTGCCATGAATTGTCTATAATTGCAGGTCGATAGTGGCGGAGACTACTTGCTGGATGTAAGCTGAATGATCAGCTGCATCTTTCCGAAGTTGTTCTTCGGCTCTCGCTACTTCGTCGTCATCTACTATGACACTCCGGTTACCGACATTATCTCCAGGAAGACTCTCGGCTAAACTGCCTTCGTCTTCGGTGAGATTCTCCACGTTATCGTCTTGGCTACGACCAGGTTTAGATTTTGGAGCTGTAGGAGCCATGCCTACGAAGTCTTTGTACTTAGTAAGGTAAGTACTTCTTATAGCTCTTCTAAGAGTCCTGTCGGTTATTCAACCGTGAAGGTAATCGGACGGATAACTTTGAATGTATAAATCGGAAAAAGGTTCTGTAGGCCGTGAGAAATTCCTGGAACGGTTCCTACCAAGAAATATAGCAATAAAAACAAAGGTAAGTCAGAGTATTGTAATTGGCGAATATCCCGTGAGTAATTCCTCCAACGGGTAATCGTCAGTACGAATCAGTGTAAAAATGTAAATCCGGTGGATAAAAGATATTGAAGTAGTCCGTGAGAAATCCTCGGCCGGATACTACTTCAGGTAAGTAATGTTGATTTGATAAAATCAACAAGGAAAAATTCAAATTATTCCGTGAGCGTGAAACCTCTAATGGATATTGGTTCAATCAAATAATTCAAAAAAAGAACTGTTAATCTAAAGTTGCTTAATAATAAAGGTAAGCGTATAATATAATCTATTAGTCTACCAAAAACAATACTTCAAAAAATGTTTTCAGAAATCTGTATTCAACTGGATACTTAAATATAATGTTAAAAGGGAATATAATATATGCTTAACTATATCTGAAATTCAATATCAGAAATCAATAATTAAATCGTGTTTAATACTTAATTAAATACTATGATGTCTTCAAATCTAAACTGTATTCTAAATTGGTGGGCTCTATCCCAAAACTATAAATTCTAAACTAAAGGCGGGCACTATCCCAAACTTACACATCCAATCAAGAAGTTACGTCCCAACTTGATTGGCGGAAACTCAAAAAAAAACTCAATACTTAACTGTACTCATAAGATCTCAAAAATAACTCAATGTGGGCACTATCCCAAAACTACACATCAATTGAGAAGTTTACGTCTCGACTCAATTGACGGAAACTCAAAATACGGAAATCTATACTAAACTGAACTGTAATATGTTCTCAAAAAAAAATAAATATAAACTATAAATGTATAAAGGGTGTATCATAAAGGATTCGGGAGGTGGTAACCCTCCTTTCCTTGGAACATTATGTGTGTGGTCGCGGTTGTATTATATATACGACCGACTCAAAAAGAAAAAGGTTTAATAAACAACAACAAAAAATTAGCGTGTGCGGTCTTGACATTTTACGGCATTCTGGATGCAAAAGAAAAGACAATTCCTACAATCACAAGGGTTGGTCAGATATGCGACGGAGACCTTACGCTACTGCAGACGTACATCGGGTACAAAAACACCAATTACCAGTTAGCGCTTCAAGTCCCGTTACATGTCCTCACTTCCTAGTGAAAATTGCAACTGGCTGAAACTTTCTAAAACAAATTATATGGCTAGGACAAAAGTTACAAAGAAGTAAATCGACTTGTAGTTGAAACAAAGGGTCGTGCTCGAGTGAATGACCAGCTTCTGCAGCTAAGTGACAAGAGGTAGAGGAGAAGCGGATAGACCTAATGCAACAGACTGACTCGGGAACATTTCACCAAACCACTGGACAAAATAGCGCCTGCTCCGCCACTCTCGATGTTATTCCTCTATCTAAGAAACCTGAACAACATACTAACTATACATCAATAAAAAGAAAAATCAAAAAAAAAATTTTGAAATCCGGAAAATTTCTAACTTCAAACTAGGTTACTCTGAATCGACCTGAATTAAATCAATTCTAATCTAATCTCAAGCTAATTCCAGCCCAACGTTGGCCGCCATCTGTAATGTAAAAATAATGAGAATCTCTTTTTGAGAAATGAATTTGCACACTGCTCCCATCTTCTCCAACGCCCAAACGGGTCCCGTGAGACAACCAAAAGAAACTTTTCCCTTTGTAAAGTTTATATTAATGAGAAGGTGCATACGGAAAACAGTATGGAATTCGAATCGCCAATAGCCACCCAGCATCTTCACCTAAACACCCTATGGATATCTAAGATCCAAACCAGATGCCTATTAACAACCCAAACCCAAGAGGAAGCAGAAAGAGATAGGCACCTAATATACCTTGGCTCTTATACCAAGGAACAGCAACTCTACCATCTATCGCCTGTGTACTGATGTATCCAATGCTATAGGGGCAAGACATACTTACATCTCAAAGTGGTAGCCTCCTGCTCTCTCTACTCCTCTCCCATTTCCTAAAATTCCCATCCATCCCTATCACAGAAACGGGAACTATCCATCAGCCTACCATAGGTACTGACTACAAAACACCGCAGAACAGCCTAGAGGGTATCTGATGACATATTCCCGTCTATCCACTGCGAGTTCTAGATGTTCCGCTCGCAGCTAACTCACTCTGTAGCCTACACCTGTAAACCAAGAACCTTACTTATATCCCCACTGACGAATCTAAACTTGAAATGCTATCTTTATTATCATGGCAACAACTTCCCAGAGCCTTTGCTCCAGTCAGCATCTATGTGTCTAGATATCGTCATTTGACTTGACGTGAATTGGGATGGAAGCAACCTTATGTCGGCAACGCCCCCTTCCTCGCTGGCTACCCGTTAAGCGTAGACGGTAAGGACGGCATGCGACAACGTAAGGTCGTGGTCGAGATCGACCGTCGCGGTGGCCGGCAGCACCCAAGCCACAGTTAGCTCAGCCAGGCCATGGGCACTTGTTCCGGGATCTACACAACCGGTGTTACCTCTTATTATCCTGCCGACCGTTGAACCCTGGTGGTCGAGTTCGAATAAAAATATTAATATGCTTGATGGCCCTCATAGCTTTCGAAGATAAAATTGTAACGAATTGACTGATGAGCAAGTCGAATCAATGCTGCACCTCTTAAAGCATTGAGAGTAAACCTAATCTGTAAGTGAGATACCCTGTCTAATCTGTTGTCCTAGCATATATGATCACTGCACGTAAGTATTATATTTCAGGCATGCCATAGTTGGTCGTGGCAGTAACGGCTTATCATTATCATCAACATGTCCAGCTGCCGCGATGAAGTGCTGAAGACGGATGTTGAGGTGTCTTACCTTGAAGGGAGGAAGGATCGAAGATGCTAATTGACCCTCCTGGCCTCTCAACCCACCCAATTCGATGTTGAAAACCAACTCTCTCAACACCGACCGTGGTTGTCCGTAGACCTATGAGCCCCTACGACTCATTAAAGTTAATGGGTAACCCCTTTATATGAATAGCAAGCAGAAGAAATCGCTTGCTTACTTTAACATCTCAACTGAAACTTAGTATCTATCTGAGATACCAATCACTCAAACTCCAATCTACAAAAAGAAAAGAAAAAAAACTTCACACACACATTATATGTCCTTAACCAAGGAAGCAAGGGGGTACCACACTCCCTCAGAAAAAAACTTACTCCATATTCAAAAATATATCAGCATCTATTCAAGAAAGTCTATAAAGTTCCTCTAACTGAATAATAAAACTGGAAAATTATTGTAAAAATGTTATAAAACGGATAATTTGTTTTATTAATTTTCAAAATCTTAAATAATACTTAAGGCTACCTTAAAGGATGTAAATAGAAAACTTGTTCTTATAAAGTCCTTAAATTACAAAAATTATTGAATCTTCTTATTTAAATTTTGATACAAATGATATCGCTGATATCGAATCAATTCGGCAGAAATGTAAAATTTAATTTTGAATCTGTATCTTATTGATGTTTTGAAATAGCCGATTTTTAAACTTTAATATTTTATTCAACAATATAAAAGATATGGGTTCTGAACCTTGAACCTGGTGTAATTTCAAAAATGCTAAAATTAACTTTGTTCAAAACTAGAGAATGGAATACTTATTGTATCGGATTGCATGAGTTCTGGCAACTCTGCATCCAATGTTTCATATAGAAGAAGGTAAAATAATTATACATACAAGAACTTAACGAAAGAAAGAGCTTGTCCTGCGAACAACTCTAACGAAAGTTAGTCTTAGGAAAGATCTCGTCCGTGAAAGAATAAAACGTTCATAGTGGTTTTTTTGATAGAATTTTTCCACTTTAAAAATTGTTGTGTTTTATTTCTAACAGCTTGAAGATGGTTTTACAGTTCACTAATATACATTTGGTCCGTGTCGAGTCGGATGGTACCAGTGACGGGAAGGTACGAAGGGAATTAATTGTAATTGATTAATTTAAAAAAAAAAATCGGACGGAAAAAGTGAAAGAAAATGTGTATTGGTGCTGGAGAGAAGCGAAACAGCTCCTAGTCCTGGAGCAAAAAGTCAGAAAGATGGAAGGTAGACAGTAAGTGCCATAGCGCAGGAGGATGGTAAGAATTTGCCTACACGGCAAGCGGCAAATATTTATATACGTCACGCATTTATATATATGCATAAACGAAGGAAACCGATTTTCAGGGTAAGGTCAAATACGACAGTCAACCGCCGAAAGATTTCGTCCGCCTATGTGGCGAACAATACATGCATAAATTTTACGCATCTATATGCACATAATTGCGTAAGAACATTTTTTTCATTTTCAACGAAAGATTTTGCTTTCGCGTTGTCACGCAGCGAAAAGCGAATACACATGCGTATTCGAACATGAACGAAAGAACCGCTTTCACAATTTATGGAAGCTATGGTCTAAGGAATGGTAAAATTTCAGCTGCCTATATGGCAGACATAACATAATACATGCATCTACATGCATACAAGAAGGTACACGAGTTTGAAATTTACAACTTCAATACTCAACGAAAGAGTTCGGCTGCCTATATGGCAGACAACGTACAGAATAATAATAATAATGTATACTACATATATACACACACGAAGGTATACGAGTTTGAAATTTACAACTTATACTCAAGAAAAGATTTCGTCTGCCTATACCTATATGGCAGACAGCACTTACAAATTATACATCATGCATCTATATATGCATACGTGAAGGAATGTTTTTTCTTTGAAATTTACAACTTCAAAGCGAAAACAGAAGGTTTCGTTTGCCTACGTTGCAAGCAATAGAACGATGAAACACATACATACAAACGCTATGAATATGTGATTACGAGAAGATTTTATACACGATAGACACTATATGCCTACACGGCACCGAAAGATAGAAAGAAATATATACATGCACATATTTTTTTTCTTGTCGCGTTTGAGCGACACCAGAAACAATGATAACGAAAAGAACGATCGAGAAGGTTTCCCTCTTGCTGTATGTGTTTCATGACTTAAAATCATACATACACAAGCATCGAAAGAAACATAGTACCATGTGACGGAGAAGGAAAACCACGTACATCTAAATCCTATGCGCAGCATACGAAAGAGAAATAATACATGTTTTTTTTTGTCGTTTCTTTTGCCTCGGCATCTATCAATGCAAATGATTGAGTTTAACTCATTTAAGATTTTGCAGTCAAACGTGGAAGTCAGACAAGAAAAGTTCGGTTTTGAAAAAAACAACAAACAATAAAACAGATATATATAAAGAAACATATAAAAAAAACAGTTCAATTTGCAGGAAAAGTGTCTTTTCAAAGGTAATAGTTTGTGTTTATTAAATAAAAATAGAAAATAAAACGTGCTGCTGTTGTGCTAGGGGTAAAATTGTTTTTTTTTTTGGTGTGTGTTTTTCTTTTATCTACCCGTGCGATGGTTTTATTCCTTTTCCTCGTCGGGTGGATACATATCTATTTTTTTTTAGTATTAAAAGTGCGTGTCATTGTTTTGATTTGGATAGTGACAAGTGAAGGGAGGCACTCCAATATAAATGGAGCAGCCATGAAATGTTTGAAGGCGAGAGAAGAGATGGGGCACTCGAATAAATAGAGTAGCCATAAATAATTTTGGAAGGTGGAAGGAAATTTATGTCGGGCGTGAAAATATATTAACAAATACTGGAGCGCAGACGTGCGCTCAGGTATGGAAAAAAAGGGGGACGGAGAAGGAATAAGCAGAAAAATACGAAGTGTATGCGTAATCACAAACTGGAAAGACAATATAATCTCTTAACGGAGATTTGAGCAGGAAAATTAGGATTAAAATTGTTTTTAAAAAACAATTTTTTTCTTTTGTGGAAGGGCAAAATATAATTAATATCAAAACAGTGACACATATTAGGAATATTTTTTTTATTATTTGGTAATATTATGCAGCAGCACGTTAATTTGTACAAGGGTTAAGCGGTGTTTTTTTTTTATTTATTATTATCATTTTATTATAATTTCAATTTGCAAATGGGAATTTCTTTTGCCAAGGTTGAGAGTACCGGTGGCAGAGCAATTTGTTAGATTTTTGCCGCAACCGGGAAATTCCTTCTCTCAAGACGAAGTACCAAAAGCAAATTTTATTATATTAATTATATTTTGGCACTGGGAAATATATTTACAAGTACCTACCGCAAACAATTTTCAGCAAATTAATCGATGAACATTCAAAAAGAACACAAAGTTTCGATGAAATATTAACATAATATAAAATTGTTGGCATCATTTCAGGTGGAAAGAATTCGCAAAATGAATACAAGGAAAGATAAGAAGGAAGGACAAGAGAGAAGGAAAACGAAGGAAAATAATCCGACGGAAGGAATGGGTGAACCCAACTATGAATACTTGTTTGACAAGGGGGTTCATACCATAAGCAGGATGCTGGCATTTACCAGTTCGGAAGGCTTCATGGAGACATCCATTGAGAAGATAGAGGTGCGGATGGAATCGTTGAAGGAAAGTTGGGCACAGCTCCAAGTCTACGAGGGGCAAATCGCCAAGAAAAGCGATCTCCTGATCAGCTTGGAGATTGAAAGGAAGGCTGCTGAGGCGGAAAGGAACTACTTCATAGTGCATGCTGCACTGAAGAAAAGAATCAATCAGCTGCTTCCAGCTACAACAGGAGAAGGACAACCCATAGCTGTGCAAGTGAATCTGCCATTTGCACAACATGATGTTCAGAAGACATGGGGAGATTTTGACGGCAGTTTCACAAAATGGCAAAGCTTCCACGACTTGTTTGCAGTGGCAGTACACAACAACGACAAAATATCTCCTGCATACAAGTTCGCATACTTGAAGGCATCGCTTATTGGAGGAGCTCAGCGTGCTCTAGGCGAATGGCAATTGACCGAGCAAAACTATTGCGAGGCATGGAAGCGACTGTGCGAAATTTACAACAAGAAGTATGCCACATGTCGTGCACTGCTGAGAAGATTTTTTGCTCTGCCGAGTATGGAAGGAGTGCCAAGGGCTGCTGGATTGCAGAAGATGTCGAATACATGCCACGAGACATTGAGGCAATTGGCCGCGCAAGGGATCCCGACAGATCAATGGGACATGATAGTAGTTCATGTTCTCCATGAAAAATTAGATCACGAGACAGCATGTAAATGGGAAGAGTTTCGAACCAGCGAAATGCCGACGGCGAAGGAATTCTGTAATTTCCTAGACAGAAGAGCAGAAACTCTAGGAAGCGCGATGGAAAATAGAAGGAAGGACCAACAAACTGGCTCCAATCAAATGCGTATCAACGCAGGAAGGTATGGCGAGACGGCAACGTCTAGCCATAAGACAAGGAAGGCGGAAAATACGGATGGAAAAAAGAGGCCGTGTCACTCTTGCAAATCGATGGAGCATCCAATTTGGTGCTGTCCTGACTTCATGACGCTAACCTTGAAGGCAAGACAGGACTTTGTGAAGGATAAGCAACTATGTCCAAACTGTTTAAAAACTGGACATACGACGAAGGATTGCTTTCAAGGGCCATGCACTAGATGCCCAAGCAAGCCATTACATAATATCGCACTTTGCCCAATAAGAGAACTACGGAAGGCTGACGGTACTGTCCTAAACGTGCAGGACAAAGGAAAGAAGCGAAGGAACGAGCAGGAAATCAACGACAAGAAGAAATATGACTGACAACGAGCATTACGAAAGCGTTCTCGGCTAGAGGAGAGAAGGCCGAAAGATCTGATGGCAACGACAAAGATGGAGATGGATTTCGAAGGGGGGGCAAGCTGGAATGACTTTAAGAGAAATAATTTTAAGAATACTTGGGACAATAAAGTCACAAATAAAAATTATCTAGCGTCTTTTAATCATAATGTTGAAGGAAATTTTACTCTCTTACCAACAGCACAGGTACGAATCGAGATGGATGGAAGGAAATATGGCCCCATAAGAGCTCTATTAGATACAGGCGCACAGCCTAATCTAATAAGCTATCAATTACATCAAAAGCTTGCACTGCCAAGGATTCGAAAGACCGGAAGGCTAATAGGTATCGAAGGCGAGCCATTTAACGTCAAATATAAGGCGGTGCTCAAGATAAACCCATGGTTTGAATCTACGGAGGCGATAGAACAAGAATTTTGGGTGTTACCCAAGGATAGTAAATGGCAACCAATTGTGCCTACACACAGTTTGGCAATGCCAACAATGGATGGTTCTGGTCGCCCATTGGCTGATCCTGAATATTGGAAGGCAGGTCCTATAGACCTACTGTTGGGCTGCAAGTTTGTAGCACATGCATTTATCACTGTATTGGAACGTCAGCCCAGTGGTACCTTGTCTATGGAAACAATTCTTGGAAAAATTATGTTTGGTGAATACAAAAGCGAAATTCATGAGAAGGCTAACGAGCAAAATTTACATTTGCAAGTTGTCTGTATGGACAACGACCAACTACACGAATCACTCAAACGGTTTTGGCAACTAGATGACATTGAATCATCACAGTGCAGGACGAAAGAACAAGAGCAGGTGGAACAGATTTTCATCAGAACATATACGCGTGATGACACTGGAAGGTTCATAGTCAAGATTCCTTTGAAAGAATCAGCAAAAGACATTGGAAGCTCGGAACTTATAGCGAAACGCAGGTTCCTGGCTTTGGAAAGAAAATTGGGAAGTGATGCAGAACTGAAGGAGAAATATATTAATTTCATGAAAGAGTACGAAGAGATGGGTCACATGACGCCAGTAACTGGCACTAGCGATGGAAAAACGATTTATTATATACCACATCATTGCGTTACGAAAAAATTTAGAGTCGTTTTTGACGCCAGCTGCAAGACAACGAAGGGAGTTTCACTTAACGAAGTACAAATGTTGGGGGAGAAGCTACAGAAGGACTTACACGAAATCTTGTTGCGTTTTAGAAGACATCGAGTCGCAATTAGTGCAGATATAAAGATGATGTTTCGGATGGTGAAAATTGCGAAGGAACAATGGGATCTACAAAGAATACTTTGGAGAGAAAACCCGAACGAAAGATTGAAGGAATATTGGTTGACAGTAGTCACCTATGGGATGACCTCATCAGCTTATAATGCTGTACGAGCGTTAATCCAATGTGCGAAAGAAAAAGAGATGGAATATCCGAAAGCGGCGAAGGCCATAATGGAAGATTTCTATATGGACGACTGTACCACAGGTGCAGACTCAGAGGCGAAGGCGATAGAATTATCGAAGGAAATCGATCACATATTGAGGAGTGCAGGCTTCGAGCTTAGAAAATGGAAATCCAATTCTAAAACTCTATCAGAGAACATGAATTATGAAGAGCAGGAATCAATCTTGTTTCAAGATGATGAGAAGGCATCAATACTTGGTCTTAAATGGCTGCTTGAGAAGGATCAGTTCACATTTGTGGTAAAAACACCAGTGACTGAACAAGTAATGACAAAGAGAAAGATCGTGAGCTGCATAGCTCAACTTTATGATCCAAACGGATTCATAGCTCCTGTAACGATTATTGGAAAGATTCTCATTCAAGACATATGGCGCTTAAACGTTGACTGGGATGAGACGCTACCGGAAGGAATCGAAAGAAGATGGAAAGATTTTTGGGAAGAGATAACATTCCTAGAAAACGTAAGAATTGACAGATGGATGAATACATCGGAAGGAACAAAGAAGGAAATACATGGGTTTTCGGACGCGTCTGAAAGAGCATATGGAGCTGTAATTTATATAAGAACTACAAGTTCCGATGGAAGGATAAGAGCAGGTTTGGTAACGTCAAAAACGCGCGTCGCACCATTAAGAACAGTTACTATACCACGATTAGAGCTCGCCGCAGCTGAGTTATTGGGACGACTGACTGTCAGTGTCATTAAAACGATGGAATGGGAAGGTATAGAGTACAATCTCTGGACGGATTCACTGGTAGCATTGCACTGGATAAACAAACTACCATGTGATCTAAAGACATTCGTGGCAAATCGAGTATCATCCATACAAGAGAATACTGAAGTCAAGAGATGGAAACATGTTGGTACGAAGGAAAATCCAGCGGATTTATTGAGCAGGGGAATAAAACCATCATCTTTGGTGAATAATAAGCTATGGTTACATGGCCCAGAATGGTTATCAAAACCCCGAGTTACATGGTCATCTGAAAAGTTTGTACCAAATGTTTCAGATGGGGGGAGGGATGAGATAAAGGTGTTTGTGATAACCAGTTTCACAGATCCTCTATCTATATATTCGAAAGACCTGAGGAAGAGTATTCCTATCATTGAGTACGCACGCACACTTGAGAAGGCACTTAATATAATGAGTTACATATTTCGCTTTATCAATGTAACAAGAGCATTGGCGGGGCGACGGAAGGTGGGGGAGAGAAGGAATGGAAAGAGAAGGAGACGCTCTCAGCGTCAACTAGAAAGAAGAGAAGGTATGGAAGGTAGAGAAGGTGTAGTTGATCAACCGTCTTCTGAAGAGAAGATGGAAGCTATTGATTATCTACTACGAAAAGAGCAAGAAAAATACTATGCGAAGGAACTCGATTGCATCGAGAAGAGAAGGTGCTTATCTGATAAGGGCAGGATAGAGTCATTGAAACCGATTCTAGATGACAAAAAAGTCATGAGAGTTGGAGGAAGGTTGAGCAGAGCAGAGATGGAATACGAGAGAAGGCATCCAGCGATCGTACCGAATGGTTCTCGATTAGCTTGGCTGATTATGGATAGTGCTCACAGAGCAACTAAGCACGGAGCTGTACAAGTTATGATGCAATACATACGAGAGAAGTTTTGGATTCCGAAGGTACGAAGTGAACTACGAAACTATGTTCATAAATGCTTGGTTTGCGTAAGATACAATCATCGATTCGAGACACAATTGATGGCTGACTTGCCATCGGAAAGAGTTACTCCTGGAAAGGCTTTTCTACATACAGGAGTCGATTATGCAGGTCCATTCGAAATCAAAATGATTGATAGAGCAGGCGAGCAGATAATAAGACAGAAATGTTGGGTTTCCGTTTTTGTCTGTCTCAAAACCAGAGCAGTGCACATTGATTTGGTATCAAATCTTACATCAGTTGCATTTATTGCTTGTTTCGAAAGATTTATAGCGCGAAGGGGAAGGTGCGAAAGATTATACAGCGACAATGGTACAGCCTTTGTCGGGGCAGCGAAAGAATTACGGAAGGCGAAAGAGCGTTGGCTTACGCAGGATACTTTCGAACACTTGTGCTTGAAAGGGACGGAGTGGAAATTTATGACTCCTGCCGCGCCACATCAAGGTGGCATATACGAAGCAGCTGTTAAGTCCATGAAATACCATTTGACAAGGATAGCAGGAGGGAAGGTGCTGGTATACGTGCAGTTCTTGACATTGCTCACTGGCATAGAAGCAATTTTAAACTCAAGACCATTGCATCCGCTGAGCGATGATCCAAATGACCTACAGGCGCTAACGCCGGGACATTTTCTGGTGGGCGAGCCTCTGGTGTTGCCGCTGCCGTTTGTTACTACTGAATTACCAAACACGAAGGGTGTAAAATTATGGAGAGAACGGAAGGCAATGCTATCACACTTCTGGGCTAGATGGAAGGAAGAATATCTATCTACACTTTACGAGCGAAAGAAATGGCGCAAGGAGAAGTACGGACTGAAGGAAGGGCAGTTATGCATAATCAAAAGCGAAAATTTCCCACCATCAGCATGGGCGATGGGGCGTATACTAAGACTCATTCCGAGCAAAGACGGACTGGTGCGAAGCGTGGTCATACAGACACAAACTAATCAACTAACCAGACCGGTACAGAAGATCTGCCTACTACCGATGGAAGAGCCGGAATGATTTATTATTATTATTGATATAGTAGGTAATATGGTATAATGTGAGAAAATAATTAAATAAAAAGCGAAAGGGTGGAAAACCGTAGGTTTTCGCCGGGACTGTATCGGATTGCATGAGTTCTGGCAACTCTGCATCCAATGTTTCATATAGAAGAAGGTAAAATAATTATACATACAAGAACTTAACGAAAGAAAGAGCTTGTCCTGCGAACAACTCTAACGAAAGTTAGTCTTAGGAAAGATCTCGTCCGTGAAAGAATAAAACGTTCATAGTGGTTTTTTTGATAGAATTTTTCCACTTTAAAAATTGTTGTGTTTTATTTCTAACAGCTTGAAGATGGTTTTACAGTTCACTAATATACACTTATATTGATTTCAAAACCATAAAAGTATGATGTTACGTTAAAAATAAAATAAACTTAAACGAAAACCAAGAAGTGAGATAAAATTGTGCAACTCAATAGCACTGACGCTATGAACGAATCGAGTTAGGTGTTATACGCGACGAGAATACCTATCAAAAGGGTTGGTCAGATATGCGACGGAGACTTTACGCTACTGAAGACGTACATCGGGTATAAAAACACCAATTACCGGTTAGCGCTTCAAGTCCCGTTACATGTCCTCACTTCCTAGTGAAAATTGCAACTGGCTGAAACTTTCTAAAACAAATTATAGGGGTAGGACAAAAGTTACAAAGAAGTAAATCGACTTGTAGTTGAAACAAAGGGTCGTGCTCGAGTGAATGACCAGCTTCTGCAGCTAAGTGACAAGAGGTAGAGGAGAAGCGGATAGACCTAATGCAACGGACTGACTCGGGAACATTTCACCAAACCACTGGACAAAATAGCGCCTGCTCCGCCACTCGCGATGTTATTCCTCTATCTAAGAAACCTGAACAACATACTAACTATACATCAATAAAAAGAAAAATCAAAAAAAAAAAATTGAAATCCGGAAAATTTCTAACTTCAAACTAGGTTACTCTGAATCAACCTGAATTAAATCAATTCTAATCTAATCTTCTCAAGCTAATTCGGGCCCTATGTTGGGCGCCATCTGTAACGTAAAAATAATGAGAATCTCTTTTTGAGAAATGAATTTGCACACTGCTCCCATCTTCTGTAACGCCCAAACAGGTCCCGTGAGACAACCAAAAGAAACTTTGCCCCACGCCATCTGTAAAGTTAATATTAATGAGAAGGTGCATACGGAAAACAGTATGGAATTCGAATCGCCAATAGCCACCCAGCATCTTCACCTAAACACCCTATGGATATCTAAGATCCAAACCAGATGCCTATTAACAACCCAAACCCAAGAGGAAGCAGAAAGAGATAGGCACCTAATATACCTTGGCTCTTATACCAAGGAACAGCAACTCTACCATCTATCGCCTGTGTACTGATGTATCCAATGCCCCTATAATCAAGACATACTTACATCTTAAAGTGGTAGCCTCCTGCTCTCTCTACTCTTCTCCCATTTCCTAAAATTCCCATCCATCCCTATCACAGAAACGGGAACTATCCATCAGCTTACCATAGGTACTGACTACAAAACACCGCAGAACAGCCTAGAGGGTATCTGATGACATATTCCCGTCTATCCACTGCGAGTTCTAGATGTTCCGCTCGCAGCTAACTCACTCTGTAGCCTACACCTGTAAACCAGGAACCTTACTTATATCCCCACTGACGAATCTAAACTTGAAATGCTATCTTTATTATCATGGCAACAACTTCCCAGAGCCTTTGCTCCAGTCAGCATCTATGTGTCTAGATATCGTCATTTGACTTGACGTGAATTGGGATGAAAGCAACCTTATGTCGGCAACGCCCCCTTCCTCGCTTGCTACCCGTTAAGCGTAGACGGTAAGGACGGCATGCGACAACGTAAGGTCGTGGTCGAGATCGACCGTCGCGGTGGCCGGCAGCACCCAAGCCACAGTTAGCTCAGCCAGGCCATGGGCACTTGCTCCGGGATCTACACAACCGGTGTTACCTCTTATTATCCTGCCGACCGTTGAACCCTGGTGGTCGAGTTCGAATAAAAATATTAATATGCTTGATGGCCCTCACAGCTTTCGAAGATAAAATTGTAACGAATTGACTGATGAGCAAGTCGAATCAACGCTGCATCTCTTAAAGCATTGAGAGTAAACCTAATCTGTAAGTGAGATACCCTGTCTAATCTGTTGTCCTAGCATATATGATCACTGCACGTAAGTATTATATTTCAGGCATGCCATAGTTGGTCGTGGCAGTAACGGCTTATCATTATCATCAACATGTCCAGCTGCCGCGATGAAGTGCTGAACACGGATGTTGTAGGGAGGGAGGATCGAAGATGCTAATTGACCCTCCTGGCTCCTCAACCCACCCAATTCGATGTTGAAAACCAACTCTCTCAACACCGGCCGTGGTTGTCCGCGGACCTATGAGTCCCTACGACTCATTAAAGTTAATGGGCAACCCCTTAATATGAATAGCAAGCAGAAGAAATCGCTTGCTTACTTTAACATCTCAACTAAAACTTAGTATCTATCTGAGATACCAATCACTCAAACTCCAATCTACAAAAAGAAAAGAAAAAAAACTTCACACACACATTATATGTCCTTAACCAAGGAAGCGAGAGGGGTACCACACTCCCTCAGAAAAAAACTTACTCCATATTCAAAAATATATCAGCATCTATTCAAGAAAGTCTATAAAGTTCCTCTAACTGAATAATAAAACTGGAAAATTATTCTAAAAACGTTATAAAACGGATAATTTGTTTTATTAATTTTCAAAATCTTAAATAATACTTAAGGCTACCTTAAAGGATGTAAATAGAAAACTTGTTCTTATAAATTCCTTAAATTACAAAAATTATTGCATCTTCTTATTTAAATTTTGATACAAATGATATCGCTGATATCGAATCAATTCGGCAGAAATGTAAAATTTAATTTTGAATCTGTATCTTATTGATGTTTTGAAATAGCCGATTTTTAAACTTTAATATTTTATTCAACAATATAAAAGATATGGGTTCTGAACCTTGAACCTGGTGTAATTTCAAAAATGCTAAAATTAACTTTGTTCAAAACTAGAGAATGGAATACTTATATTGATTTCAAAACCATAAAAGTATGATGTTACGTTAAAAATAAAATAAACTTAAACGAAAACCAAGAAGTGAGATAAAATTGTGCAACTCAATAGCACTGACGCTATGAACGAATCGAGTAAGGTGTTATACGCGACGAGAATACCTATCAAAAGGGTTGGTCAGATATGCGACGGAGACTTTTCGCTACTGCAGACGTACATCGGGTATAAAAACACCAATTACCGGTTAGCGCTTCAAGTCCCGTTACATGTCCTCACTTCCTAGTGAAAATTGCAACTGGCTGAAACTTTCTAAAACAAATTATATGGCTAGGACAAAAGTTACAAAGAAGTAAATCAACTTGCAGTTGAAACAAAGGGTCGTGCTCGAGTGAATGACCAGCTTCTGCAGCTAAGTGACAAGAGGTAGAGGAGAAGCGGATAGACCTAATGCAACAGACTGACTCGGGAACATTTCACCAAACCACTGGACAAAATAGCGCCTGCTCCGCCACTCGCGATGTTATTCCTCTATCTAAGAAACCTGAACAACATACTAACTATACATCAATAAAAAGAAAAACCAAAAAAAAAAATTTGAAATCCGGAAAATTTCTAACTTCAAACTAGGTTACTCTGAATCAACCTGAATTAAATCAATTCTAATCTAATCTTCTCAAGCTAATTCGGGCCCTATGTTGGGCGCCATCTGTAACGTAAAAATAATGAGAATCTCTTTTTGAGAAATGAATTTGCACACTGCTCCCATCTTCTCCAACGCCCAAACAGGTCCCGTGAGACAACCAAAAGAAACTTTGCCCCACGCCATCTGTAAAGTTAATATTAATGAGAAGGTGCATACGGAAAACAGTATGGAATTCGAATCGCCAATAGCCACCCAGCATCTTCACCTAAATACCCTATGGATATCTAAGATCCAAACCAGATGCCTATTAACAACCCAAACCCAAGAGGAAGCAGAAAGAGATAGGCACCTAATATACCTTGGCTCTTATACCAAGGAACAGCAACTCTACCATCTATCGCCTGTGTACTGATGTATCCAATGCCCCTATAATCAAGACATACTTACATCTTAAAGTGGTAGCCTCCTGCTCTCTCTACTCCTCTCCCATTTCCTAAAATTCCCATCCATCCCTATCACAGAAACGGGAACTATCCATCAGCCTACCATAGGTACTGACTACAAAACACCGCAGAACAGCCTAGAGGGTATCTGATGACATATTCCCGTCTATCCACTGCGAGTTCTAGATGTTCCGCTCGCAGCTAACTCACTCTGTAGCCTACACCTGTAAACCAGGAACCTTACTTATATCCCCACTGACGAATCTAAACTTGAAATGCTATCTTTATTATCATGGCAACAACTTCCCAGAGCCTTTGCTCCAGTCAGCATCTATGTGTCTAGATATCGTCATTTGACTTGACGTGAATTGGGATGGAAGCAACCTTATGTCAGCAACGCCCCCTTCCTCGCTGGCTACCCGTTAAGCGTAGACGGTAAGGACGGCATGCGACAAAGTAAGGTCGTGGTCGAGATCGACCGTCGCGGTGGCCGGCAGCACCCAAGCCACAGTTAGCTCAGCCAGGCCATGGGCACTTGCTCCGGGATCTACACAACCGGTGTTACCTCTTATTATCCTGCCGACCGTTGAACCCTGGTGGTCGAGTTCGAATAAAAATATTAATATGCTTGATGGCCCTCATAGCTTTCGAAGATAAAATTGTAACGAATTGACTGATGAGCAAGTCGAATCAACGCTGCACCTCTTAAAGCATTGAGAGTAAACCTAATCTGTAAGTGAGATATACCCTGTCTAATCTGTTGTCCTAGCATATATGATCACTGCACTTAAGTATTATATTTCAGGCATGCCATAGTTGGTCGTGGCAGTAACGGCTTATCATTATCATCAACATGTCCAGCTGCCGCGATGAAGTGCTGAACACGGATGTTGAGGTGTCTAACCTTGTAGGGAGGGAGGATCGAAGATGCTAATTGACCCTCCTGGCCTCTCAACCCACCCAATTCGATGTTGAAAACCAACTCTCTCAACACCGACCGTGGTTGTCCGTGGACCTATGAGTCCCTACGACTCATTAAAGTTAATGGGCAACCCCTTAATATGAATAGCAAGCAGAAGAAATCGCTTGCTTACTTTAACATCTCAACTAAAACTTAGTATCTATCTGAGATACTAATCACTCAAACTCCAATCTACAAAAAGAAAAGAAAAAAAACTTCACACACACATTATATGTCCTTAACCAAGGAAGCGAGAGGGGTACCACACTCCCTCAGAAAAAAAACTTACTCCATATTCAAAAATATATCAGCATCTATTCAAGAAAGTCTATAAAGTTCCTCTAACTGAATAATAAAACTGGAAAATTATTGTAAAAACGTTATAAAACGGATAATTTGTTTTATTAATTTTCAAAATCTTAAATAATACTTAAGGCTACCTTAAAGGATGTAAATAGAAAACTTGTTCTTATAAAGTCCTAAAATTACAAAAATTATTGAATCTTCTTATTTAAATTTTGATACAAATGATATCGCTGATATCGAATCAATTCGGCAGAAATGTAAAATTTAATTTTGAATCTGTATCTTATTGATGTTTTGAAATAGCCGATTTTTAAACTTTAATATTTTATTCAACAATATAAAAGATATGGGTTCTGAACCTTGAACCTGGTGCAATTTCAAAAATGCTAAAATTAACTTTGTTCAAAACTAGAGAATGGAATACTTATATTGATTTCAAAACCATAAAAGTATGATGTTACGTTAAACATAAAATAAACTTAAACGAAAACCAAGAAGTGAGATAAAATTATGCAACTCAATAGCACTGACGCTATGAACGAATCGAGTTAGGTGTTATACGCGACGAGAAAGAAAAGTTATTTCGGATGATAATAGACAAAAATTTTATTTAAAAGTCTCAAAATATCTTGACCAGTAATGTCGACTAACGCTCTATGCGACTAATTCGTTGATAATTCAACCGTATGTAAGCTAAATCTACGACCAAAACCCTGGTCGAGTGCGAATATTTTCAACCTCACAAACAACAAACGAACAAACGCGATGTAGACAAAATACCATAAAAAAAATTACCATATATACGAGATCACAAATTCGTTATCTCATATGTAATCGATCGAATATGATTTATATGTAATATAGTGTTGTAAACATATCAATATATTAATGTTATGTAACAATACAGCACTGCCAATTGGGCAGTGGGGATCTAAATTATACAAAGCTAAGCTACGAAAGTGCACTCCAGTGACCTTGCTGTAAAAGAATGTAAGATTAAATTTAAAATCAATATTGTCAACACTATTCGACTATGTCTCAAAGTTTTATATCCAAGGCTTTGGATATGATAGTCGCTTTAGCTAGAACCCACAGGTACCTTGGGTTATGGTAAGTAAATCTACAATCGATTTCTTTTTAAAATTGAGCACGATAATGCAGAAGACAGTAATATTTCAATACAAAAAAAAGTAATTTTAATTGAATATTGCGGCAAGACGATATAAGACTGAGCTTATGTGCAAATTGACACGGTAGATGTAAATCTAACAAACCGAATGCGTAAACGCGAGTAATTATTAAGCGCGACTGTGTAATCGTCACTGAGGAACGTATTGTATACACAAAAAAAAACATTCGATATTCCACGCAGCGTTCAACGCTGACGTTGCTTGGTCGCTACCGACACGATACGGGATGAAAACACGGTACAAAAATAACTTTTTGACCGGAGGATAAAAAGAGTCTTGGTGTTCAAGGAGAACGAATCTTGTCAATGAAGAGATAAGTGCATCACAAAACAAAATACTATGTATTAGATGCACATCTTCCGACGCGAACGAAACTAAACACGGATATAAAATGCGCGATAAGAAACTTAAAAAAAGTTTTACAACAAGCTATAAACACGGACTTTATTAATGAATCTATTTTCGATCGAAATCAATCAACGCGAATTCAATTTAAAAAAATTCCTGGGTATCGTTTTCACTTTTCATTGCTACACTTAGCCACTATTGTTTCAAAATATAACAAATATAATTTATTTTTCTACAGCCTGAACTCTCATGTTCGTATACAAAAAAAAAGGAAATTGCCACCGTTCGTGGACGTTATAAAAGTATTCTCACGCTTAATGTGGCGTATATGAGCCACAGTAGCTCGCCAATGAACAGCCAAATGTATGGGCTTAATGCTTTCTTCACAATCTTCACTTTCACTTCATACTTAAATAAAAGATAAATTGTTACCTGGATAAATAGTTTTACTAGATATAATAACGCTTGATGGAATCAGGATCTGGTGATAGTTGAAATTATCTTGAGGTACTGCAACGGATAGAGGACCGGCATCTGTGCATAGCACTCGCAAGGCGTCCGAATATAGGATGTCCTGCGACAAATGATGTTGTTGGTGTGGAATCCCTCGACGAAAGTCTTGGTGCTCCCACGACGTGTGATGCAATCGTATTGGAATTCCCAATATAAATGATCCAATGGATACAGAATAGTATCAGGTCGCTGCGATGCTCCGAGAGGGCGGTAAAAACGTACAAGTTATTGTTTGCTACGATCAATGGATCGTTACCAACGTGGGCTTGTGTATGTATATATCCTGAATTTTATCTGTTGCGGAAGGTGGTGGCTTCCTTGGTACAACAAGAAAGTCGCCTCGTGGTGCGCCAATGGTACTGGCGCGAAAAGAATCCAACACATAAGAAAAATCACCCCAAAAAAACGTGGTGCGGCTGGCGATGGTGGAGGGGTTGCTCTTTGGGAGTCTCCTCTTTCGATTACCAAGCCGCACGTTTGGTGGATACGTTGGTGGCAGTATCCTTGATGTGGTGAGAGGTACACATATATGTACCCTCTTCTTTATCTGCTCTCTTTATGAGACGCCACTTCCAAAATGTAGGAAATCCTTTCATGGAGCAACAACAAAAAAATATTGCGAGAAAAGGCATATATTTCGTGTTACACAGGGTATATAAATATGGTGTAGCGGTCTGCTTTGCGTCCTACTGAACTCTTGGATGCTGCTGGAGGCGTGGTGATCCCATTCATCGGCATCCAGACGTTCGTGTCCTTGATTGTCTGTCCTTCACTCCAAGTATATACGGTGTACAAAATCACAGAAAAATGTGCACACATATCATACGCGGGGTAAAAATCTGCTTTAGAACGTGGTGCGTCACATGGTTTTATGCGTAACCACATTCTAGAGCAAAGGAATCGAAATTCCTTCGCTCGAGTTTTGCGATTACGATCATTTTACTTACCTGGTATTATATGATAAATCCCATGGATAGAAAATAAAGTGATAAGAGGAAATTGCATTCGCCATTTTGTTATTCCTCGTACGATCACGAAGAAATGTGATGGCGGCCGATGAAATAAAAAAAACTTATTTCTGTTCGTTCGGCTGCGGACTTCTTTCTTTGTCGGTAGTCTTCTTCAAAATAAGGTTTTTGTCTGGCTTCCTGGATAATGTTTCCATTTTCCAATTGGCCAACGCCCTGTTTTCCAGTGAGATATCTTTCGTTCCAATTGTAGCCCTGTGTGTTTGTGACGTCAATGGCGGAATGTAGTTGCAGGTTTATGGGGTCTGTTTACACTATGCTACCATTATGTGTCCTGCATGTTGGTGCAAAGTACATCTGACGAAAGGTATAATTACACACAGTATTTCTGTGTTTTGAGAATGTTCACATTAATGAATGTGACAGATCGTGACATTGTTTCGAAATATACACATTTTCAGGTATACATTTTGAATAAGGACAACTGACTGGGTGTTAATTGATTTGTCATATCTGACAGAGGAAATGTCAATATTTCAGTAAAGTGGGGTATTCTTACCTCGGATGGTCAAATTGACTTGGCCATGCGATGTTGATTTATTCTTGGTAGGTGTCAGTACCAACAAGTTATAATATTAATGGCATGTCTACGTCTGTCATGTGAAGTCGAATCTCACTCCGCAGTATCATGTGTCAAGCTGACTTTCTCTATTGTCAAGTGATTATACGTAAAGAAAAAGGTCTTATGCCGAAATTTCTGCTGAGCAGTAGAAATCAAGGCAAAGAACGAGATTTGAGTCCCTGATGACGTCATCAGTGCTCACTCTACCACTCGCACTCATCTTGAACATTAACTGTCAATGTGAATTCTATCGAAAGACTTCGAGAGTACTCCTAGAGTATCTGACAGGTAGATCGCTCACGCCAACTAAAAATATTACATTAGGTTACGTAACTGGGGTATTCCCAATTTTCATCTAAAGATGGACTTAGCAATCTGACATTCATCTGTCAGGCCGAAATTATTTCTCGTTTACGCACTTTGGTCGGTGTAAACACATCGTTCTGCAGTCCACAGTGTAAACCACATCTTATGTAGTTCTGCGTGTAGGCCAAGCAAAATATCCATAGCGACAACTTCTAGTCGCCTATCGCTCAAAAATTATCCTTCCATGAGAATGGCGGACTGCGCATGACTTGGAAATTCTCTTTTGAAAATGGAGGCCAAGTGGCTTCCCAGAGAAGTGGAATGTGTTCGTCGGGGTGGATTCTAGCTGTGGATTCATTTTTAATGGCGGACCATATTTAGTGCGTTCAGCAACATGTGAGTTGACGTTCGGTTTCTCCGACAGATGGCACCGGTTGCAACCATTATTTCCAAGAAAGTTTTCCCTACAGTTTACTTTTCGCAGAACTTGTCCTGAAAGAAATTCATTAAATGCATTATGTAGACAAAATTTAAACATTTTTTTAGAGAACCCCCGAGATCGCATACATTTTTGTTATCAAAATCGGTTAAAGAAATGTTAAAAAGTGCAAAGGTGTCTCGTCAATGTTACCTTACTATATGAATTTGGGTTAAGTATGTCCCTCTTCCCTTTTCTCGGTTTTATTTATTAAAAATAACCTTTCTTATTTATTTTATTGACAGGTTAATTGGGCAACAAGTCCAGGCAATCAGTAAAAGACAGATATAAGTGCACATTACCACATATTCGTTGGTGATCTGAGTCCCGAAATCGAAACTGAGACTACGTGAAACATTCGCACCGTTTGGCGAAATATCGAACTGCCGAATTGTTCGGAATCCCCAAACGATGAAATCCAATGGTTATGCTTTTGTTTCATTTATAAAAAAAGCTGAAGCCGAAACCGCGATACAAACAACGAATGACCAATCAATTGGATCACGATCGATCCGAACGAATTGGTCAACAAGAAAACTATCACCGACACGTGAATCGACTAAAGTCGGTGCAAATAAGTCTGCCAATCGGCAAACATTCGAAGATGTGTACAATCAATCTAGCCCAACAAATACGACAGTCTACTGTGGTGGATTCCCGCCGAATGTTATTAGCGATGAATTAATGCACGAACATTTTATGCAATTTGGCCAGATACAAGATGTACGAATGTTCAAGGACAAGGGATATGCGTTCATTTAATTTATGACAAAAGAGCGACTCGTGCTATTGAACACACACACAATACTGAAGTGCATGGCAATCAAGTGAAATGCTTCTGGGGCAAAGAGAATCGCGGTGACAATTCAATGAATGCTACAGGGGCTGCGATAATAGGCCCTGGAGGTGTACCATCGCAGCAGCAAACACTGCCAGGTTAGGTCATCACGCCACAAGCAGCCGCCCAATATCCATATGCGGCAGCGTACCAAAAAATGAGGTATTGGTATCCACCAGCGGTATGTTATCTTCTTTATTTGTTCTTATCTAAATGTATTCCCATCCAGAACATAATCGAAGATGAATCAGGTCCATGAAGTAAATATTTGAACAGCCAAGTATGAGGGTTCAACTCTCGTATGCACAGCACACATCCACAATATTTCTCAAAAACTTCAAATGTGCTACAAGAATGAAGATTTTTTGATATTGTTTTGGTTGCTGACATTGATAAAATTCAACTTTCTGCCAACCGAATTGTCCTTTCCACCTCAAATGACTACTTCCTAGCTATGTTTCGGAGCAGCCTAAAAGAAGCTAAAGCTGCTGGGGTGACTGTCAAAAACGTAAGCGGTGAGACCTTAAAGACTTTATTGAACTTTATGTACACTGTACACTTTATCACTGAAAAATCTGAAAGGAAACTTCTTTTGGTGTACAATTTTATTATATTTTGTTTTAAATTTCGGCTAAAAACAAAATATAATAAAATTGTACACCAAAAGAAGTTTCCTTTCAGATTTTTCAGTGAAAAAGCGAAAAATCTGAAAAGAAACTTCTTTTGGTGACAATTTTATTATATTTTGTTTTTAACCGAAATTTAAAAATGCTATCCTTGGCACTATTTAATGCAGATTGCAAATATGTATAAACTATGTGTGTGAGTCAAAGCGTTTGGAAAGCACATTCCAATTGTCAATTTGTGTTTGGAAAAGTTCTTTCCGTCGGCTTTTTTGGTCACTGTAGTTTGTAACTTAAAAATGAGAATCTTTATGGGAAATGAATTCGCACACTGCTCCCATCTTCTCCAACGCCCAAAGAGGTCCCGTGAGACAACCAAAAGAAACTTTGCCCCACGCCATCTGTAACGATAATATTAATGAGAAGGTGCTAACGGAAAACAGTATGGAATACGAATCGCCAATAGCCACCCAGCATCTTCACCTAAACACCCTATGGATATCTAAGATCCAAACCAGATGCCTATTAACAACCCAAACCCAAGAGGAAGCAGAAAGAGATAGGCACCTAATATACCTTGGCTCTTATACCAAGGAACAGCAACTCTACCATCTATCGCCTGTGTACTGATGTATCCAATGCCCCTAAACTCAAGACATACTTACATCTCAAAGTGGTAGCCTACTGCTCTCTCTACTCCTCTTCCATTTCCTAAAATTCCCATCCATCCCTATCACAGAAACGAGAACTATCCATCAGCCTACCATAGGTACTGACTACAAAACACCGTAGAACAGCCTAGAGGGTATCTGATGACATAATCCCTTCTATCCACTGCGAGTTCTAGATGTTCCGCTCGCAGCTAACTCACTCTGTAGCCTACACCTGTAAACCAAGGACCTTACTCATATCCCCTCTGACGAATCTGAACTTGAAATGCTATCTTTATTATCATGGTGTAGGGAAAACTCCTTGGGCCACATTATTTTCGAAATTTAAAATACCGAGCGCCACTGCTGCCACCTATCGTCAGAAAAACTTCCCTACAATTATGCATAGATAATTTCCTACGAAAATTTGTGAGACAGACCGATTCACAAAATGCCTCCTAATTCCATTTTCTGTGGTTACCCGTGACGTCACCGGTAATCAAAAGAAACCTTGTTGACATCCCGACATGTGTGTGCTACACGCACCCCTCATTTATTTTTTCTTACGTCCGTATTCCAGATGTCGCCGCAGTCCATCTTATAGTATAACCAAGTTCACTTTTTGTCTGAACAATCAAACTTCTATATATTTTAGTACTGACAGATAGCACGACACCTGAATACAGTCCGTTGTCCGTCGAATCTAAGATATTCATCCGTCCGGATTTCTATGTTGATTTACCACTTATGGATGAATGCACGAAGTCTTGCTTGTAGCGCTACAACATGCGTTGTGATATAATATCTGCACTACAAATCAATGTAGTAGTATTCTTTCCAATTTTAAAAGTTTACTCACGACACCTTATTCGACCGCAGTATGACATCTGACGCATACACGCATTCCTACATTGGTATCTCCTTTCCTTTATTTGACATAAGTGTCAGATACCAAAATGTTGTAATTTTCCTTAAAGTACCTTTTTGTGACAGCTTCCGCTACAGCGTAGCGACACCAAACCCAAAGTGGGATTTTGTCACGAAGAGCTAAAAATACAATGGAGTTCATATAATTTGCCTCCACGGCACCTAAATTAATGCTTTTTGTCCTTTTGAATATGTTTTATAACATAATTCCTCTGTCCGAAGTGTTTCAAAATAGTCAACTTTCTGAGTTTCATTAGTTGTCGACAGACAAATACTCAGCTACAATTCGCAGCTGAAACAGCCTGGATTTCCGTACGTCGGTATAGTAGTTTATACCAATCTACTATCATGAGCAGCAAAAAGGAAGTGAGTTTCCTTGCTCTGCCGCAGCTACTTGCTCAAGAGTGGCAGTAGTTGTGTTGTCTGGTCGTACTTCATTTTGAAGAACGTAATTGTCGGAGAAACACCATCGCAGCTGAACAGCAAGTTTTCTTTTATAATCATCGCACCCATTTTATGGATAATTTTTAGGCATCCAAATTGCAATTGCAATTTGGATGAAAGCATTTACTACCGATTTTGGATATTCTTGGCGAGGTAAGCAATGAAAATGTAACATATTTCTTGGGACAAAACCAGACGATTTTGTCCAAGGAAATATTATAGGCTATGCCACATGGCGTATCTTCCGTAATACAGGATTCTTTTTCTTCACCTGTAGGACCTCCGACCACCAGGATCAAGTTCGAGGGAGCATAAATTGCTGCAGATTCATGCTGCGCATTGGATTCTGTGGATTAGCAAAAAACCTCCACTCAAGTTGGAGAAAATTTTGACCAGCCATCACTTTGGCCCACACATGCGGGCTTTTATATATCTCGGCTCCTTATTATTTTTACATTAAATTGTGTACTCACACAACCATAAACATCGGTGTGAATTATTTATAAATCCTGTGGGACATAACATTCCCACACGCCCATTTAATTTTCCTCCCGATCGGAGATTCCGCCACAGGAACGTATTGAATTTTGTTCTACGGCCTATGTTGCTACTGCGACTGATAAATCACGTCGATATCTCACTCCTAGTCCTTACGGAGGAACATTGTGTGCATTCGTAGATATCGATCCGCCAGCCGGCCCATCTACGACCACACCACCTCACAGGAGCATCACCGCCTATCGAAGGGCGCAACGACCTTTAGGAACAATATCAGGACGTCTGGCGGGCGTAAATACGCCGATGCCGGTCCGCAGAGCTCAATATCCAGCAATAAGCACCGTGTGAGCAACTTAAAGCACCATATACTCAGACTCACCTTTTATACATTAGAAACATCGTGGGAGCAACTTTAACCCCTGCACCACGAATTTTCACAAGCTCCAGCTATAGATTTATATTAATAAAAACGTATTTAAAGAAGGGTATATAATACCAAATACCAGGTAATCCTTTGAATTAAATTGTTTGTGAGACTTTGAGGAGCATTATTGCTCAACCAGTTTTAACGTCATTCGTTGATGAACGAAGCTGCATCATACGCAGTGCGTACGACGTTGGCGTACCACGGACGGTGGTACGTCGATCATATGAGCATAGTTGCTATCGCTTGGGCATACTACCACGCCTCCTAAGCTCCATAATATTATCAGTAGGATATTTCTTATAATTATTATTTGTGGTTATACGTATTTATATCTATATTTGGTGTAATAGTAATCAGTGTATTGGTGGTCTATTAAGACAATGTTGCTAAAAATCGCGCTTATCAACCGAAAGCTAAATTAATAGTTTAAATATATCGGGATTTTGTTAATGGTTGTCGTGTCGAGGTCGGTTTTCTCACGTCAATTTTGTTGTCAAACTCCTAGATTCTGGAATCTTATTATTTTTATTACCGAGTCGGGAAAACAGAGCGCTTCCCTTAATTTTTCTTTTACGTTTTTCACTCGGAACATTCCTCAGTTCCACTTTTAATTTTTTTTTCACTCGGACGTAGAGCCATAATTTTTTTTTGTGTTTTTCTTTTCACTTGGAACATTTCTCGGTTCCACCTTTTTATTTCCACACTTGGTCGTCAAGACCTAATTATAACTTTTTGCGTCGGTAGCGACCTTTTAAATCGCGGTAAAACGTCGCGTGCGTGTTCAATGAGAGTAAACCTCTCAACTCTCGGTTCTTTAATCTGGTTTCTGACTATCTCAGGACCTTTTTGTATCGTTACTCCCTTCTCTTTTATCGTGTTACGTGTATTTTGGATTTTTGAATAATAATTCAGTGCTTATCAGTAGTAACCTCTAGCGGTGTCAAGCATACTTACGACATCTTTTGCCCACTACTAAGCACAATCGCGTATAACAAGCAACAAGCAAATAGAACTAAGTTCTGAATAAAGATACTCAGAACCCTATGTCAACATAGTTATAATTAAAAGTTGCAATATTGATTAAGGTGTAGCTAATAGAAGTTTTTATTATTTCACTAACCCGTTACAGCAGCCCAGGAGTGCACTTCCGGACCAGCGTTAAGAGGATACATCTACGGTCTCTCTACCCCATTGGTAGAAGGGAATTAATAATATATTGAATACTTTTGATTTTTATTAATATATTTCTATATTGCAATTGATGATCGAACACACAATTGGATTACGAATTGTATCCGAGCGTGGGGTATTTAATACTTACATTTAATTTGACATTTTTATCTGATTTTACCATACTTGCTTTGCTATCTTGACAATCCATCGCGGTAATTAGTGACTTCGCTTATGTTACCATCCTTGTTCGTCTATTACAGTCCTCGTGTCGTTTTAGTTCATAGATAAGCTTATAAAATACTCGCGTAGTAAAATCGAATTGGAAACATTAAAACATTTTACTAATTCATTTTTTTTTTGATAAGATCTCATTTCGGATTTAGATATTGAATCGATGTAGCCACCGTGTTACAGTTATCAAACTCGGTTAGCGTTTAGAAGTCGCGATTAGCTTCCACGATAATAGTTAAAAGCTGCGAGTTCAGTGAGTACTTTCCTATCGATTCACGTAAGAAGATTTTTGCTTTCTTATGCAATTAGAGATTCTCAAAACACTGAAGTAAGATTTTTGCGATATTTTACGATTAAGATTCCTTTTTGTATAGGTATATACGCACCTTATTATGGTACGTTTGTTTGACCTTAATTCATAAATGACCGTTTCTTTAGTGTCATATAAGAAGATTTCACTTTTGCTAAATCAACCATTTACTTTATTTTTAAGTAAAATTTCAAGTTAGGCAATAATATTAAGACAACTTTCACTGTTAGATTTTAAGATTATTTTTATTTTTTGAATAACATCAGCTTCGTTAAATTATAACGTTTGAAGAAATATTTGCGATTTTCTATTTGTTATATTTTTGAAGCTTAATTAGTCCTAGAAGATTCCGTGGATTCAGTTATGATGGAATAACTTTATCACAGGGAGGGTGGTAACCCTTGCACCTTTTCAGGATGGAACCTAGTGTGTTGTGTAGTTCGGGATATTTTATGTTTTGAGTATAATATTCGAGAATGGAGATATAGCATTTGTTTAAGATAATATGCTGTATTTGGGATAGGGAAGTAGGCAAGCAATCTTTTTAGATTGCTTTTCCATATAAGGGGCTGCCCGGTAGAATTCAATCGAGTCGTGGGGACTCGTAGGTCCGTAGGACAGCCAAGGCTGTCTCTGAAAGAGATGATTTTCAGAAACAGATTGGGTGGGTTGAGAGACCAAGGGGGATCGTATAACATCCTAGATCCTCCCTCCCCTCAGCGTTAGACACCTCCTCATCATCGTACAGCATTTCATCGTGGCGGCTGTACGATTAAATGTCAATTTTAACATGTCATTGCAACCTCGACCGCCTAAGGTTTGCTATTAATACAGATACTTACGTGTAGTGTTCAGTTGGGCGAATATTGTAAACCAATCATGAATCTTCTTCTTCAACTACGTTCTCACTCAATAGAGATTAAGAGGTGCTATCTAGAATCGACTCTTATTTACGTTCAATTCCGATATGTCTTATCTTGGATGACCATGAGGGCCATCAAGCGAATTAACATTTTTATTCGAAGTCATCCACCAGAGTTCAACGGTCGGCAGGATAATAAGAGGTAACACCGGTTGTGTAGATCCCGGAGCAAGTGCCCACGGCCTGGCTGAGCTAACTGTGGCTTGGGTGCTGCCGGCCAACGCGACGGTCGATCTCAACCTCGACCCTACGTTGTCGCATGCCGTTCTTACCGACCGCTCTTCTTGAGTAGTCGGCGAGAAAGGGGGCGTTGCCGGCTTAGGGTTGCTTCCATCCCATAAACACAGAAACAGGTGGCGATAACTAGGCGTACAGTTGCTAACTATGGTAAGACCTCTGGTATTTGATTGAAGTTTCTCGTTCTAAGAAAGCAACATAGGTCTAGTTACGTCCGTGGGGATTTAAGTAGGGTCCTTGGTTTTTAGGTGCATACTATAGTTTACAGGGGGCTGCAGGGTGAACATCTAAGACTTGCAGCGGATAGGCGTGGACATGCCATCAGATTCACTCCAGGCTGTTCTGCGGGACTTTGTGGTCAGAACTTGGAGGTATGCTGGTGGATGGTCCTCGCTTCTGTGATGGGGATGGAGATGAAATTGGAAGAATGGGGAGAGGAATAGGGAGATCAAGTAGCCGTGTTAGCGAAGTGTAAGTATGTCTCTTGTAGGGGTACTAGTTGCACCGATACACGGGCGAAGATCGATGGAGTTGCTGTTCCTTGGCATAGGGATCAAAGTTGTTCGGGGTGCTTGGTTCTTCTTGCTTCCTCTCTGGTTTGGGCTGTTGATGGGCGTTAGGGTTGAGTCTTGGGTGTCCATAGGGTGTCCGGGGCAGATCCGAGTGGCCGTTGGCGGTACAAATATTCATAAATTAATTTCTTCAAATTTCATAATTTTACGTTACAGATGGCGCCCAACGTGGGGCCCGAATTGGTCAGAAAAGTTAAGGTCAGAATTGTTATTAGATAGGTCGATCCTGAGTGACGTAGAAGAAGTTAGAAGTTTTTGAAAAATTTTCTTTGAGAATTTTTATTTTTCAGTTTTTTTTTGCAAGTTGTTTGAGTTGTGATATGGTTTCTTAGATAGGTGAATATCATCGTGACTAGTGGTCTAGGTACTATTTTGTCCAGTAATTTGGTGGACTTTTCCTGAATTAGCTGTTGCATTAGACCTATCCACTTCTCGTCTACCTTTCACCACTTGAGTTTATCTTCGATCTCTGTCCGGGTTGAGCTGTAGATTTGCTTGATCGTCTGTTGCTGAGGTGCGGATAATATTCCTATAGGTGATGTTTAGGATTCCTGATCGTGGGAGAGTAGAATGAGCAGGTCTTCTGACCGGTGGTTTGAGCTTTTTGCCCGACGCACGTCAGCTGCAGAAGCTGGTTGTTCACTCAAACACGATCCAATTGTTCCAATCCAAACCAATTTTCATTTGTTGTTTATAGAATTACCTGAATGGTTTAAGGAGATTCCAGTATTTTCTGTAGACGCTAGGTAGTGATGGCATGTGACGGGACATGAAGCGCTAACCGGTAGTTGGTGTTTTTGTATCCGATGTACGTCTGCAGTAGCGTAATGTTACCTTCACATGTCTGATCAACTTCCCATACATGGAAGATGCTTGTCCTTTAACCACCTGAACGCCGTAAGTGTCACAGAGTCTACACACACTAGAAATTTTTCTTTATTCTTTTCACTCTTTTTTTTTGGTTTTTGAGACGGTTACTTTGCTAACCGAAACAACGTACACACCTTCCATAGAAGGGAGGGTTACCACCTCCTGAATCTTTTATGAAATACCAGTTATTTAATTAAGTATAAAACATTATATTTTTCTTGAGACTTATTATAGTTTAGTTGATTTTTGAATTTTCGTATATAGTTGGTAGGAAACGAAACAGTTTCTGAGTTTCTAGTAATTTAGTATTTGAGGTTCCGTCAATTGAGTCGAGACGTAAGCTTCTCAATTGATATGTAAGTTTGGGATAGTGCCCGCCTTTTGAGTTTTTTTGAGATATTTTGAGTATTTTGAGTCTCCGTCAATCAAGTTGAGACGTAACTTCTTGGTTGGACGTGTAGTTTTGGGATAGAGCCCGCCTTTTGAGTTTTTTTGAGATATTTTAGATTACAATTAGATTTCGAAAACCTTTAGTCATTAAACACAAATTAAGATTCTATGTATCAATTAAGTATTATTATCAATTTTTGAATTCTTAGTAAAGCTAAACATACGTTTAAAGAACTTAGTTCAGTATTAACCAACCTTTTCATTATTATCATTATTATTTTTGTTTTTGAATTCTTCTTCAGTAATTTTAGAACCTATTTGGTAAGGATATAACTATCCGAACAGATACATAACCTTAATTTTTAAGCACTTTTAGTTTTGTAAGAGATTTTTCTTTAAAAGTTTTTTTTTACTCACTAACAAATATCCGTTAGAGGTTTTTGCTCACGGATTATTTGAATTTTCCCTTTCTGATTCTATCAGACCTACATTCACTATACCAAGTAGCAACCGTCTGAAGATTTTCTTCACTGGCTACTGGATAGTTTGATTTTGAACTTACCGGATTTACAATTTAAATTGATTTGTATTAATAAATAACCGCTCGAGGAATGGCTCACGGTATATTTGAAATTTTTTTTTTACTTGACTTACCCTTCTATCGCTATTGTTTGCTCTTCTTGAATCCTTGATTTACGCGTGTACCACGGTTTATCCGATTCCCTTTTTGTTATAATCGAATGAACGGCTCAAGACCGAGACGAGCAGTCAAGAGTACTTACCTAACAAAGTACAAAGATTTCGACATAATGGCTCCTGGGGTAACGTTCAGAACGACGTCGTGGAAGATCATTCCGAGGACGAAGACAGTAGACGACGATGAGGTAGCTAGAGCCGAAGAGCAATTGCGTAAGGATGCTGCTGACCACTCAGCGTACATTTAGAAAGCAGTTTCCGCTACTATTGACCTACACAGGGTCGGCGATAGGAAGTTTATGGCAGAAGCGTTGGAGAAAAGCCACATGCGCTTGCTTGACCAAGCAGCCCAGCTACTACAAAAACGAACGGTCAAAGCCATACAACCTGTCGTCCCTCCTAAGTCTGTTGCTCCCCCTACCAGGCCACTTATTCCACCTAACGCTACTTCAACTCAGCAAGTCACACGGCAAGTTAACTTAGCCAACCCAGACACTACACGTGTCGTTAACCAAGATGTCCTTTCTGGTCCAGCCATGTCTAAAAATATCCAGTCCGTATATAGACCATTCAATGGGGATGAGGCAGATAGAATTACTCCTCATTACGAGCAAACTAGAGTGCCACCTTTGTCGGATGTCAATCCAGCCCATATGCCTCTAGGCTCCAACTTAGACGAGTTCATGTCTCGTGTAAACGCTTTCAATTTTGACGACGAGTCACCTCTTTCGCCACCCAGGCCACCACCCTCGAATGCCACTTCTTCGAACCGTGTTCATCCATTCCATAAATGGGGTTTGAAATTCGACGGGAAAAATATGTCTGTTGACGATTTCTTGTTCCGCCTGGGGTGTATCCGTAATAGCTTCGGAGTGTCGTGGTACGAAATCACCGCAAACTTTTACCACTTCGTGTCAGGTTCTGTCGAATCCTGGTACTGGGTTTATTTAAAAGGCAACAAGCACACGACGTGGGACGAGTTGAAAACTGCTTTGGTAGAACAGTACCGCAGTTTGGAAAGCGATACCGAGCTATTCCGCAAATTGTCCGATCGTAAGATGATGAATGGAGAGTCATTCAATGAGTTCTTTGACGCCATACAATATTTAAATTCTAGGATGCGAGTTCCCAGACCGGAAAAGGAACTCGTGGAATTCATTAAAACAAATGGCCGTAGGCGCATGGGTGAACTCCTCATCACCTACAGTCCGCCTAGCTTGAGACAGCTAGCCTATTATTGTCGAGCTATCGAAAAAGCTCGATCTCAGTACGAGAATGTCCGTCCGAATTTCGTGCCGAGCGCACAACGTCCACCTGCAAGAAGATTTGTCAACGAAATCATTGACGAACCTTGTCAGGAATTAACTGTGGCAATACCCTCTACAAGCGTTGAAGCTATCCAGAGAGATCGTAAGCCACAGAAATGCTGGAACTGCCAAGTCATCGGTCACAATTTTCGTGACTGTGCTAAACCAATAGACAAAATATTTTGTTTCCGTTGCGGTTTAGCAGATGAATATAGTCCGTCCTGTCCAAAATGTTTAGCGGGAAACGAGAGGAGGAACAACCCAACATCCGGGGGGGTTCGCTCCGATTAGACGTACCCGGAGTTCAAGTGTCTAAGCCGACAAAGCCTCTTGAGCTTCCACAAATAAAATTTTAAGACGGATTGAGAAAACTAATGAATTACCGAATGATGTTACAAATGATTGTAAGGCAATCCCTACTTTCAATACAGAAACCAAACCTTAAACAAATTTGAATTTTAAGAATGAATTACCAGAACCATTGTACCGTAAGCCTTTCCACGAAAGATTACGTAATTACAATGAAGTGCGAAGGAGAGTAGTAACTTTTCCTGATTTATCCTAACGGATACGACGAGTAAGGGAGCGCTCCCATCGGAAGCGGACTACTTACCGTAACATTGCGTCAGCTACTATAGGTCGAGAATCAAATGACCCGCATCCTTATGTGACGGTTAGGTTATTTGGTGACAGCGATCTAGGTCTTCTCGATTCAGGGGCCAGCATAAGTTGCTTAGGCACCAATATATTGCCATACCTGAAAGACAAAAATGTTACGGTAAGGAAGGTAGAGACTACCGTGTCCACGGCCGATGGACACAAGCAATCCATTGTGGGAGTAATTACTACCCAAATCCAGTATAAAGGAGTGACAAAAGATATAGATCTGTATATCGTGCCGACTTTGAGCCAACGTCTGTATTTAGGCGTTGACTTCTGGCAAAAGTTCCAAATCGCAATAAATGTAATTGCGGGTCTTTCGGGAATAGTGACAGGTGGGCCAGATGAGAGACCCACCAACCAGATTAAGTTGAGTGATGAAGAGTCTAAACGAGTAGAAGCAGTTGTTCGTAGTTTTCCTTCGTTCGCAGTCCATGGACTCCGGAAGACGAATCTATTGCAACATTACATAGATACGGGTGATGCCGTACCCATAAAGCAAAGGTACTATCCCGTATCTCCAGCTATACAAACCCGCATGTATGCGGAGTTGGACCGCATGCTTTCGTTAGGAGTCATCGAGGAAAGTTCCAGCGCATGGAGTTCCCCAGTGGTGCTTGTACGCAAACCTGGCAAGAACCGATTGTGCTTGGACTTTCGGAAGGTGAACTCCGTAACAAAGAAAGATGCTCGTCCGATTGCGCATATTGAGGGGCTGCTGGCACGTCTGACAGAGACACGTTATATTTCTAGCGTGGATCTGAAGGATGCGTTTTGGCAGATACCGCTGGAACAAAGTTCGAGGGAGAAGACCGCTTTTACGGTACCTGGCCGACCATTGTATCAATTTAAGGTCTATGTAATGCAGCACAAAGTTTGAGCTACCTGATGAGTCGCGTGATCCCATCGGGGTTACGAGATCAAGTATTTGTATACTTGAACGATCTGTTGGTTGTATCGAAGGACTTCGACGAACATCTGGAGACTCTGGAGATATTCGGAAAGTGCTTGACTGTCGCAGGATTGACGATAAACGTCGAAAAGTCGAAGTTTTGTTTTGATGAGCTTCACTATCTCGGTTATAAGGTCGGTCAGGGTTGCTTGAAAGCTGATCCTGACAAAATTTCAGCTATCACTAACTTCCCTTTACCAACCACAACTCGCCAAGTTCGCAGATTTCTCGGTATGGCAGGTTGGCATCGGCGATTTGTGAAGGATTTCAGCACCCTAGCCGCACCCTTGACCGAGACATTGAAAAAGGGTACAGTTTTTAAGATGAGCCCGGAAGCTATCGAAGCTTTCCTGCAAATCAAGCAAGCTTTGACTTCAGCGCCTGTGTTAGTCAATCCGGACTTCTCCAAGGAATTCATCATTCTCTGCGACTCATCCGCGACTGGCGTCGGAGACGGAGCAGCCTATATACTACTTCTCTCGGAAACTGAATGCTGCTCAGAGAAACTATTCGGTGACAGAGCGCGAGTGCTTAGCAGCTTTTGAAGGTATCCAGAAGTTCAGATCTTACGTTGAGGGATACCATTTTCGTGTGATTACAGACCATTCTAGCCTAAAATGGCTGATGACAATGAAAGACCCAACCGGAAGATTAGCGAGGTGGAGTATGCGACTCCAAGGTTTTGATTTTGTGGTGGAGCATAGAAAGGGAGCATTAAATGTCGTGCCAGACGCTCTATCCAGAGCTTATGAAGACGATGAGTTGACAGTGTCAGCTTTCCTTTCATGTCTACCGCAGATCGGTACCTCGGAGGTACACCACATCGATCTTGAGGATCCGTCCTTTAAGTCCGAAGGTTATCTTGATATCATCAGTCATATCAGGAAGGAACAGGAACGGTTACCTGACCTCAAAGTGTCTGAAGGTTATATTTATAAACGCACTAGACATGCGGTTGGTAATCCCTTGGCGGACGATCTAACTTGGAAGTTGTGGGTCCCATCAGAGATAACAGAATCTCTAATCTCATTGGCTCACCATCCACCGCGTGCTTCGCATGGTGGTGTGGTGAAGACAGTTTACCGGTTAAAAGACAGATTTTACTGGCCAGGCATGTACACCCAGGTCAAACTATACGTAGACCGGTGTGAAACATGTAAAACCAGTAAAGCAGCAAATATGACATTGCGAGCGGAGATGGGGAATAGTTTTGAAGTTGACAGGCCATTTCAACATTTGTACGTTGACTTTCTTGGGCCGTACCCCAGATCGAGGTCTGGCAATGTTTATATAGTCATCGCGTTAGACCAATTAACTAAATTCGTCTTCATCAAACCACTGCGCAAGGCAACAGCCGCGAGCGTAGTCCGATTCCGGAAAGAAGAAATATTCTTGATTTACGGAGTGCCAGAGAGTCTTCTCTCTGATAATGGCACGCAATTTGTTGGTAAGGAGTTTCAGAAATTCTTAGATGTTTTCGGGGTCAAACACTACCGAACAGCAGTGTATGCTCCCCAGTCAAATGCAAGCGAACGCGTCAACCGTTCAATTCTTGCAGCCATACGATCTTATGTCAATCCTCGACAGACGGATTGGGATGCCCATCTGTCTTCGATCAGTAGCGCTTTACGCACGACGGTACATTCAACTCTTTCGATGTCCCCATACGAAGCCCTTTTCGGACAACGTATGATAGAACATGGGGCAGACTACCGTCTTCTGAGAGAGTTGGGTGGACTGAACTGTTCGGAGATAGATTGGCTCCCTAAGGTCGCCAAAATGAATATCATTCATTCATATTTGAAACAAGCACTGGTTAAAACACATGAAGCATATGAGAAACAGTACAACCTCCGTAGTAGGAACGTGACATTCATAGTAGATGATGAAATTTATGCGAGAAATCATGTCTTGAGTGACGCAACCAAGCATTTAAGTGCCAAATTGTGTCCGAAATTTGTAAAGGTTCGAGTCGTTCGAGTGATCGGAAATAATTTGTACGAAGTCGAAGATAGGCGAGGCCATAAGTCGACTTGCCATACTAAAGACTTGAAGAGATAAGACACCTGAAATACAATAATATACCTGACTTTCCCATTTGATTTACATTCCTTTTAGTATCTGAGAATATAAATAATTTTACCAGACACGACATACAGTACGTCACAGTACTACAATCCCTGGAATTGACTTTGTTTTTTTTTGTTTTTATCTATGTTTGCCCGGCTCTCAGCTGTGCATGAGACTCTCTGTCTTTGTTTTTTTTGTTTTGTCCAAAAGAAAAAATATTTGAGGACTACCTCAACATATGACTAAACGTCATACACCATGGTTATACTTCATGCTTTGGACCAAGCACCTTTTTTTTTATCTTCTACCGACTAGATGTAAAAGAGTCGCAGAACTTGTTTCGCACTAAAATTGAATGAGATCCAAAATTTCAATTTTTTTTTTGGTAGTTATCCTTTCCTTGGACTTTTGACGAAGTAATGTACTCCGCCGAAAATTCCGAGTTTTGTATGGAAAACTCCTTGGGCCACATTATTTTCGAAATTTAAAATACCGAGCGCCACTGCTGCCACCTATCGTCAGAAAAACTACCCTACAATTATGCATAGATAATTTCCTACGAAAATTTGTGAGACAGACCGATTCACAAAATGCCTCCTAATTCCATTTTCTGTGGTTACCCGTGACGTCAGCGGTAATCAAAAGAAACCTTGTTGACATCCCGACATTTTTATTATTATTCGTGACATGACGTCACAGACACGCAACTCGTAATAGCCATGTGTGTGCTACATGCACCCATCATTTATTTTTTCTTATCGTCCGTATTCCAGATGTCGCCGCAGTCCATCTTATAGTTTAACCAAGTTCACTTTTTGTCTCAACAATCAAACTGCTATATATTTTAGTACTGACAGATAGCACGACACCTGAATACAGTCCGTTGTCCGTCGAATCTAAGATATTCATCCGTCCGGATTTCTATGTTGATTTAATACTTATGGATGAATGCACGAAGTCTTGCTTGTAGCGCTACAACATGCGTTGTGATATAATATCTGCACTACAAATCAATGTAGTAGTATTCTTTCCAATTTTAAAAGCTTACTCACGACACCTTATTCGACCGCAGTATGACATCTGACGCATACACGCATTCCTACATTGGTATCTCCTTTCCTTTATTTGACATAAGTGTCAGATACCAAAATGTTGTAATTTTCCTTAAAGTACCTTTTTGTGACAGCTTCCGCTACAGCGTAGCGACACCAAACCCAAAGTGGGATTTTGTCACGAAGAGCTAAAAATACAATGGAGTTCATTGAATTTGCCTCCACGGCACCGAAATTAATCCTTTTTGTCCTTTTGAATATGTTTTATAACATAATTCCTCTGTCCGAAGTGTTTCAAAATGGTCAACTTTCTGAGTTTCATTAGTTGTCGACAGACAAATACTCAGCTACAATTCGCAGCTGAAACAGCCTGGATTTCCGTACGTCGGTATAGTAGTTTATACCAATCTACTATCATGAGCAGCAAAAAGTGAGTTTCCTTGCTCTGCCGCAGCTACTTGCTCAAGAGTGGCAGTAGTTGTGTTGTCTGGTCGTACTTCATTTTGAAGAACGTAGTTGTCGGAGAAACACCATCGCAGCTGAACAGCAAGTTTTCTTTTAAAATCATCGCACCCATTTTATGGATAATTTTTAGCATCCAAATTGCAATTGCAATTTGGATGAAAGCATTTACTACCGATTTTGGATATTCTTGGCGAGGTAAGCAATGAAAATTTAACATATTTCTTGGGACAAAACCAGACGGTTTTGTCCAAGGAAATATTATAGGCTATGCCACATGGCGTATCTTCCGTAATACAGGATTCTTTTTCTTCGCCTGTAGGACCTCCGACCACCAGGATCAAGTTCGAGGGAGCATAAATTGCTGCAGATTCGTGCTGCGCATTGGATTCTGTGGATTAGCAAAAAACCTCCACTCAAGTTGGAGAAAATTTTGACCAGCCATCACTTTGGCCCACACATGCGGGCTTTTATATATCTCGGCTCCTTATTATTTTTACATTAAATTGTGTACTTACACAACCATAAACATCGGTGTGAATTATTTATAAATCCTGTGGGACATAACATTCCCACACGCCCATTTAATTTTCCTCCCGATCGGAGATTCCGCCACAGGAACGTATTGAATTTTGTTCTACGGCCTATGTTGCTACTGCGACTGATAAATCACGTCGATATCTCACTCCTAGTCCTTACGGAGGAACATTGTGTGCATTCGTAGATGTCGATCCGCCAGCCGGCCCATCTACGACCACACCACCTCACAGGAGCATCACCGCCTATCGAAGGGCGCAACGACCTTTAGGAACAATATCAGGACGTCTGGCGGGCGTAAATACGCCGATGCCGGTCCTCAGAGCTCAATATCCAGCAATAAGCACCGTGGGAGCAACTTAAAGCACCATATACTCAGACTCACCTTTTATACATTAGAAACATCGTGGGAGCAACTTAACCCCTGCACCACGAATTTTCACAAGCACCAGCTATAGATTTATATTAATAAAAACGCATTTAAAGAAGGGTATATAATACCAAATACCAGGTAATAATTAAATTGTTTGTGAGACTTTGAGGAGCATTATTGCTCAACCAGTTTTAACGTCATTCGTTGATGAACGAAGCTGCATCATACGCAGTGCGTACGACGTTGGCGTACCACGGACGGTGGTACGTCGATCATATGAGCATAGTTGCTATCGCTTGGGCATACTACCACGCCTCCTAAGCTCCATAATATTATCAGTAGGATATTTCTTATAATTATTATTTGTGGTTATACGTATATATATCTATATTTGGTGTAATAGTAATCAGTGTTTTGGTGGTCTATTAAGACAATGTTGCTATAAATCGCGCTTATCAAACGACAGCTAAATTAATAGTTTAAATATATCGGGATTTTGTTAATGGTTGTCGTGTCAAGATCGGTTTTCTCAGGTCAATTTTGTTGTCAAACTCCTAGATTCTGGAATCTTGGTATTTTTATTACCGAGTCGGGAAAACAGAGCGCTTCCCTTAATTTTTCTTTTACGTTTTTCACTCGGAACATTCCTCAGTTCCACTTTTAATTTTTTTTCACTCGGACGTAGAGCCATAATTTTTTTTGTGTTTTTCTTTTCACTTGGAACATTTCTCGGTTCCACCTTTTTATTTCCACACTTGGTCGTCAAGACCTAATTATAACTTTTTGCGTCGGTAGCGACCTTTTAAATCGCGGTAAAACGTCGCGTGCGTGTTCAATGAGAGTAAACCTCTCAACTCTCGGTTCTTTAATCTGGTTTCTGACTATCTCAGGACCTTTTTGTATCGTTACTCCCTTCTCTTTTATCGTGTTACGTGTATTTTGGATTTTTGAATAATAATTCAGTGCTAATCAGTAGTAACCTCTAGCGGTGTCAAGCATACTTACGACATCTTTTGCCCACTACTAAGCACAATCGCGTATAACAAGCAACAAGCAAATAGAACTAAGTTCTGAATAAAGATACTCAGAACCCTATGTCAACATAGTTATAATTAAAAGTTGCAATATTGATTAAGGTGTAGCTAATAGAAGTTTTTATTATTTCACTAACCCGTTACAGCAGCCCAGGAGTGCACTTCCGGACCAGCGTTAAGAGGATACATCTACGGTCTCTCTACCCCATTGGTAGAAGGGAATTAATAATATATTGAATACTTTTGATTTTTATTAATATATTTCTAAATAAAATCTGATTTTTGTGACCTTTTTATCGTTAGAGATAGATATTTAATTGATTTGTGGGCTATAGGTCAATAGTAAATAAAAGATGTTATTTCATCGCAACGTTTCGAGTATGTTTATACTCTTCATCAGGCCTTTATTGGTTAATGACAAAAGATAAAAAAAAAATACAAACATTAGCATACAACTATTAAACATTATAAAAATGTGACGTCAAGGTAACTTACAATAAAACTTTTTTCAAACAGTTAATATTTGATATAGTCAAACATTTTATACACAATTGAGGCAAAGTAACTTAAATAAATAAATAAACAAAGTTAAAACTACATTTAAAAATTGTAATTTGGTTATTTTTAAAAAAGAACATTACTCGAACAACAGTTAAAACGTCCAATTACGCTACACGATCACCTATTTTGAATCTTTTTCTTTTTTGTTGGCCTATTTATAAGTTGGCTATAAACAGTACTAAGACTGTCACAATCCGATCTACGGTTGACAGCATTGTTGTTATCTATTATATGCAACATCTCTATCAACATTCTTTTTGAATAATGTTGCTCTGTTTGAAGAATTTCTACATTCTCCAAATCTGGTGTGTGTTTTTCTTCTATGCAATGGTGAGCTAGTGCAGTTTTGTGAGAAGACCCGCTATTTAGATCAGACCTGTGACCAGAGATGCGATTTCTCAATTTTTGTTTGGAGGTACCGATGTAAACGGACGGACATGTCGTCTCCTTTCCTCCTAAGCAGTTAATCCTATAGACAACATCTGCTTTCTCCAACGTCTCCACTCTACCTTTTGTGTTGGTAAAAAGATTATTCCTCAGAGGAAATGCAGACTTGAAAGCTATTTTTGTCTTTGTGTTGTCTTTTATTGGTGCTGTCTTGATGCGGTTGGAGAGGTGAGGTATGTAAAGTGAACTCTTATATACACACACTTGTTGGGGATTATCAGCTTGGTTGATCATTTTTTCTTTTTGATGGTTTTTGATGAGTTTGTTGACAACCGGAGAGGGGAAGGAATTGGAGAACAGGGTGTCTCGGATGATTTTGATGTTTTTTTGGTGAAAAGATTTATCGCTTATGTCAAGAACCCGGTTCACAAAGTTTTGTGCCATATTGATAATAACTTCTTTGGGTTGCTTCGAATGGAAATTTATAAGGCGACCAGATGCAGTCGGTTTTTTATACCAATCAAAAATTAGTTTTTCATTTCGCCTTATAACTTTCACATCGAGATATGGAAGCTCACCATTCACCTCCATTTCCACCGTAAACTTAATTTTGTGATTAAAAGAATTCAAGGCATTCAGCGTGTTCTGAACTTCTTCTGCTTCAATCACAACAAACAAGTCATCTACATATTTGGTGATAACTTTTGGTTTTTTTGAAAGCTTACCAAGAACATCCTCCAGCAATGTTTCCAAAACCAAATCCGCTAAAATTGGAGATGCTGGGCTTCCCATGGGTACACCCTGTTTTTGCTGATAAATATTGTCATCGAACTTCAAGAAGTTATTATCGATAACACAAAACCTGATTATCTCAAAGAATTTCGTCTTTTTAATATTGGTGTGTTTTTTAATCTTATTCCAGTTATTCTTTATAATGTCCAGAATCAAAGCAATTGGAATGCAAGTAAACAAGGAAACTACATCAAAAAAAGCTAGAATGTCTCCGTTTTCCAATCGTATTGAAGACACTTTGTCAATAAAGTCTTTTGAATTCCTGACGTTAAATTTCGAATTCCGTGTCAAGTTTTGAAGAATTTTGAAAGTTCGTAGCAGGGAACTTTGGTAGAGGCACAGATTGGTCGCAATGGGGTATTTTCCTTGTGAATTTTTGGTAATCCATAGACTTTTGGGGTGTTAGCAGTGTACGTTATCATCCGTTTCTTATCATATTGAGAAATATGGTTTTCTTTGAACAGATCCTTTACAAAATCATTGTTGTTGGATTATTTCTTAAAATTCTGTAAACATTTCTGTCCATCATAAGCTCATGCATTTTGCTAATGTAGTCTGTCTTATACATTGCAACTGTGACGTTGCTTTTATCAGCAGAGACAATATAGACGTCTTTATGTTGTTTGAGGAACAATCTGGCTTCATTATAAACTTTATGCAAAAACTTGTCAAACGGAGGTATGTATGTTGATCGTAAATGATTTTGTAAAATTTCTGTAAAATTTGATCTAGCAATCTCCCGGTCACCCTGTTCCAAAGTTTTCACCAATTCTTCTCCATCTGCAATAATTTTGAAGAGGGGTAACTCTCCTCTCTTAATTGGTAAAGAAAACTTTGGGCCTAAGGACAGAAGCCATTTGACGTCTGACGGGAACTCTACAGAAGTTTTGTTTACGAACCATTTGTCTTGGAATTCTATGCCCATATTTTCTTTGAGGGTTGTTTTTAGGCGTTCGAGTTTATTTAAATGTTTGTTTTTAATATTTTCATTTATTGTGTTGTGTTTATTTTCTTGAGTTTTAAAAAATCAAATTTCGTAAAAACGATATAAAGATTGAGTGCTGTGATTGCAAGATTTGTTTCCACCGGTCATGTGCTCATATGGCTGTCAATAAATCATCTTACAGATGTGATAAATGTTCTTCTTTGCGTCGTTCATCAACTCATTCGCAACCTTTGTCGTCGCCATATATGCCGCAAAGGAATATTCACTCACAATCTAATGAAAAAACAACAACAATTACAAATGCCCTACTAAGTAAAGAACCCACAATAACCGGTTTGCAAATCATTCCATGCACCGATGAGACAGACCCCCATGCATCTTCGTTTAATAGTTCAATAACCCTACAATCAATTTATGATGAATTACTGAGTTTGAAAAAAATCAACATCGACGTTCTTAACTCAATGCAAAGACTGGAAGAGGAGAATAAGACGTTGCGGTTAAAGGTGGCAAGCTTAGAGAGCAGGGTTAACTGCAGGGAGCAGAAGCTGTTGGAGAATGCAATTGAAATTGTTGGCATACCCGATTTAAACAATGCCAATGCAAAAGAGAAAATGCATATTGTTTTTGAGAAAGCATTAAATGTGCCAGTGTCTGCAGATGACATCAATAAATGCTATGTCAAACAAAATGATAAGCACAAACACTTACCCGCCAACTCTAATGCAAAAGGTGATATTCTTTGCGTCCAATTTTCATCTCTAAGCATCAAACAAAAAATAATGGAAGGAAAAAAAAATTCGAGAGAAAAGCTCAACTCATCATTATTTGTAGAAGGTAGTAATACTAACATTTATATTAATGATAGTTTAACTAAGTATACACGATCTTTGTTTATGTCTGCTAAAAAATTGAAAAAGGAAAAACATTTTAAGTATTTATGGTTCAGAAATTCTATTATTTTAATAAGGAAGTTCGATAAAAGTGAGGTTTTCACCATTAGGTCGTTTGACGATCTTTCTACTTTACAAAAAACAATAACAAATTAATATGAACGACTTTTTTGATTATATAAACGATAATCACACTTTTAGAACCATAACAAGTAATTATGATAACATATTCAGGTTGAATTCAGATAACAATCCATTTTTCATTGTTCATCAAAATATTCGCAGCTTGCGTCAAAATTTCGATTTGTTGCTTGGCAATCTTGAAGCGTTCGTAAATTTACCTGAAATTATCTTTGTATCTGAGATTTGGATCTACTCTTCTGAAGTTCCGTACTATAACATACCCAATTATAATTTTTATGCTAATACAAATGATACATATTCTGCTGGCGGAGTTGGAGTTTTTGTTAAAAATGTTTATGACTGTGAAGTTAAAGTTATTAGTTCTAGTGGTGCTGACATTATTAAGTTATGCTGCGTTATTCAAGGTGAACTTTTTACATTTATCTGCGTGTATAGACTTCAATCCTCGCTTTCTTGCATATTTGTAGATGATTTCCGTTGCCTGCTAGAAAATGAAAAATCTAAAAATTTAATTATCTTAGGGGATATAAATATAGATATTCTTGTCAATAACTCTGTTTCTGATTCATACCAAGCATGTATGGCAGAATATGGTCTATCATCATTTGTTAATGATCCAACTAGGCCAATTTCAGGCACATGCCTTGATCATGTATTTGGTCGTTTTGATACAATTCTATCGCATCAACTTGCTGGTATAAATTTAGATATAACAATCACTGATCACTGTATGACAGGTATTGCTATGGATAGTATAAAATGCATAAGGCCAAACACACACATTAACCCAAACATAACTAAAATAAACTACAACGATCTCAATTATAGGTTACGCTTTGAAAACTGGGATTGTGTAACAACTGAAGTTTGCGCTTCAAAAGCTTATGAATCATTTCTTATGACATTAAAATACCACATTAGCTCCTCTAGTTTTACTGTTAGGCAACGTAGATCAGACTGCAGTCTTAAACCCTGGATTAACAAATCTTTAATAAGGAAAATAAATCTTAAAAATAAATTAAGCAATAAATGTCGGAGACATCCGTTGAACAATCACTTTAAAACCCGTCTTAGGCAGCTTAGTAAAAAAATCAGTAAAGAAATTAAAAACGCCAGAGATAGATACTTTCAGCTAAAAATAAGTACTGCAAAAGGAAATCTTAAGAAAGAATGGAAAGTTATTAATACAATTATGAACCGCAATGTTTCCACTAACTCAGACTCAATTATGTTAAAAAATGGTAGCACTTGTATTTCAAATTCTGAAGAGGTAGCCAATGAGTTTAGCAATTATTTTGCCACTATTGGTCTAACATCTCCATACAATTTACCCCAAGTATCTTGTAACTGTTGCAATGAACTCATCACTGTAGGACACAGCAGAAATAGCTTCTATTTCGAACCAATTTCTGGTCTCGAATTATTAAAAACTATTAACACTTTGGAAAACTCTAATTCTAAAGGTTTTGATGAAATTTCAAACACTACCTTAAAACTAATTGGGCCTAACATAGTGGATATCCTTGCTTTTCTTTTTAATTCTAGTGTCATGTCTGGTGTTTTTCCTGAAGACTTGAAATGTGCCGTTATTATTCTTTTACATAAGAAGGGTAACAAAACAGATAAATCAAATTATAGACCCATTTCCTTGTTGTCTTCCATCTCAAAAATTTTTGAAAAGTGCATAAAGACCAGAATTTTAGCTTATTTTGATCGTACAAATTTCTTAAGCCCTTTGCAGTTTGGGTTCAGATCTGGCCTGTCTACAGAAGACGCTCTCTTAGACTTTTGTTGTATTTTACAAAAGGGTTTAGATGAAAGAAATTGTTGTGCTGGACTTTTTGTCGACATTACTAAAGCTTTTGATATGGTAAACCATAGGCTCCTTTTGGAAAAACTATATAAAGCAGGATTTCGGGGATTTTTCTATGTCTGGTTTGAATCCTATCTCAAAAATCGCTCCCAATTTGTCAAAGTTGGAAACAAAATAAGCAGTACAAGGATAAGCAATATAGGTGTGCCTCAAGGATCTGTTCTAGGTCCTATCTTGTTTCTAGTTTATATAAATTCCTTATTTTCTCTTCCTTTTGTGGGTAAGGTAAGAGCTTTTGCGGATGATCTAGGAATTGCTTACTGTTCCTCGTCTCCATTAAACCTAATAGCAGACTTAAACCATGATGTTTTCTTATTAAGATGTTGGTTTGCGGACCAGCAACTCTTTGTTAGCGATAAAACCAAAATAATGTATTTTAGCCTGTCTGGGCATAAAGTTCCAGATTTAGATATTTTGTTTCACTCTAGTAGCTGTCCCAGCCATAATTTATTGAATGGTAGATGCTTAAATCAACGAAACCAATCTTTTGATAATAATTCCAATTGTAGTGGTAGCTGTTTTAAAATTGAAATTGTAGATCACTTTAAATACCTTGGAGTTACTATAGATCATAACTTGAACTGGTCTAAGCATATTCAAAATTTAAGAAAATATCTGCTTTCAACCACTTGCTGCTTTTACCGACTAGGAAAGTATTGTTCTTTAAATGTATTGAAAACAGTTTATTATGGTTTATTTCAATCGAAATTACAATATGGGATCTGCTGTTGGGGTGGAGCTTACCGGAGTGAAATTCAACAGATTCTAATAATTCAAAAATCAGCTATAAGGAAAGTGTTTAAGACTAATCGCTTAGCACACACGATGCCTCTATTCAGAGCATCAAAAATTCTTCCTGTACGTCATTTATATTATTTTAAGGTCTTGAAAGTTTTTTTTATGAGAGGCGGTTACCTACAAAGTCCAATCGCTGATGTCCGTAACCTTCGAAGCAATTTTAGGTTCCTGGTAAATATTCCTTTCTTTCGCACTACACATTTAAGAAACTCTTACTCCGTCATTTCTTGTAAACTGTATAACACACTTCCCCTTCAAATAAGGATGCAAAGAAGTATTTGTGTTTTCATATATAAAGTAAGACAATGGCTACTTGATCTTGAACATGCTGAAATCGAAAATTTGATTCGCTATATCCTTTAATAAAATTACTTAAAAAAAAAAAAAAAAAAAAAAAAAAAAAAAAAAAAAATTCCTCTGATCTGAGTTTTACATCATAATTGTTTCATATTATCTATACTAAAAATGTATTCCTTGGTTAATATCATAATTTCTTCCTTTCAAATAAACATTAATGTCTTCCTTTTAAATTTTTGCTTTCCTTCTCTTTTTGAATTTTAACTTTACCTTGTGCACCCCTCACAATGTTTTTTCTTTCTATAAAGTGGCATCACCTCAATTATTTATTAATATAAAAGATGTCACTAACTATTCTCTGTATATGTATCATTATATTTATTATTTTATAAGATATAGTTATTTATTAACGAATTGTTAAGATACTAATACACTGAGAATAAAGAAAATATTGAATTGAAAATTGAAAAGTTAATGTATTCTTTTTGTTTTAAACTGTTGGTGATAAAACTTTCTAATTTTTCTATCTTCTTGCTCAGTGTGTTTTTCTGTATTTGCTTGAGAGAGATAACAATATTCAAAAGTTTTATGTGGAAGTGTTCAATGTGTAGCAGTAATTTTCTCTCTAACCGTCGTTCTCTTTCATTATTAGAAAATTGGAAAATGTAAGCTAGGTTGTTCTTTGAATTACTGATTAAATTTGGAAACAATCCATTTTAAAAGGAAAATCAATGTATTGTTGTTTTTAGTGTATGAAAGTGTTTCTTTGCTATATTCTTTAAGTTTATTGCAGGTTGTGTTGTCATAATTGTGTCTAATGTGATTGTAAAACTCCATGTTTTGTTAGATACGGCGTGCCCTCCGTTATATTAATAAAATCTGATTTTTAGTGACCTTTTTATCGTTAGAGATAGATATTTAATTGATTTGTGGGCTATAGGTCAATAGTAAATAAAAGATGTTATTTCATCGCAACGTTTCGAGTATGTTTATACTCTTCATCAGGCCTTTATTGGTTAATGACAAAAGATAAAAAAAAAATACAAACATTAGCATACAACTATTAAACATTATAAAAATGTGACGTCAAGGTAACTTACAATAAAACTTTTTTCAAACAGTTAATATTTGATATAGTCAAACATTTTATACACAATTGAGGCAAAGTAACTTAAATAAATAAATAAACAAAGTTAAAACTACATTTAAAAATTGTAATTTGGTTATTTTTAAAAAAGAACATTACTCGAACAACAGTTAAAACGTCCAATTACGCTACACGATCACCTATTTTGAATCTTTTTCTTTTTTGTTGGCCTATTTATAAGTTGGCTATAAACAGTACTAAGACTGTCACAATCCGATCTACGGTTGACAGCATTGTTGTTATCTATTATATGCAACATCTCTATCAACATTCTTTTTGAATAATGTTGCTCTGTTTGAAGAATTTCTACATTCTCCAAATCTGGTGTGTGTTTTTCTTCTATGCAATGGTGAGCTAGTGCAGTTTTGTGAGAAGACCCGCTATTTAGATCAGACCTGTGACCAGAGATGCGATTTCTCAATTTTTGTTTGGAGGTACCGATGTAAACGGACGGACATGTCGTCTCCTTTCCTCCTAAGCAGTTAATCCTATAGACAACATCTGCTTTCTCCAACGTCTCCACTCTACCTTTTGTGTTGGTAAAAAGATTATTCCTCAGAGGAAATGCAGACTTGAAAGCTATTTTTGTCTTTGTGTTGTCTTTTATTGGTGCTGTCTTGATGCGGTTGGAGAGGTGAGGTATGTAAAGTGAACTCTTATATACACACACTTGTTGGGGATTATCAGCTTGGTTGATCATTTTTTCTTTTTGATGGTTTTTGATGAGTTTGTTGACAACCGGAGAGGGGAAGGAATTGGAGAACAGGGTGTCTCGGATGATTTTGATGTTTTTTTGGTGAAAAGATTTATCGCTTATGTCAAGAACCCGGTTCACAAAGTTTTGTGCCATATTGATAATAACTTCTTTGGGTTGCTTCGAATGGAAATTTATAAGGCGACCAGATGCAGTCGGTTTTTTATACCAATCAAAAATTAGTTTTTCATTTCGCCTTATAACTTTCACATCGAGATATGGAAGCTCACCATTCACCTCCATTTCCACCGTAAACTTAATTTTGTGATTAAAAGAATTCAAGGCATTCAGCGTGTTCTGAACTTCTTCTGCTTCAATCACAACAAACAAGTCATCTACATATTTGGTGATAACTTTTGGTTTTTTTGAAAGCTTACCAAGAACATCCTCCAGCAATGTTTCCAAAACCAAATCCGCTAAAATTGGAGATGCTGGGCTTCCCATGGGTACACCCTGTTTTTGCTGATAAATATTGTCATCGAACTTCAAGAAGTTATTATCGATAACACAAAACCTGATTATCTCAAAGAATTTCGTCTTTTTAATATTGGTGTGTTTTTTAATCTTATTCCAGTTATTCTTTATAATGTCCAGAATCAAAGCAATTGGAATGCAAGTAAACAAGGAAACTACATCAAAAAAAGCTAGAATGTCTCCGTTTTCCAATCGTATTGAAGACACTTTGTCAATAAAGTCTTTTGAATTCCTGACGTTAAATTTCGAATTCCGTGTCAAGTTTTGAAGAATTTTGACCATGAATTTTGAAAGTTCGTAGCAGGGAACTTTGGTAGAGGCACAGATTGGTCGCAATGGGGTATTTTCCTTGTGAATTTTTGGTAATCCATAGACTTTTGGGGTGTTAGCAGTGTACGTTATCATCCGTTTCTTATCATATTGAGAAATATGGTTTTCTTTGAACAGATCCTTTACAAAATCATTGTTGTTGGATTATTTCTTAAAATTCTGTAAACATTTCTGTCCATCATAAGCTCATGCATTTTGCTAATGTAGTCTGTCTTATACATTGCAACTGTGACGTTGCTTTTATCAGCAGAGACAATATAGACGTCTTTATGTTGTTTGAGGAACAATCTGGCTTCATTATAAACTTTATGCAAAAACTTGTCAAACGGAGGTATGTATGTTGATCGTAAATGATTTTGTAAAATTTCTGTAAAATTTGATCTAGCAATCTCCCGGTCACCCTGTTCCAAAGTTTTCACCAATTCTTCTCCATCTGCAATAATTTTGAAGAGGGGTAACTCTCCTCTCTTAATTGGTAAAGAAAACTTTGGGCCTAAGGACAGAAGCCATTTGACGTCTGACGGGAACTCTACAGAAGTTTTGTTTACGAACCATTTGTCTTGGAATTCTATGCCCATATTTTCTTTGAGGGTTGTTTTTAGGCGTTCGAGTTTATTTAAATGTTTGTTTTTAATATTTTCATTTATTGTGTTGTGTTTATTTTCTTGAGTTTTAAAAAATCAAATTTCGTAAAAACGATATAAAGATTGAGTGCTGTGATTGCAAGATTTGTTTCCACCGGTCATGTGCTCATATGGCTGTCAATAAATCATCTTACAGATGTGATAAATGTTCTTCTTTGCGTCGTTCATCAACTCATTCGCAACCTTTGTCGTCGCCATATATGCCGCAAAGGAATATTCACTCACAATCTAATGAAAAAACAACAACAATTACAAATGCCCTACTAAGTAAAGAACCCACAATAACCGGTTTGCAAATCATTCCATGCACCGATGAGACAGACCCCCATGCATCTTCGTTTAATAGTTCAATAACCCTACAATCAATTTATGATGAATTACTGAGTTTGAAAAAAATCAACATCGACGTTCTTAACTCAATGCAAAGACTGGAAGAGGAGAATAAGACGTTGCGGTTAAAGGTGGCAAGCTTAGAGAGCAGGGTTAACTGCAGGGAGCAGAAGCTGTTGGAGAATGCAATTGAAATTGTTGGCATACCCGATTTAAACAATGCCAATGCAAAAGAGAAAATGCATATTGTTTTTGAGAAAGCATTAAATGTGCCAGTGTCTGCAGATGACATCAATAAATGCTATGTCAAACAAAATGATAAGCACAAACACTTACCCGCCAACTCTAATGCAAAAGGTGATATTCTTTGCGTCCAATTTTCATCTCTAAGCATCAAACAAAAAATAATGGAAGGAAAAAAAAATTCGAGAGAAAAGCTCAACTCATCATTATTTGTAGAAGGTAGTAATACTAACATTTATATTAATGATAGTTTAACTAAGTATACACGATCTTTGTTTATGTCTGCTAAAAAATTGAAAAAGGAAAAACATTTTAAGTATTTATGGTTCAGAAATTCTATTATTTTAATAAGGAAGTTCGATAAAAGTGAGGTTTTCACCATTAGGTCGTTTGACGATCTTTCTACTTTACAAAAAACAATAACAAATTAATATGAACGACTTTTTTGATTATATAAACGATAATCACACTTTTAGAACCATAACAAGTAATTATGATAACATATTCAGGTTGAATTCAGATAACAATCCATTTTTCATTGTTCATCAAAATATTCGCAGCTTGCGTCAAAATTTCGATTTGTTGCTTGGCAATCTTGAAGCGTTCGTAAATTTACCTGAAATTATCTTTGTATCTGAGATTTGGATCTACTCTTCTGAAGTTCCGTACTATAACATACCCAATTATAATTTTTATGCTAATACAAATGATACATATTCTGCTGGCGGAGTTGGAGTTTTTGTTAAAAATGTTTATGACTGTGAAGTTAAAGTTATTAGTTCTAGTGGTGCTGACATTATTAAGTTATGCTGCGTTATTCAAGGTGAACTTTTTACATTTATCTGCGTGTATAGACTTCAATCCTTGCTTTCTTGCATATTTGTAGATGATTTCCGTTGCCTGCTAGAAAATGAAAAATCTAAAAATTTAATTATCTTAGGGGATATAAATATAGATATTCTTGTCAATAACTCTGTTTCTGATTCATACCAAGCATGTATGGCAGAATATGGTCTATCATCATTTGTTAATGATCCAACTAGGCCAATTTCAGGCACATGCCTTGATCATGTATTTGGTCGTTTTGATACAATTCTATCGCATCAACTTGCTGGTATAAATTTAGATATAAAAATCACTGATCACTGTATGACAGGTATTGCTATGGATAGTATAAAATGCATAAGGCCAAACACACACATTAACCCAAACATAACTAAAATAAACTACAACGATCTCAATTATAGGTTACGCTTTGAAAACTGGGATTGTGTAACAACTGAAGTTTGCGCTTCAAAAGCTTATGAATCATTTCTTATGACATTAAAATACCACATTAGCTCCTCTAGTTTTACTGTTAGGCAACGTAGATCAGACTGCAGTCTTAAACCCTGGATTAACAAATCTTTAATAAGGAAAATAAATCTTAAAAATAAATTAAGCAATAAATGTCGGAGACATCCGTTGAACAATCACTTTAAAACCCGTCTTAGGCAGCTTAGTAAAAAAATCAGTAAAGAAATTAAAAACGCCAGAGATAGATACTTTCAGCTAAAAATAAGTACTGCAAAAGGAAATCTTAAGAAAGAATGGAAAGTTATTAATACAATTATGAACCGCAATGTTTCCACTAACTCAGACTCAATTATGTTAAAAAATGGTAGCACTTGTATTTCAAATTCTGAAGAGGTAGCCAATGAGTTTAGCAATTATTTTGCCACTATTGGTCTAACATCTCCATACAATTTACCCCAAGTATCTTGTAACTGTTGCAATGAACTCATCACTGTAGGACACAGCAGAAATAGCTTCTATTTCGAACCAATTTCTGGTCTCGAATTATTAAAAACTATTAACACTTTGGAAAACTCTAATTCTAAAGCTACGAGCAGACGGCATATAAAAACCCGCAAACGTTTGCGACTCTGACGTCACGTAAAAACTCGCAAACATATCGCAAATTCTATCCCCACATCAGTGCTCGCAAACGTGCATATAGGGGTGTTCACACGATATGCTAATTCTGTCCCAAAAGTCGCAAATGCATTTGCGGTCAAGGTGTCGCACATCATGTTTTCGCATATCTGATCGCAAATGTTTTGGTCTATATGCGAGGTGTTCACACGATGTTGAACAATATCCGCATATCACCAATTTCCAGTCATATGCAGGTTTGCGAACATTTGTGAAACTTTGTGTTTTGTGTATTTGGATTGGGATTCTTGACGTAGCTATAATCTCGAATATTAAAAAGTGCTACAATTAATTCAAAATGTCGAAACAAAGTGGGCTTCTATTGCTATTTTGGCATTGGATATGCTAGAAAAATATGAAGAAAATGAAAGCCGCGAAGAATTGAGTTTAAAAAAAAATTAAACGGGTTCGTAGTGTGTGGACAAACAATTGGCTTCTACATCGCCAGAAGGACTTTTGCGCAAAATTGATGCTGGAATTACGTTCTAATAAACCAGAATTGTATCACGGTTTTGTTTGTATGTCGGCCGATCAATTTGACCATTTGCTTTCCTTGGTAGGACCGCGGATTCAAAAAGCGGATACAAACATGCGATCTTGCATTTCTGCCTCAGACCGACTAATGCTGACTCTCCGGTTCTTGGCTACAGGCGACAATTTTCGGTCTATGCAATATCTTTTCCGCATTCCAGTCAATACCATCTCAACCATAATCCCAGAAGTGCTCGACGCAATCTATGAAGCGCTTGTCGTGGATTATTTGAAAGTGAAGGCTTTTTATTATTTTTTTTTCCTAATATTCTCCTTATAAAACAGAGAATGTCAGCTGATATTTGCTCGCACATCAATGCATTTGCAATGTCCTGTTTTCGTGTAGTTGCAAATGATTAGGACGACCGCAAATGCTCGCACATGGCTGCAAATTGTCACAATTGATTTGCAAGAGTGTTCACACGATATGCAAAAAAGTCGCAAACTAATGTGCGACTTGGTTGTCGCACATCATCCGCACATGGTTTGCGAGCATATGCGGACTGTCCCAAAGGGGTGTTCAGACGATGTGCGACCAAGAATCGCAAATGATGACGTAAAATTGACGTCAGAGTCGCAAACATTTGCGGCTTTTATATGCAGTCTGCTCGTAGCTTAAAGGTTTTGATGAAATTTCAAACACTACCTTAAAACTAATTGGGCCTAACATAGTGGATATCCTTGCTTTTCTTTTTAATTCTAGTGTCATGTCTGGTGTTTTTCCTGAAGACTTGAAATGTGCCGTTATTATTCTTTTACATAAGAAGGGTAACAAAACAGATAAATCAAATTATAGACCCATTTCCTTGTTGTCTTCCATCTCAAAAATTTTTGAAAAGTGCATAAAGACCAGAATTTTAGCTTATTTTGATCGTACAAATTTCTTAAGCCCTTTGCAGTTTGGGTTCAGATCTGGCCTGTCTACAGAAGACGCTCTCTTAGACTTTTGTTGTATTTTACAAAAGGGTTTAGATGAAAGAAATTGTTGTGCTGGACTTTTTGTCGACATTACTAAAGCTTTTGATATGGTAAACCATAGGCTCCTTTTGGAAAAACTATATAAAGCAGGATTTCGGGGATTTTTCTATGTCTGGTTTGAATCCTATCTCAAAAATCGCTCCCAATTTGTCAAAGTTGGAAACAAAATAAGCAGTACAAGGATAAGCAATATAGGTGTGCCTCAAGGATCTGTTCTAGGTCCTATCTTGTTTCTAGTTTATATAAATTCCTTATTTTCTCTTCCTTTTGTGGGTAAGGTAAGAGCTTTTGCGGATGATCTAGGAATTGCTTACTGTTCCTCGTCTCCATTAAACCTAATAGCAGACTTAAACCATGATGTTTTCTTATTAAGATGTTGGTTTGCGGACCAGCAACTCTTTGTTAGCGATAAAACCAAAATAATGTATTTTAGCCTGTCTGGGCATAAAGTTCCAGATTTAGATATTTTGTTTCACTCTAGTAGCTGTCCCAGCCATAATTTATTGAATGGTAGATGCTTAAATCAACGAAACCAATCTTTTGATAATAATTCCAATTGTAGTGGTAGCTGTTTTAAAATTGAAATTGTAGATCACTTTAAATACCTTGGAGTTACTATAGATCATAACTTGAACTGGTCTAAGCATATTCAAAATTTAAGAAAATATCTGCTTTCAACCACTTGCTGCTTTTACCGACTAGGAAAGTATTGTTCTTTAAATGTATTGAAAACAGTTTATTATGGTTTATTTCAATCGAAATTACAATATGGGATCTGCTGTTGGGGTGGAGCTTACCGGAGTGAAATTCAACAGATTCTAATAATTCAAAAATCAGCTATAAGGAAAGTGTTTAAGACTAATCGCTTAGCACACACGATGCCTCTATTCAGAGCATCAAAAATTCTTCCTGTACGTCATTTATATTATGTTAAGGTCTTGAAAGTTTTTTTTATGAGAGGCGGTTACCTACAAAGTCCAATCGCTGATGTCCGTAACCTTCGAAGCAATTTTAGGTTCCTGGTAAATATTCCTTTCTTTCGCACTACACATTTAAGAAACTCTTACTCCGTCATTTCTTGTAAACTGTATAACACACTTCCCCTTCAAATAAGGATGCAAAGAAGTATTTGTGTTTTCATATATAAAGTAAGACAATGGCTACTTGATCTTGAACATGCTGAAATCGAAAATTTGATTCGCTATATCCTTTAATAAAATTACTTAAAAAAAAAAAAAAAAAAAAAAAAAAAAAAAAAAAAATTCCTCTGATCTGAGTTTTACATCATAATTGTTTCATATTATCTATACTAAAAATGTATTCCTTGGTTAATATCATAATTTCTTCCTTTCAAATAAACATTAATGTCTTCCTTTTAAATTTTTGCTTTCCTTCTCTTTTTGAATTTTAACTTTACCTTGTGCACCCCTCACAATGTTTTTTCTTTCTATAAAGTGGCATCACCTCAATTATTTATTAATATAAAAGATGTCACTAACTATTCTCTGTATATGTATCATTATATTTATTATTTTATAAGATATAGTTATTTATTAACGAATTGTTAAGATACTAATACACTGAGAATAAAGAAAATATTGAATTGAAAATTGAAAAGTTAATGTATTCTTTTTGTTTTAAACTGTTGGTGATAAAACTTTCTAATTTTTCTATCTTCTTGCTCAGTGTGTTTTTCTGTATTTGCTTGAGAGAGATAACAATATTCAAAAGTTTTATGTGGAAGTGTTCAATGTGTAGCAGTAATTTTCTCTCTAACCGTCGTTCTCTTTCATTATTAGAAAATTGGAAAATGTAAGCTAGGTTGTTCTTTGAATTACTGATTAAATTTGGAAACAATCCATTTTAAAAGGAAAATCAATGTATTGTTGTTTTTAGTGTATGAAAGTGTTTCTTTGCTATATTCTTTAAGTTTATTGCAGGTTGTGTTGTCATAATTGTGTCTAATGTGATTGTAAAACTCCATGTTTTGTTAGATACGGCGTGCCCTCCGTTATATTAATAAAATCTGATTTTTAGTGACCTTTTTATCGTTAGAGATAGATATTTAATTGATTTGTGGGCTATAGGTCAATAGTAAATAAAAGATGTTATTTCATCGCAACGTTTCGAGTATGTTTATACTCTTCATCAGGCCTTTATTGGTTAATGACAAACGATAAAAAAAAATACAAACATTAGCATACAACTATTAAACATTATAAAAATGTGACGTCAAGGCAACTTACAATAAAACTTTTTTCAAACAGTTAATATTTGATATAGTCAAACATTTTATACACAATTGAGGCAAAGTAACTTAAATAAATAAATAAACAAAGTTAAAACTACATTTAAAAATTGTAATTTGGTTATTTTTAAAAAAGAACATTACTCGAACAACAGTTAAAACGTCCAATTACGCTACACGATCACCTATTTTGAATCTTTTTCTTTTTTGTTGGCCTATTTATAAGTTGGCTATAAACAGTACTAAGACTGTCACAATCCGATCTACGGTTGACAGCATTGTTGTTATCTATTATATGCAACATCTCTATCAACATTCTTTTTGAATAATGTTGCTCTGTTTGAAGAATTTCTACATTCTCCAAATCTGGTGTGTGTTTTTCTTCTATGCAATGGTGAGCTAGTGCAGTTTTGTGAGAAGACCCGCTATTTAGATCAGACCTGTGACCAGAGATGCGATTTCTCAATTTTTGTTTGGACGTACCGATGTAAACGGACGGACATGTCGTCTCCTTTCCTCCTAAGCAGTTAATCCTATAGACAACATCTGCTTTCTCCAACGTCTCCACTCTACCTTTTGTGTTGGTAAAAAGATTATTCCTCAGAGGAAATGCAGACTTGAAAGCTATTTTTATCTTTGTGTTGTCTTTTATTGGTGCTGTCTTGATGCGGTTGGAGAGGTGAGGTATGTAAAGTGAACTCTTATATACACACACTTGTTTGGGATTATCAGCTTGGTTGATCATTTTTTCTTTTTGATGGTTTTTGATGAGTTTGTTGACAACCGGAGAGGGGAAGGAATTGGAGAACAGGGTGTCTCGGATGATTTTGATGTTTTTTTGGTGAAAAGATTTATCGCTTATGTCAAGAACCCGGTTCACAAAGTTTTGTGCCGTATTGATAATAACTTCTTTGGGTTGCTTCGAATGGAAATTTATAAGGCGACCAGATGCAGTCGGTTTTTTATACCAATCAAAAATTAGTTTTTCATTTCGCCTTATAACTTTCACATCGAGATATGGAAGCTCACCATTCCAACAACAATACATTGATTTTCCTTTTAAAATGCAGAGAGTTTGGATTGTTTCCAAATTTCATCAGTAGTTCAACGAACAACCTAGCTTACATTTTCCAATCTTCTAATAATGAAAGAGAACGACGGTTAGAGAGAAAATTACTGCTACACATTGAACACTTCCACAAAAAACTTTTGAATATTGTTATCTCTCTCAAGCAAATACAGAAAAACACACTGAGCAAGAAGATAGAAAAATTAGAAAGTTTTGTCACCAACAGTTTAAAACAAAAAGAATACATTAACTTCTTTAAAACTCAAGAAAATAAACACAACACAATCAATGAAAATATTAAAAACAAACATTTAAATAAACTCGAACGCCTAAAAACAACCCTCAAAGAAAATATGGGCATAGAATTCCAAGACAAATGGTTCGTAAATAAAACTTCTGTAGAGTTCCCGTCAGACGTCAAATGGCTTCTGTCCTTAGGCCCAAAGTTTTCTTTACCAATTAAGAGAGGAGAGTTACCCCTTCAAAATTATTGCAGATGGAGAAGAATTGGTGAAAACTTTGGAACAGGGTGACCAGGAGATTGCTAGATCAAATTTTACAGAAATTTTACAAAATCATTTACGATCAACATACATACCTCCGTTTGACAAGTTTTTGCATAAAGTTTATAATGAAGCCAGATTGTTCCTCAAACAACATAAAGACGTCTATATTGTCTCTGCTGATAAAAGCAACGTCACAGTTGCAATGTATAAGACAGACTACATTAGCAAAATGCATGAGCTTATGATGGACAGAAATGTTTACAGAATTTTAAGAAATAATCCAACAACAATGATTTTGTAAGGGATCTGTTCAAAGAAAACCATATTTCTCAATATGATAAGAAACGGATGATAACGTACACTGCTAACACCCCAAAAATCTATGGATTACCAAAAATTCACAAGGAAAATACCCCATTGCGACCAATCTGTGCCTCTACCAAAGTTCCCTGCTACGAACTTTCAAAATTCATGGTCAAAATTCTTCAAAACTTGACACGGAATTCGAAATTTAACGTCAGGAATTCAAAAGACTTTATTGATAAAGTGTCTTCAATACGATTGGAAAACGGAGACATTCTAGCTTCTTTTGATGTAGTTTCCTTGTTTACTTGCATTCCAATTGCTTTGATTCTGGACATTATAAAGAATAACTGGAATAAGATTAAAAAACACACCAATATTAAAAAGACGAAATTCTTTGAGATAATCAGGTTTTGTGTTATCGATAATAACTTCTTGAAGTTCGATGACAATATTTATCAGCAAAAACAGGGTGTACCCATGGGAAGCCCAGCATCTCCAATTTTAGCGGATTTGGTTTTGGAAACATTGCTGGAGGATGTTCTTGGTAAGCTTTCAAAAAAACCAAAAGTTATCACCAAATATGTAGATGACTTGTTTGTTGTGATTGAAGCAGAAGAAGTTCAGAACACGCTGAATGCCTTGAATTCTTTTAATCACAAAGTTTACGGTGGAAATGGAGGTGAATGGTGAGCTTCCATATCTCGATGTGAAAGTTATAAGGCGAAATGAAAAACTAATTTTTGATTGGTATAAAAAACCGACTGCATCTGGTCGCCTTATAAATTTCCATTCGAAGCAACCCAAAGAAGTTATTATCAATATGGCACAAAACTTTGTGAACCGGGTTCTTGACATAAGCGATAAATCTTTTCACCAAAAAAACATCAAAATCATCCGAGACACCCTGTTCTCCAATTCCTTCCCCTCTCCGGTTGTCAACAAACTCATCAAAAACCATCAAAAAGAAAAAATGATCAACCAAGCTGATAATCCCCAACAAGTGTGTGTATATAAGAGTTCACTTTACATACCTCACCTCTCCAACCGCATCAAGACAGCACCAATAAAAGAAACACAAAGACAAAAATAGCTTTCAAGTCTGCATTTCCTCTGAGGAATAATCTTTTTACCAACACAAAAGGTAGAGTGGAGACGTTGGAGAAAGCAGATGTTGTCTATAGGATTAACTGCTTAGGAGGAAAGGAGACGACATGTCCGTCCGTTTACATCGGTACCTCCAAACAAAAATTGAGAAATCGCATCTCTGGTCACAGGTCTGATCTAAATAGCGGGTCTTCTCACAAAACTGCACTAGCTCACCATTGCATAGAAGAAAAACACACACCAGATTTGGAGAATGTAGAAATTCTTCAAACAGAGCAACATTATTCAAAAAAATGTTGATAGAGATGTTGCATATAATAGATAACAACAATGCTGTCAACCGTAGATCGGATTGGGACAGTCTTAGTACTGTTTATAGCCAACTTATAAATAGGCCAACAAAAAAGAAAAAGATTCAAAATAGGTGATCGTGTAGCGTAATTGGACGTTTTAACTGTTGTTCGAGTAATGTTCTTTTTTAAAAATAACCAAATTACAATTTTTAAATGTAGTTTTAACTTTGTTTATTTATTTATTTAAGTTACTCTGCCTCAATTGTGTATAAAATGTTTGACTATATCAAATATTAACTGTTTAAAAAAAGTTTTATTGAAAGTTACCTTGACGTCACATTTTTATAATGTTTAATAGTTGTATGCTAATGTTTGTATTACTTTTTATCTTTTGTCATTAACCAATAAAGGCCTGATGAAGAGTATAAACATACTCGAAACGTTGCGATGAAATAACATCTTTTATTTACTATTGACCTATAGCCCACAAATCAATTAAATATCTATCTCTAACGATAAAAAGGTCACAAAAATCAGATTTTATTTAGAAATATATTAATAAAAATCAAAAGTATTCAATATATTATTAATTCCCTTCTACCAATGGGGTAGAGAGACCGTAGATGTATCCTCTTAACGCTGGTCCGGAAGTGCACTCCTGGGCTGCTGTAACGGGTTAGTGAAATAATAAAAACTTCTATTAGCTACACCTTAATCAATATTGCAACTTTTAATTATAACTATGTTGACATAGGGTTCTGAGTATCTTTATTCAGAACTTAGTTCTATTTGCTTGTTGCTTGTTATACGCGATTGTGCTTAGTAGTGGGCAAAAGATGTCGTAAGTATGCTTGACACCGCTAGAGGTTACTACTGATTAGCACTGAATTATTATTCAAAAATCCAAAATACACGTAACACGATAAAAGAGAAGGGAGTAACGATACAAAAAGGTCCTGAGATAGTCAGAAACCAGATTAAAGAACCGAGAGTTGAGAGGTTTACTCTCATTGAACACGCACGCGACGTTTTACCGCGATTTAAAAGGTCGCTACCGACGCAAAAAGTTATAATTAGGTCTTGACGACCAAGTGTGGAAATAAAAAGGTGGAACCGAGAAATGTTCCAAGTGAAAAGAAAAACACAAAAAAAATTATGGCTCTACGTCCGAGTGAAAAAAAATTAAAAGTGGAACTGAGGAATGTTCCGAGTGAAAAACGTAAAAGAAAAATTAAGGGAAGCGCTCTGTTTTCCCGACTCGGTAATAAAAATACCAAGATTCCAGAATCTAGGAGTTTGACAACAAAATTGACCTGAGAAAACCGATCTTGACACGACAACCATTAACAAAATCCCGATATATTTAAACTATTAATTTAGCTGTCGTTTGATAAGCGCGATTTATAGCAACATTGTCTTAATAGACCACCAAAACACTGATTACTATTACACCAAATATAGATATATATACGTATAACCACAAATAATAATTATAAGAAATATCCTACTGATAATATTATGGAGCTTAGGAGGCGTGGTAGTATGCCCAAGCGATAGCAACTATGCTCATATGATCGACGTACCACCGTCCGTGGTATCTGGCGTTCTACGCCAACGTCGTACGCACTGCGTATGATGCAGCTTCGTTCATCAACGAATGACGTTAAAACTGGTTGAGCAATAATGCTCCTCAAAGTCTCACAAACAATTTAATTATTACCTGGTATTTGGTATTATATACCCTTCTTTAAATGCGTTTTTATTAATATAAATCTATAGCTGGTGCTTGTGAAAATTCGTGGTGCAGGGGTTAAGTTGCTCCCACGATGTTTCTAATGTATAAAAGGTGAGTCTGAGTATATGGTGCTTTAAGTTGCTCCCACGGTGCTTATTGCTGGATATTGAGCTCTGAGGACCGGCATCGGCGTATTTACGCCCGCCAGACGTCCTGATATTGTTCCTAAAGGTCGTTGCGCCCTTCGATAGGCGGTGATGCTCCTGTGAGGTGGTGTGGTCGTAGATAGGCCGGCTGGCGGATCGACATCTACGAATGCACACAATGTTCCTCCGTAAGGACTAGGAGTGAGATATCGACGTGATTTATCAGTCGCAGTAGCAACATAGGCCGTAGAACAAAATTCAATACGTTCCTGTGGCGGAATCTCCGATCGGGAGGAAAATTAAATGGGCGTGTGGGAATGTTATGTCCCACAGGATTTATAAATAATTCACACCGATGTTTATGGTTGTGTAAGTACACAATTTAATGTAAAAATAATAAGGAGCCGAGATATATAAAAGCCCGCATGTGTGGGCCAAAGTGATGGCTGGTCAAAATTTTCTCCAACTTGAGTGGAGGTTTTTTGCTAATCCACAGAATCCAATGCGCAGCACGAATCTGCAGCAATTTATGCTCCCTCGAACTTGATCCTGGTGGTCGGAGGTCCTACAGGCGAAGAAAAAGAATCCTGTATTACGGAAGATACGCCATGTGGCATAGCCTATAATATTTCCTTGGACAAAACCGTCTGGTTTTGTCCCAAGAAATATGTTAAATTTTCATTGCTTACCTCGCCAAGAATATCCAAAATCGGTAGTAAATGCTTTCATCCAAATTGCAATTGCAATTTGGATGCTTAAAAATTATCCATAAAATGGGTGCGATGATTTTAAAAGAAAACTTGCTGTTCAGCTGCGATGGTGTTTCTCCGACAACTACGTTCTTCAAAATGAAGTACGACCAGACAACACAACTACTGCCACTCTTGAGCAAGTAGCTGCGGCAGAGCAAGGAAACTCACTTTTTGCTGCTCATGATAGTAGATTGGTATAAACTACTATACCGACGTACGGAAATCCAGGCTGTTTCAGCTGCGAATTGTAGCTGAGTATTTGTCTGTCGACAACTAATGAAACTCAGAAAGTTGACCATTTTGAAACACTTCGGACAGAGGAATTATGTTATAAAACATATTCAAAAGGACAAAAAGGATTAATTTCGGTGCCGTGGAGGCAAATTCAATGAACTCCATTGTATTTTTAGCTCTTCGTGACAAAATCCCACTTTGGGTTTGGTGTCGCTACGCTGTAGCGGAAGCTGTCACAAAAAGGTACTTTAAGGAAAATTACAACATTTTGGTATCTGACACTTATGTCAAATAAAGGAAAGGAGATACCAATGTAGGAATGCGTGTATGCGTCAGATGTCATACTGCGGTCGAATAAGGTGTCGTGAGTAAGCTTTTAAAATTGGAAAGAATACTACTACATTGATTTGTAGTGCAGATATTATATCACAACGCATGTTGTAGCGCTACAAGCAAGACTTCGTGCATTCATCCATAAGTATTAAATCAACATAGAAATCCGGACGGATGAATATCTTAGATTCGACGGACAACGGACTGTATTCAGGTGTCGTGCTATCTGTCAGTACTAAAATATATAGCAGTTTGATTGTTGAGACAAAAAGTGAACTTGGTTAAACTATAAGACGGACTGCGGCGACATCTGGAATACGGACGATAAGAAAAAATAAATGATGGGTGCATGTAGCACACACATGGCTATTACGAGTTGCGTGTCTGTGACGTCATGTCACGAATAATAATAAAAATGTCGGGATGTCAACAAGGTTTCTTTTGATTACCGCTGACGTCACGGGTAACCACAGAAAATGGAATTAGGAGGCATTTTGTGAATCGGTCTGTCTCACAAATTTTCGTAGGAAATTATCTATGCATAATTGTAGGGTAGTTTTTCTGACGATAGGTGGCAGCAGTGGCGCTCGGTATTTTAAATTTCGAAAATAATGTGGCCCAAGGAGTTTTCCATACAAAACTCGGAATTTTCGGCGGAGTACATTACTTCGTCAAAAGTCCAAGGAAAGGATAACTACCAAAAAAAAAAAATTGAAATTTTGGATCTCATTCAATTTTAGTGCGAAACAAGTTCTGCGACTCTTTTACATCTAGTCGGTAGAAGATAAAAAAAAGGTGCTTGGTCCAAAGCATGAAGTATAACCATGGTGTATGACGTTTAGTCATATGTTGAGGTAGTCCTCAAATATTTTTTCTTTTGGACAAAACAAAAAAAACAAAGACAGAGAGTCTCATGCACAGCTGAGAGCCGGGCAAACATAGATAAAAACAAAAAAAAAACAAAGTCAATTCCAGGGATTGTAGTACTGTGACGTACTGTATGTCGTGTCTGGTAAAATTATTTATATTCTCAGATACTAAAAGGAATGTAAATCAAATGGGAAAGTCAGGTATATTATTGTATTTCAGGTGTCTTATCTCTTCAAGTCTTTAGTATGGCAAGTCGACTTATGGCCTCGCCTATCTTCGACTTCGTACAAATTATTTCCCATCACTCGAACGACTCGAACCTTTACAAATTTCGGACACAATTTGGCACTTAAATGCTTGGTTGCGTCACTCAAGACATGATTTCTCGCATAAATTTCATCATCTACTATGAATGTCACGTTCCTACTACGGAGGTTGTACTGTTTCTCATATGCTTCATGTGTTTTAACCAGTGCTTGTTTCAAATATGAATGAATGATATTCATTTTGGCGACCTTAGGGAGCCAATCTATCTCCGAACAGTTCAGTCCACCCAACTCTCTCAGAAGACGGTAGTCTGCCCCATGTTCTATCATACGTTGTCCGAAAAGGGCTTCGTATGGGGACATCGAAAGAGTTGAATGTACCGTCGTGCGTAAAGCGCTACTGATCGAAGACAGATGGGCATCCCAATCCGTCTGTCGAGGATTGACATAAGATCGTATGGCTGCAAGAATTGAACGGTTGACGCGTTCGCTTGCATTTGACTGGGGAGCATACACTGCTGTTCGGTAGTGTTTGACCCCGAAAACATCTAAGAATTTCTGAAACTCCTTACCAACAAATTGCGTGCCATTATCAGAGAGAAGACTCTCTGGCACTCCGTAAATCAAGAATATTTCTTCTTTCAGGAATCGGACTACGCTCGCGGCTGTTGCCTTGCGCAGTGGTTTGATGAAGACGAATTTAGTTAATTGGTCTAACGCGATGACTATATAAACATTGCCAGACCTCGATCTGGGGTACGGCCCAAGAAAGTCAACGTACAAATGTTGAAATGGCCTGTCAACTTCAAAACTATTCCCCATCTCCGCTCGCAATGTCATATTTGCTGCTTTACTGGTTTTACATGTTTCACACCGGTCTACGTATAGTTTGACCTGGGTGTACATGCCTGGCCAGTAAAATCTGTCTTTTAACCGGTAAACTGTCTTCACCACACCACCATGCGAAGCACGCGGCGGATGGTGAGCCAATGAGATTAGAGATTCTGTTATCTCTGATGGGACCCACAACTTCCAAGTTAGATCGTCCGCCAAGGGATTACCAACCGCATGTCTAGTGCGTTTATAAATATAACCTTCAGACACTTTGAGGTCAGGTAACCGTTCCTGTTCCTTCCTGATATGACTGATGATATCAAGATAACCTTCGGACTTAAAGGACGGATCCTCAAGATCGATGTGGTGTACCTCCGAGGTACCGATCTGCGGTAGACATGAAAGGAAAGCTGACACTGTCAACTCATCGTCTTCATAAGCTCTGGATAGAGCGTCTGGCACGACATTTAATGCTCCCTTTCTATGCTCCACCACAAAATCAAAACCTTGGAGTCGCATACTCCACCTCGCTAATCTTCCGGTTGGGTCTTTCATTGTCATCAGCCATTTTAGGCTAGAATGGTCTGTAATCACACGAAAATGGTATCCCTCAACGTAAGATCTGAACTTCTGGATACCTTCAAAAGCTGCTAAGCACTCGCGCTCTGTCACCGAATAGTTTCTCTGAGCAGCATTCAGTTTCCGAGAGAAGTAGTATATAGGCTGCTCCGTCTCCGACGCCAGTCGCGGATGAGTCGCAGAGAATGATGAATTCCTTGGAGAAGTCCGGATTGACTAACACAGGCGCTGAAGTCAAAGCTTGCTTGATTTGCAGGAAAGCTTCGATAGCTTCCGGGCTCATCTTAAAAACTGTACCCTTTTTCAATGTCTCGGTCAAGGGTGCGGCTAGGGTGCTGAAATCCTTCACAAATCGCCGATACCAACCTGCCATACCGAGAAATCTGCGAACTTAGCGAGTTGTGGTTGGTAAAGGGAAGTTAGTGATAGCTGAAATTTTGTCAGGATCAGCTTTCAAGCAACCCTGACCGACCTTATAACCGAGATAGTGAAGCTCATCAAAACAAAACTTCGACTTTTCGACGTTTATCGTCAATCCTGCGACAGTCAAGCACTTTCCGAATATCTCCAGAGTCTCCAGATGTTCGTCGAAGTCCTTCGATACAACCAACAGATCGTTCAAGTATACAAATACTTGATCTCGTAACCCCGATGGGATCACGCGACTCATCAGGTAGCTCAAACTTTGTGCTGCATTACATAGACCTTAAATTGATACAATGGTCGGCCAGGTACCGTAAAAGCGGTCTTCTCCCTCGAACTTTGTTCCAGCGGTATCTGCCAAAACGCATCCTTCAGATCCACGCTAGAAATATAACGTGTCTCTGTCAGACGTGCCAGCAGCCCCTCAATATGCGCAATCGGACGAGCATCTTTCTTTGTTACGGAGTTCACCTTCCGAAAGTCCAAGCACAATCGGTTCTTGCCAGGTTTGCGTACAAGCACCACTGGGGAACTCCATGCGCTGGAACTTTCCTCGATGACTCCTAACGAAAGCATGCGGTCCAACTCCGCATACATGAGGGTTTGTATCGCTGGAGATACGGGATAGTACCTTTGCTTTATGGGTATGGCATCACCCGTATCTATGTAATGTTGCAATAGATTCGTCTTCCGGAGTCCATGGACTGCGAACGAAGGAAAACTACGAACAACTGCTTCTACTCGTTTAGACTCTTCATCACTCAACTTAATCTGGTTGGTGGGTCTCTCGTCTGGCCCACCTGTCACTATTCCCGAAAGACCCGCAATTACATTTATTGCGATTTGGAACTTTTGCCAGAAGTCAACGCCTAAATACAGACGTTGGCTCAAAGTCGGCACGATATACAGATCTATATCTTTTGTCACTCCTTTATACTGGATTTGGGTAGTAATTACTCCCACAATGGATTGCTTGTGTCCATCGGCCGTGGACACGGTAGTCTCTACCTTCCTTACCGTAACATTTTTGTCTTTCAGGTATGGCAATATATTGGTGCCTAAGCAACTTATGCTGGCCCCTGAATCGAGAAGACCTAGATCGCTGTCACCAAATAACCTAACCGTCACATAAGGATGCGGGTCATTTGATTCTCGACCTATAGTAGCTGACGCAATGTTACGGTAAGTAGTCCGCTTCCGATGGGAGCGCTCCCTTACTCGTCGTATCCGTTAGGATAAATCAGGAAAAGTTACTACTCTCCTTCGCACTTCATTGTAATTACGTAATCTTTCGTGGAAAGGCTTACGGTACAATGGTTCTGGTAATTCATTCTTAAAATTCAAATTTGTTTAAGGTTTGGTTTCTGTATTGAAAGTAGGGATTGCCTTACAATCATTTGTAACATCATTCGGTAATTCATTAGTTTTCTCAATCCGTCTTAAAATTTTATTTGTGGAAGCTCAAGAGGCTTTGTCGGCTTAGACACTTGAACTCCGGGTACGTCTAATCGGAGCGAACCCCCCCGGATGTTGGGTTGTTCCTCCTCTCGTTTCCCGCTAAACATTTTGGACAGGACGGACTATATTCATCTGCTAAACCGCAACGGAAACAAAATATTTTGTCTATTGGTTTAGCACAGTCACGAAAATTGTGACCGATGACTTGGCAGTTCCAGCATTTCTGTGGCTTACGATCTCTCTGGATAGCTTCAACGCTTGTAGAGGGTATTGCCACAGTTAATTCCTGACAAGGTTCGTCAATGATTTCGTTGACAAATCTTCTTGCAGGTGGACGTTGTGCGCTCGGCACGAAATTCGGACGGACATTCTCGTACTGAGATCGAGCTTTTTCGATAGCTCGACAATAATAGGCTAGCTGTCTCAAGCTAGGCGGACTGTAGGTGATGAGGAGTTCACCCATGCGCCTACGGCCATTTGTTTTAATGAATTCCACGAGTTCCTTTTCCGGTCTGGGAACTCGCATCCTAGAATTTAAATATTGTATGGCGTCAAAGAACTCATTGAATGACTCTCCATTCATCATCTTACGATCGGACAATTTGCGGAATAGCTCGGTATCGCTTTCCAAACTGCGGTACTGTTCTACCAAAGCAGTTTTCAACTCGTCCCACGTCGTGTGCTTGTTGCCTTTTAAATAAACCCAGTACCAGGATTCGACAGAACCTGACACGAAGTGGTAAAAGTTTGCGGTGATTTCGTACCACGACACTCCGTAGCTATTACGGATACACCCCAGGCGGAACAAGAAATCGTCAACAGACATATTTTTCCCGTCGAATTTCAAACCCCATTTATGGAATGGATGAACACGGTTCGAAGAAGTGGCATTCGAGGGTGGTGGCCTGGGTGGCGAAAGAGGTGACTCGTCGTCAAAATTGAAAGCGTTTACACGAGACATGAACTCGTCTAAGTTGGAGCCTAGAGGCATATGGGCTGGATTGACATCCGACAAAGGTGGCACTCTAGTTTGCTCGTAATGAGGAGTAATTCTATCTGCCTCATCCCCATTGAATGGTCTATATACGGACTGGATATTTTTAGACATGGCTGGACCAGAAAGGACATCTTGGTTAACGACACGTGTAGTGTCTGGGTTGGCTAAGTTAACTTGCCGTGTGACTTGCTGAGTTGAAGTAGCGTTAGGTGGAATAAGTGGCCTGGTAGGGGGAGCAACAGACTTAGGAGGGACGACAGGTTGTATGGCTTTGACCGTTCGTTTTTGTAGTAGCTGGGCTGCTTGGTCAAGCAAGCGCATGTGGCTTTTCTCCAACGCTTCTGCCATAAACTTCCTATCGCCGACCCTGTGTAGGTCAATAGTAGCGGAAACTGCTTTCTAAATGTACGCTGAGTGGTCAGCAGCATCCTTACGCAATTGCTCTTCGGCTCTAGCTACCTCATCGTCGTCTACTGTCTTCGTCCTCGGAATGATCTTCCACGACGTCGTTCTGAACGTTACCCCAGGAGCCATTATGTCGAAATCTTTGTACTTTGTTAGGTAAGTACTCTTGACTGCTCGTCTCGGTCTTGAGCCGTTCATTCGATTATAACAAAAAGGGAATCGGATAAACCGTGGTACACGCGTAAATCAAGGATTCAAGAAGAGCAAACAATAGCGATAGAAGGGTAAGTCAAGTAAAAAAAAAATTTCAAATATACCGTGAGCCATTCCTCGAGCGGTTATTTATTAATACAAATCAATTTAAATTGTAAATCCGGTAAGTTCAAAATCAAACTATCCAGTAGCCAGTGAAGAAAATCTTCAGACGGTTGCTACTTGGTATAGTGAATGTAGGTCTGATAGAATCAGAAAGGGAAAATTCAAATAATCCGTGAGCAAAAACCTCTAACGGATATTTGTTAGTGAGTAAAAAAAAACTTTTAAAGAAAAATCTCTTACAAAACTAAAAGTGCTTAAAAATTAAGGTTATGTATCTGTTCGGATAGTTATATCCTTACCAAATAGGTTCTAAAATTACTGAAGAAGAATTCAAAAACAAAAATAATAATGATAATAATGAAAAGGTTGGTTAATACTGAACTAAGTTCTTTAAACGTATGTTTAGCTTTACTAAGAATTCAAAAATTGATAATAATACTTAATTGATACATAGAATCTTAATTTGTGTTTAATGACTAAAGGTTTTCGAAATCTAATTGTAATCTAAAATATCTCAAAAAAACTCAAAAGGCGGGCTCTATCCCAAAACTACACGTCCAACCAAGAAGTTACGTCTCAACTTGATTGACGGAGACTCAAAATACTCAAAATATCTCAAAAAAACTCAAAAGGCGGGCACTATCCCAAACTTACATATCAATTGAGAAGCTTACGTCTCGACTCAATTGACGGAACCTCAAATACTAAATTACTAGAAACTCAGAAACTGTTTCGTTTCCTACCAACTATATACGAAAATTCAAAAATCAACTAAACTATAATAAGTCTCAAGAAAAATATAATGTTTTATACTTAATTAAATAACTGGTATTTCATAAAAGATTCAGGAGGTGGTAACCCTCCCTTCTATGGAAGGTGTGTACGTTGTTTCGGTTAGCAAAGTAACCGTCTCAAAAACCAAAAAAAAAGAGTGAAAAGAATAAAGAAAAATTTCTAGTGTGTGTAGACTCTGTGACACTTACGGCGTTCAGGTGGTTAAAGGACAAGCATCTTCCATGTATGGGAAGTTGATCAGACATGTGAAGGTAACATTACGCTACTGCAGACGTACATCGGATACAAAAACACCAACTACCGGTTAGCGCTTCATGTCCCGTCACATGCCATCACTACCTAGCGTCTACAGAAAATACTGGAATCTCCTTAAACCATTCAGGTAATTCTATAAACAACAAATGAAAATTGGTTTGGATTGGAACAATTGGATCGTGTTTGAGTGAACAACCAGCTTCTGCAGCTGACGTGCGTCGGGCAAAAAGCTCAAACCACCGGTCAGAAGACCTGCTCATTCTACTCTCCCACGATCAGGAATCCTAAACATCACCTATAGGAATATTATCCGCACCTCAGCAACAGACGATCAAGCAAATCTACAGCTCAACCCGGACAGAGATCGAAGATAAACTCAAGTGGTGAAAGGTAGACGAGAAGTGGATAGGTCTAATGCAACAGCTAATTCAGGAAAAGTCCACCAAATTACTGGACAAAATAGTACCTAGACCACTAGTCACGATGATATTCACCTATCTAAGAAACCATATCACAACTCAAACAACTTGCAAAAAAAAACTGAAAAATAAAAATTCTCAAAGAAAATTTTTCAAAAACTTCTAACTTCTTCTACGTCACTCAGGATCGACCTATCTAATAACAATTCTGACCTTAACTTTTCTGACCAATTCGGGCCCCACGTTGGGCGCCATCTGTAACGTAAAATTATGAAATTTGAAGAAATTAATTTATGAATATTTGTACCGCCAACGGCCACTCGGATCTGCCCCGGACACCCTATGGACACCCAAGACTCAACCCTAACGCCCATCAACAGCCCAAACCAGAGAGGAAGCAAGAAGAACCAAGCACCCCGAACAACTTTGATCCCTATGCCAAGGAACAGCAACTCCATCGATCTTCGCCCGTGTATCGGTGCAACTAGTACCCCTACAAGAGACATACTTACACTTCGCTAACACGGCTACTTGATCTCCCTATTCCTCTCCCCATTCTTCCAATTTCATCTCCATCCCCATCACAGAAGCGAGGACCATCCACCAGCATACCTCCAAGTTCTGACCACAAAGTCCCGCAGAACAGCCTGGAGTGAATCTGATGGCATGTCCACGCCTATCCGCTGCAAGTCTTAGATGTTCACCCTGCAGCCCCCTGTAAACTATAGTATGCACCTAAAAACCAAGGACCCTACTTAAATCCCCACGGACGTAACTAGACCTATGTTGCTTTCTTAGAACGAGAAACTTCAATCAAATACCAGAGGTCTTACCATAGTTAGCAACTGTACGCCTAGTTATCGCCACCTGTTTCTGTGTTTATGGGATGGAAGCAACCCTAAGCCGGCAACGCCCCCTTTCTCGCCGACTACTCAAGAAGAGCGGTCGGTAAGAACGGCATGCGACAACGTAGGGTCGAGGTTGAGATCGACCGTCGCGTTGGCCGGCAGCACCCAAGCCACAGTTAGCTCAGCCAGGCCGTGGGCACTTGCTCCGGGATCTACACAACCGGTGTTACCTCTTATTATCCTGCCGACCGTTGAACTCTGGTGGATGACTTCGAATAAAAATGTTAATTCGCTTGATGGCCCTCATGGTCATCCAAGATAAGACATATCGGAATTGAACGTAAATAAGAGTCGATTCTAGATAGCACCTCTTAATCTCTATTGAGTGAGAACGTAGTTGAAGAAGAAGATTCATGATTGGTTTACAATATTCGCCCAACTGAACACTACACGTAAGTATCTGTATTAATAGCAAACCTTAGGCGGTCGAGGTTGCAATGACATGTTAAAATTGACATTTAATCGTACAGCCGCCACGATGAAATGCTGTACGATGATGAGGAGGTGTCTAACGCTGAGGGGAGGGAGGATCTAGGATGTTATACGATCCCCCTTGGTCTCTCAACCCACCCAATCTGTTTCTGAAAATCATCTCTTTCAGAGACAGCCTTGGCTGTCCTACGGACCTACGAGTCCCCACGACTCGATTGAATTCTACCGGGCAGCCCCTTATATGGAAAAGCAATCTAAAAAGATTGCTTGCCTACTTCCCTATCCCAAATACAGCATATTATCTTAAACAAATGCTATATCTCCATTCTCGAATATTATACTCAAAACATAAAATATCCCGAACTACACAACACACTAGGTTCCATCCTGAAAAGGTGCAAGGGTTACCACCCTCCCTGTGATAAAGTTATTCCATCATAACTGAATCCACGGAATCTTCTAGGACTAATTAAGCTTCAAAAATATAACAAATAGAAAATCGCAAATATTTCTTCAAACGTTATAATTTAACGAAGCTGATGTTATTCAAAAAATAAAAATAATCTTAAAATCTAACAGTGAAAGTTGTCTTAATATTATTGCCTAACTTGAAATTTTACTTAAAAATAAAGTAAATGGTTGATTTAGCAAAAGTGAAATCTTCTTATATGACACTAAAGAAACGGTCATTTATGAATTAAGGTCAAACAAACGTACCATAATAAGGTGCGTATATACCTATACAAAAAGGAATCTTAATCGTAAAATATCGCAAAAATCTTACTTCAGTGTTTTGAGAATCTCTAATTGCATAAGAAAGCAAAAATCTTCTTACGTGAATCGATAGGAAAGTACTCACTGAACTCGCAGCTTTTAACTATTATCGTGGAAGCTAATCGCGACTTCTAAACGCTAACCGAGTTTGATAACTGTAACACGGTGGCTACATCGATTCAATATCTAAATCCGAAATGAGATCTTATCAAAAAAAAAATGAATTAGTAAAATGTTTTAATGTTTCCAATTCGATTTTACTACGCGAGTATTTTATAAGCTTATCTATGAACTAAAACGACACGAGGACTGTAATAGACGAACAAGGATGGTAACATAAGCGAAGTCACTAATTACCGCGATGGATTGTCAAGATAGCAAAGCAAGTATGGTAAAATCAGATAAAAATGTCAAATTAAATGTAAGTATTAAATACCCCACACGCTCGGATACAATTCGTAATCCAATTGTGTGTTCGATCATCAATTGCAATATAGAAATATATTAATATTTAATTGATTTGTGGGCTATAGGTCAATAGTAAATTTATCGCTTATGTCAAGAACCCGGTTCACAAAGTTTTGTGCCGTATTGATAATAACTTCTTTGGGTTGCTGCGAATGGAAATTTATAAGGCGACCAGATGCAGTCGGTTTTTTATACCAATCAAAAATTAGTTTGCATTTCGCCTTATAACTTTCACATCGAGATATGGAAGCTCACCATTCAGCTCCATTTCCACCGTAAACTTAATTTTGTGATTAAAAGAATTCAAGGCATTCAGCGTGTTCTGAACTTCTGCTTCAATCACAACAAACAAGTCATCACCATATTTGGTGATAACTTTTGGTTTTTTGAAAGCTTACCAAGAACATCCTCCAGCAATGTTTCCAAAACCAAATCCGCTAAAATTGGAGATGCTGGGCTTCCCATGGGTACACCCTGTTTTTGCTGATAAATATTGCCATCGAACTCCAAGAAGTTATTATCGATAACACAAAAGCTGATTATCTCAAAGAATTTCGTCTTTTTAATATTGGTGTGTTCCTTAATCTTATTCCAGTTATTCTTTATAATGTCCAGAATCAAAGCAATTGGAATGCAAGTAAACAAGGAAACTACATCAAAAGAAGCTAGAATGTCTCCGTTTTCCAATCGTATTGAAGACACTTTGTCAATAAAGTCTTTTGAATTCCTGACGTTAAATTTCGAATTCCGTGTCAAGTTTTGAAGAATTTTGACCATGAATTTTGAAAGTTCGTAGCAGGGAACTTTGGTAGAGGCACAGATTGGTCGCAATGGGGTATTTTCCTTGTGAATTTTGGGTAATCCATAGATTTTTGGGGTGTTAGCAGTGTACGTAATCATCCGTTTCTTATCATATTGAGAAATATGGTTTTCTTTGAACAGATCCTTTACAAAATCATTGTTACGATTCTGCTATGTTGTTGTTGGATTATTTCTTAAAATTCTGTAAACATTTCTGTCCATCATAAGCTCATGCATTTTGCTAATGTAGTCTGTCTTATACATTGCAACTGTGACGTTGCCTTTATCAGCAGAGACAATATAGACATCTTTATGTTGTTTGAGGAACAATCTGGCTTCATTATAAACTTTATGCAAAAACTTGTCAAACGGAGGTATGTATGTTGATCGTAAATGATTTTGTAAGATTTCTGCAAAATTTGATCTAGCAATCTCCTGGTCACCCTGTTCCAAAGTTTTCACCAATTCTTCTCCATCTGCAATAATTTTGAAGGGGTAGCTCTCCTCTCTTAATTGGTAAAGAAAACTTTGGGCCTAAGGACATAAGCCATTTGACGTCTGACGGGAACTCTACAGAAGTTTAGTTTACGAACCATTTGTCTTGGAATTCTATGCCCATATTTTCTTTGAGGGTTGTATAAGGCGTTCGAGTTTATTTAAATGTTTGTTTTTAATATTTTCATTTATTGTGTTGTGTTTATTTTCTTGAGTTTTAAAGAAGTTAATGTATTCTTTTTGTTTTAAACTGTTGGTGATAAAACTTTCCAATTTTTCTATCTTCTTGCTCAGTGTGTTTTTCTGTATTTGCTTGAGAGAGATAGCAATATTCAAAAGTTTTATGTGGAAGTGTTCAATGTGTAGCAGTAATTTTCTCTCTAACCGTCGTTCTCTTTCATTATTAGAAAATTGGAAAATGTAAGCTAGGTTGTTCGTTGAATAACTGATGAATTCTGGAAACAATCCAAACTCTCTGCATTTTAAAAGGAAAATCAATGTATGCATTGTTGTTTTTAGTGTATGAAAGTGTTTCTTTGCTATATTCTTTAAGTTTATTGCAGGTTGTGTTGTCATAATTGTGTCTAATGTGATTGTAAAACTCCATGTTTTGTTATATACGGCGTTCCCTCCGTTATATTAATAAAATCTGATTTTTAGTGACCTTTTTATCGTTAGAGATAGATATTTAATTGATTTGTGGGCTATAGGTCAATAGTAAATAAAAGATGTTATTTCATCGCAACGTTTCGAGTATGTTTATACTCTTCATCAGGCCTTTATTGGTTAATGACAAAAGATAAAAAAAAAATACTAACATTAGCATACAACTATTAAACATTATAAAAATGTGACGTCAAGGTAACTTACAATAAAACTTTTTTCAAACAGTTAATATTTGATATAGTCAAACATTTTATACACAATTGAGGCAAAGTAACTTAAATAAATAAATAAACAAAGTTAAAACTACATTTAAAAATTGTAATTTGGTTATTTTTAAAAAAGAACATTACTCGAACAACAGTTAAAACGTCCAATTACGCTACACGATCACCTATTTTGAATCTTTTTCTTTTTTGTTGGCCTATTTATAAGTTGGCTATAAACAGTACTAAGACTGTCACAATCCGATCTACGGTTGACAGCATTGTTGTTATCTATTATATGCAACATCTCTATCAACATTCTTTTTGAATAATGTTGCTCTGTTTGAAGAATTTCTACATTCTCCAAATCTGGTGTGTGTTTTTCTTCTATGCAATGGTGAGCTAGTGCAGTTTTGTGAGAAGACCCGCTATTTAGATCAGACCTGTGACCAGAGATGCGATTTCTCAATTTTTGTTTGGAGGTACCGATGTAAACGGACGGACATGTCGTCTCCTTTCCTCCTAAGCAGTTAATCCTATAGACAACATCTGCTTTCTCCAACGTCTCCACTCTACCTTTTGTGTTGGTAAAAAGATTATTCCTCAGAGGAAATGCAGACTTGAAAGCTATTTTTATCTTTGTGTTGTCTTTTATTGGTGCTGTCTTGATGCGGTTGGAGAGGTGAGGTATGTAAAGTGAACTCTTATATACACACACTTGTTGGGGATTATCAGCTTGGTTGATCATTTTTTCTTTTTGATGGTTTTTGATGAGTTTGTTGACAACCGGAGAGGGGAAGGAATTGGAGAACAGGGTGTCTCGGATGATTTTGATGTTTTTTTGGTGAAAAGATTTATCGCTTATGTCAAGAACCCGGTTCACAAAGTTTTGTGCCGTATTGATAATAACTTCTTTGGGTTGCTTCGAATGGAAATTTATAAGGCGACCAGATGCAGTCGGTTTTTTATACCAATCAAAAATTAGTTTTTCATTTCGCCTTATAACTTTCACATCGAGATATGGAAGCTCACCATTCCAACAACAATACATTGATTTTCCTTTTAAAATGCAGAGAGTTTGGATTGTTTCCAAATTTCATCAGTAGTTCAACGAACAACCTAGCTTACATTTTCCAATCTTCTAATAATGAAAGAGAACGACGGTTAGAGAGAAAATTACTGCTACACATTGAACACTTCCACAAAAAACTTTTGAATATTGTTATCTCTCTCAAGCAAATACAGAAAAACACACTGAGCAAGAAGATAGAAAAATTAGAAAGTTTTGTCACCAACAGTTTAAAACAAAAAGAATACATTAACTTCTTTAAAACTCAAGAAAATAAACACAACACAATCAATGAAAATATTAAAAACAAACATTTAAATAAACTCGAACGCCTAAAAACAACCCTCAAAGAAAATATGGGCATAGAATTCCAAGACAAATGGTTCGTAAATAAAACTTCTGTAGAGTTCCCGTCAGACGTCAAATGGCTTCTGTCCTTAGGCCCAAAGTTTTCTTTACCAATTAAGAGAGGAGAGTTACCCCTTCAAAATTATTGCAGATGGAGAAGAATTGGTGAAAACTTTGGAACAGGGTGACCAGGAGATTGCTAGATCAAATTTTACAGAAATTTTACAAAATCATTTACGATCAACATACATACCTCCGTTTGACAAGTTTTTGCATAAAGTTTATAATGAAGCCAGATTGTTCCTCAAACAACATAAAGACGTCTATATTGTCTCTGCTGATAAAAGCAACGTCACAGTTGCAATGTATAAGACAGACTACATTAGCAAAATGCATGAGCTTATGATGGACAGAAATGTTTACAGAATTTTAAGAAATAATCCAACAACAATGATTTTGTAAGGGATCTGTTCAAAGAAAACCATATTTCTCAATATGATAAGAAACGGATGATAACGTACACTGCTAACACCCCAAAAATCTATGGATTACCAAAAATTCACAAGGAAAATACCCCATTGCGACCAATCTGTGCCTCTACCAAAGTTCCCTGCTACGAACTTTCAAAATTCATGGTCAAAATTCTTCAAAACTTGACACGGAATTCGAAATTTAACGTCAGGAATTCAAAAGACTTTATTGACAAAGTGTCTTCAATACGATTGGAAAACGGAGACATTCTAGCTTCTTTTGATGTAGTTTCCTTGTTTACTTGCATTCCAATTGCTTTGATTCTGGACATTATAAAGAATAACTGGAATAAGATTAAAAAACACACCAATATTAAAAAGACGAAATTCTTTGAGATAATCAGGTTTTGTGTTATCGATAATAACTTCTTGAAGTTCGATGACAATATTTATCAGCAAAAACAGGGTGTACCCATGGGAAGCCCAGCATCTCCAATTTTAGCGGATTTGGTTTTGGAAACATTGCTGGAGGATGTTCTTGGTAAGCTTTCAAAAAAACCAAAAGTTATCACCAAATATGTAGATGACTTGTTTGTTGTGATTGAAGCAGAAGAAGTTCAGAACACGCTGAATGCCTTGAATTCTTTTAATCACAAAATTAAGTTTACGGTGGAAATGGAGGTGAATGGTGAGCTTCCATATCTCGATGTGAAAGTTATAAGGCGAAATGAAAAACTAATTTTTGATTGGTATAAAAAACCGACTGCATCTGGTCGCCTTATAAATTTCCATTCGAAGCAACCCAAAGAAGTTATTATCAATATGGCACAAAACTTTGTGAACCGGGTTCTTGACATAAGCGATAAATCTTTTCACCAAAAAAACATCAAAATCATCCGAGACACCCTGTTCTCCAATTCCTTCCCCTCTCCGGTTGTCAACAAACTCATCAAAAACCATCAAAAAGAAAAAATGATCAACCAAGCTGATAATCCCCAACAAGTGTGTGTATATAAGAGTTCACTTTACATACCTCACCTCTCCAACCGCATCAAGACAGCACCAATAAAAGACAACACAAAGACAAAAATAGCTTTCAAGTCTGCATTTCCTCTGAGGAATAATCTTTTTACCAACACAAAAGGTAGAGTGGAGACGTTGGAGAAAGCAGATGTTGTCTATAGGATTAACTGCTTAGGAGGAAAGGAGACGACATGTCCGTCCGTTTACATCGGTACCTCCAAACAAAAATTGAGAAATCGCATCTCTGGTCACAGGTCTGATCTAAATAGCGGGTCTTCTCACAAAACTGCACTAGCTCACCATTGCATAGAAGAAAAACACACACCAGATTTGGAGAATGTAGAAATTCTTCAAACAGAGCAACATTATTCAAAAAGAATGTTGATAGAGATGTTGCATATAATAGATAACAACAATGCTGTCAACCGTAGATCGGATTGTGACAGTCTTAGTACTGTTTATAGCCAACTTATAAATAGGCCAACAAAAAAGAAAAAGATTCAAAATAGGTGATCGTGTAGCGTAATTGGACGTTTTAACTGTTGTTCGAGTAATGTTCTTTTTTAAAAATAACCAAATTACAATTTTTAAATGTAGTTTTAACTTTGTTTATTTATTTATTTAAGTTACTTTGCCTCAATTGTGTATAAAATGTTTGACTATATCAAATATTAACTGTTTAAAAAAAGTTTTATTGAAAGTTACCTTGACGTCACATTTTTATAATGTTTAATAGTTGTATGCTAATGTTTGTATTACTTTTTATCTTTTGTCATTAACCAATAAAGGCCTGATGAAGAGTATAAACATACTCGAAACGTTGCGATGAAATAACATCTTTTATTTACTATTGCCACAAATCAATTAAATATCTATCTCTAACGATAAAAAGGTCACAAAAATCAGATTTTATTTAGAAATATATTAATAAAAATCAAAAGTATTCAATATATTATTAATTCCCTTCTACCAATGGGGTAGAGAGACCGTAGATGTATCCTCTTAACGCTGGTCCGGAAGTGCACTCCTGGGCTGCTGTAACGGGTAAGTGAAATAATAAAAACTTCTATTAGCTACACCTTAATCAATATTGCAACTTTTAATTATAACTATGTTGACATAGGGTTCTGAGTATCTTTATTCAGAACTTAGTTCTATTTGCTTGTTGCTTGTTATACGCGATTGTGCTTAGTAGTGGGCAAAAGATGTCGTAAGTATGCTTGACACCGCTAGAGGTTACTACTGATTAGCACTGAATTATTATTCAAAAATCCAAAATACACGTAACACGATAAAAGAGAAGGGAGTAACGATACAAAAAGGTCCTGAGATAGTCAGAAACCAGATTAAAGAACCGAGAGTTGAGAGGTTTACTCTCATTGAACACGCACGCGACGTTTTACCGCGATTTAAAAGGTCGCTACCGACGCAAAAAGTTATAATTAGGTCTTGACGACCAAGTGTGGAAATAAAAAGGTGGAACCGAGAAATGTTCCAAGTGAAAAGAAAAACACAAAAAAAATTATGGCTCTACATCCGAGTGAAAAAAAATTAAAAGTGGAACTGAGGAATGTTCCGAGTGAAAAACGTAAAAGAAAAATTAAGGGAAGCGCTCTGTTTTCCCGACTCGGCAAAACAATTTTTTCCACCTTGGGTTTGACCAGGGCGTATCAACAAATGCCCGTCGCCGAGGATGATATTCCTAAAACTGCCCTAATAACTCCATTCGGGTTATATGAATGCATGGTTATGCATGGGGAGCAGCCCAAACATTTCAGAGCTACGTTGACGATATCATGAGGGATTTGGACTTCATATATACCTACATCGATGATCTGCTCATCGAACACCTAAAAATTGTTTTCCAACGTCTTAAGGAACATGGCCTAACACTCAACATTGATAAATGCTGTTTTGGAACTTCCGAAGTTAAATTTCTGGGTTATCTAGTTTCTGGAAAAGACATCTCTCCACTGCCTGAAAAGGTTCAAGCAATTAGAGATTTCCCAAAACCGAAGACTGTAGTTGAGCTACGACGCTTCCTGGGAATGATCAATTTTTATCATCGTTGTCTTCCTCAAGCAGCAACAATGCAAGCGCCACTCAACAAATTCCTGGTCAAATCAAAAAAGAACGATACCTCTCCTGCCAGCTGGGACTCCGAAGCCGAAAAAGCTTTTCAGCAGTGCAAGGATGAATTGGCTAACGCTACTCTTCTGGCTCATCCGAAACCGAACGCAAAACTCCGAATAGTTACCGACGCGTCGAACCTAGCTATGGGGGTGCTTTGGAACAACGATTGCCAAAAATGCCTAGGGAACCATTATCATTTTTTTCTCGAAAATTCTCGCCATCACAACGAAAGTTCAGTACTTACGACAGAGAACTAACAGCCATTTACGAAAGCATAAAATATTTTCGACATTCTCTAGAAGCATGTGATTTCTCGATCTACACCGATCACAAGCCTCTAGTCTACGCCTTTATGCAACGTTCTGATAAGGCGTCTCCCACGCAACAACGACAACTCGATTATATTTCGCAATTCTCAACGAAAATAATTCATATCAATGGAGTAGACAACGTGGTAGCAGACGCGCTTTCAAGAGTAGACGCTCTTCACATGCCAACATCTTTCGACCTCGTAGAACTTTCAACAAAAAAATTTGAGGATGACGAACTTAAACAGTTACTCGAATCAAAAACAACTTCGTGCAAATTCACTAAAATGCTCGTGGGAATCGACAAGGCTCCACTTGTTTTGGAAACTTCGACCGAAAATTGTCGACCTTACCTCCCGGCGTCTCTTAGGCAACAAGCATTCAATACTTTCCATCGTATGTCTCATCCTAGTGGTCAAGCAACACTGCGCATCATTCAACAACGATTTTTCTGGCCCAATATGAAACGTGACATTATCAGCCTAGCTCGATTATGTACAGATTGTCAACAATCGAAAATAAGTCGTCATGTTCATAAATTACCCGAAATTATTCCGCCTCCAGACGGCCGTTTCGACCACGTCCACATTGACATCATTGGACCTATGCCAGCTAGTCAAGGATTTAGTTATTGTCTAACATTCATCGATAGGTTCTCAAGATGGGCTGAGGCGTTTCCGATCAAAGAACAAACCGCAGATACATTAGCTAAAACTTTTTACACCGGATGGATTTGCAGATTCGGCACACCCAAGGTCATAACAACTGACCAGGGTAAGCAATTTGAGTCAACCTTGTTTAAAGCCCTCTTAAAGTTTACAGGTTGTGAACGACGCAGAACAACAGCATACCATCCAGCTTCTAATGGTCTAATTGAACGATGGCACCGTTCGTTAAAGTCAGCAATAATGTGCCACAACTCCAGGTTCAATTGGGTAGACACACTTCCAACAGTGCTATTGGGTCTTCGAACTTGCATTCGCGAAGGATTGAACTCATCACCTGCTGAATATCTTTACGGTATATCTCTTCGTGTTCCAGGCGAGTTCTTGGCCCACAATGATTTTTCACCGAACCCCCAACCTTTTCTTGAAGAGTTCAGAGAATAGATGAGAGAACTTAAACCAGTTCCAACCACTCACAACTATAAACGAAAACCATTTTGTTTCAAAGACCTCGCAACTTCCTCGCATGTCTTCTTACGTAGTGAGACTACACATTCGCTCGAAAGACCCTACACTGGACCCTTTCAAATTATTGAACGCATTTCGGATAGAGTATATCAGATCAATCAGAAGGGCAAAATCATCAACGTTTCCCTTGAGAGGCTTAAGCCAGCCTATTTGGAACGCGTTTACCCTGACCAGACCGCTGAGACTCAATCAACTTTTCCAAGTAGTTATGAAAACAGTCAACAAACTCCGTCGACTTCTCAACAATTCCAGAATACGCAACCAAAACGAACTCGAACACAAATTCACATCAGAGAGCACAACCATTCTATTCCAAGCAATCCTCAGAACCACCAAAACACGAATTCACTAAATTTGCCCGAGAATTCAACTTCTCCAATTGCAAATTTTCAACCAATTAAGACTTATACCAATAAAAATAAAAAACTGTCACATTTAATTTAAAGTAAATTATTTTATGTATATTCAATGTTCTTTTCTTCTCTAAGAAATAATTTGCTCTTTGAAATTTCCAAAAAATGTTTTCCTTTAATATGACTTGTTTCTTCGACTGTCAAATGAAATGTTTATTTGTTAAAAAATATTAACGTCAATATTTTGTAATTCTTAGGGGGGAGTACTGTAGGAATGTAAATGTCAGATTTGAAAAGAAGCGAGATGGAAGACGTTCAAAATTAACGAAGAGTTGTCGCGGCATCAGACAGACAGGCAGATGTTCAGTTTTTGATGAAGTGCGCGTTCAAACAAACGAAATTCCTAAAATGTTAAAATAAATATCTTTTATAATAAATTAAGTATCTATCTATAATAAAGATTGTTAAATAAATATTGTTGTGTGTCGACTATTATTTCATTAACGTGCCGGTTGAATAAACTTTAGACTTGTACTTGTGTAGAGAGAATAGTAATTCCCTACACATTATTTGCAATTGGAGGGCATGAAGGATTTCCTACAAAGCAATTTGAGGGCAAGAAAGTTTTCCCTACAAGTTTCAGCAATGAAACAACTGTGTTACATTTGCTTTTCCCGACGTTTCGGCAGGGATTGCTGCCCTCCTCAGGGGAACTTTATTTGAACAAAAAATACATTTGTTATACAAAATATATAGTGACATTTAAAACAGTGGGAATTACACTTACTTTGTTTTTTAAAAATATGTAAATTTAAAAAAATTTTATAATAAGAAATGACACTTCGAATGAAGTACTCCACCCGTTCCATCGCCACTGTGACGTTCCCTTTGTCAGCTGGTACGATGACGATGTTCTTGTGTTGTTTGAGGAAATTGATCGATGAAAAGATGAGTGAACTGTTGTCTGATAGAAATACATATAGGCGAGTGAGGAGTAACCCAACAACAACACTACAGACTCGCAACAACGAACTAGTCAAGTGGCTGAGAAACAATAACTTTATTGATGATCGAGAAAGAGGGAGAATGACAACATATACAGCACAGGTTCCATCTATCTATGGCTTACCCAAAATCCATAAGCCAAACATGCCCTTGCGACCCATCACGTCATCAATAAAACTACCATGTTATGAGCTTGCAAAATTTGTCGGTAAGATTTTACAGTACGCGACGACAAAATCGACACACTCGATTAAAAATTCGTTGGAACTTATTGAAAAATCAAAAAATATTAAATTAAAAGCAAACGAGGTTCTGGTATCTTATGATGTAGTGTCTCTTTTTACAAACATTCCCATATCACTAGCTGTCACCATAGTGAAAAAGAAATGGGATTTGATAAGTGAGAACACCAACATCAACCAGAAAAAATTTTTGGAGATACTTGATTTTTGTCTTCAAGAAAACAATTATCTACAATTCAAAGATGATATCTTCAAGCAGATTTTTGGAATGCCTATGGGCAACCCTCTGTCACCCACGATCGCCGACTTAGTACTAGATCACGTTCTAGACGAATGTTTCGATGCCATGAAGGAGAGACCTTCGTTCATCGCGAAATATGTGGACGACATATTTGCTGTGATTGACAAACAGGAAGTTGACAACGTGCTTTCTATCCTCAACGGATTCCACCCAAAAATACAATTCACAGTTGAAATGGAACACAATAATGCGATTTCATTTCTGGATGTTAAAGTCCACAGGGAAAACGACCGCTTATTGTACAATTGGCATCAAAAACATACTGCGTCAGGCAGAATCATCAATTTTCGTTCGAACCAAGCTAAACACATCATCATGAACACTGCCTCCAACCTCGTAAGTAAGGTTTTCACTCTTAGGAGCGAACAATTTCATCCCTCCAATGAAAAAAGAATAACAAAAATTCTCGAGGACAATGGCTATCCTCCTAATATAATTCGTGCTTTAATCTCCAAACAGAAACACAAGACACAAGCTACAAGAACAGAAACAGATACAAACAATGGTTTCTACAAAAGTATAGTGTATGTTCCAAAACTTACTGAAAACTTCAAACAGGTTATCAACAGAAGCGTAAAAGACGTTCGTTTGGCTTTCAAATCCAACAAAACGCTTAACCATCTATACACCAAACTAAAAACAAAACCTGACAAAGACAAACAAACAGACGTAATCTACAAAATTAATTGCAACGGCAAACCAAACGAGCCTTGCAACCTTTGCTATATAGGAACCACAAAACAATTTCTTCGACACCGGATCTCAAACCACAAATCTGATATTAAGTCCAATAGTTCTGGGAAAACAGCCCTGGCAAGTCACAGCATCGAGAGTGGTCATTCTCCAAACTTTGAAGATGTCAAAATCCTACAAACGGAGAAACATGTATCTAAACGATATACCTTGGAAACATTACACATACTAAATAACAATAATAATATGAACAGAAAACAAGACACACAAAACATTTCTTCTGTCTATTGCTCTTTAGTGTCTTCATCATCATAGTTTTCATTCTTTTTTTTTTTTAATACACAGACGAAACTTCATTCGAAGTGTCATTTCTTATTTTAAAAATTTTTTAAATTTACATATTTTTAAGAAACAAAGTAAGTGTAATTCCCACTGTTTTAAATGTCACTATATATTTTGTATAACAAATGTATTTTTTGTTCAAATAAAGTTCCCCTGAGGAAGGCAGCAATGCCTGCCGAAACGTCGGGAAAAGCAAATGTAACACAGTTGTTTCATTGCTAAAACTACAGTGACCAAAAAAGCCGACGGAAAGAACTTTTCCAAACACAAATTAATAACTCCAAATTGGTCAATAGAATATTCTTAAATTCCGATTGTCTCATTTTTCAGAATTTGACTTTGTGTCGAATGTTTGACAAAAAGATGCAATTGGAATGTGCTGTTTTTTCCAATCGGTTTAACTCACACACATGATTTTTACATATTTGGAATCTGCATTAAATAGTGCCAAGGATAGCATTTTTAAATTTCGGTTAAAAACAAAATATAATAAAATTGTACACCAAAAGAAGTTTCCTTTCAGATGTTTGAGTGATAAAGCGAAAAATCTGAAAAGAAACTTCTTTTGGTGTACAATTTTATTATATTTTGTTTTTAACCGAAATTTAAAAATGCTATCCTTGGCACTATTTAATGCAGATTCCAAATATGTATAAACCATGTGTGTGAGTCAAAGCATTTGGAAAAAACAGCACATTCCAATTGTCTAATTTTTCAGAATTTGACTTTTTATCGAATGTTTGACAAAAAGATGCAATTGGAATGTGCTGTTTTTTCCAATCGGTTTAACTCACACACATGATTTATACATATTTGGAATCTGCATTAAATAGTGCCAAGGATAGCATTTTTAAATTTCGGTTAAAAACAAAATATAATAAAAGTGTACACCAAAAGTAGTTTCTTTTCAGATTTTTCGCTTTCGTGATTATTGGTGAGTTCAATAATGACCTTAATCAATTGGTTGATTTTCATTGAGTGAGTTTTATCTTAGGAATAGGTGGCGGAGCGTATAACAAAATCTTCGAGCACAAATTGGAATTTGATATCTGTGACGGACACAACATATTCGGAAACCTTGCAGTATTTAATGGCTATAACACTTAGCCATTCAGCGTTGTCAATGTTTGTTACTTCATTGACAACAGCCGCAGCTTTTTATGCATCTTATCTTTGCTCTCTAACTTAGATTAAATGTTTTGGGTGAGTTGATTTTTATTTTACAATATACATATTACGTTAGTGTTTTAATTTAATTTTTGCTTTTAAAGTATTTTTGCTAGAACAGCTGTTATGTCGAATTTTTTTTAATGGTAACATGGTTACCAGCTACTGTTTCTATTATGGTTTATGGAACGCTTACCGTGTGATTGTGGAAAGGGCATATCGCAAAGTATTCTTCAAAAACTTAAAAAGTCAACTAATCGTTTCTGCAGAATGTTAGAAGACTTAACTGTTAATGCTGTACTTAAATTTCCCATTGTGTGGGCGGTTTTATTTAGTAAGTAGTGTTCTCTTATACATACCTATGTTTACCTAAATGTTTAAAGTTTTGTTTTGTCTTCAATAGGTGCTCTTGGCATTTGCAGTGGCATTGTTGTTTTATATTGTCCTGGTATTCAGTTACCAGATTCATCTGATTTTCAATTATTTGTTAATTCACATCCGTTCGTGTTGTATGATTCAAAATTTAAGAATGAATTCGCGTTTGAGAAAATGGTTCCACTAAGTATGAACATTTTGAATTTATAATTCACTTTTCTAAAATTTCAGAGAATTCCATGTTTTTAACAACCTAAAAATAGTTTAATTGTTTTTTTTTTTATTTAAAGTAATCAACCTGGTAACTTGGCCCATTTGGTAAGTTTTTTATTCTTTGCAATAATATAATTTAGACTAGGTATGAACCTAGTTATCTTAACTTTCCCAGCTTTGTAAGCTTCTTAATAAATAAACAATTAATAATGAATGAAACAAACTTACTGATTTTATACCTTTTTTATATATTTTTTGTTTTACGTGCATTTGAAAAGCGTAATATTGCTACATTAAAATCTTTTGAACTAATTATATAAAATTGTTCACAAAATTTATTTGCAAAAACAATCACAATTGTATTTATTATAACAAATAAGAAAAAATATATTAAAAAGAATAACAAATTAAAAAGCTCTTACGAAATCAACAATATGCTTAAAATTACATTATTTATATTTCCTTACGATTGTATAATTAACAACAACAACAAAAAAAAAATTGCCACAAAGCCCATTTAAAACTTTTTTAGAAATACTCTTACAAACATTTATTTTTGTTTTAGCAATAGGCATTATCAAATTAAACATAACATTTTCAAACTTTAATAAATACTTGAAATTTTAGAATAACAGTTCGGCACCTTGTAAAATTCAGTTAATGAAAACACACATAGTAATATAAATAATTTAAAATAAATATTAAAAAAATAGAAATGAAATTTGTATATAATGTAAACAACAAAAATTAAAACAATGACATAACTTTTCGTATAAAAGAAACGATTGAAATAAATATCTTATGATTGAAGATTCACGTATTAGATTTTTTAGTTCTAAATTTTAGTAAAAGATTTGATCTAAAACGAAATTTATATTTTAAATTTTCGTGGTGATAGAAAATAAGAATGCGACGAAGATAGCAAGGCTAAAAATAAACTTTGACGAAAAAAGTATTTTTACAAATAAAGATAGGTAGGTTCTGCCATCTAGTACGATTAACTAATATCATTTATCACTTACTCGTAGATGAGATTCATTAAATTGCCAGTTGCAATATGGCTGGAATGATAGCTACTTTATATAGCTATTTGAAATAACTATTTCGAAGGTTGCCAAGCCTTCATCATGAGATTCTTTTGTGTTTATAAAATGTTTGACTGGACGGAAGGACAGACTGACATGTTACGCACGGACGGAAGTATAAATAGACAGGCGGACGGATAGAGATATTATTTTTGGATCAATGTACATATAAACACTTAGTGCCACATTATTGGTGTTGCCAGATAATTTGGCGATTTAAATGGTTCCTAACCTTTTCTCCAACACTGGCTTCCGAAGCTAGTTTTGTCGCCGAAAACATTCGCAGGGTTATATACTTTTGAACTATATTCTTTACTAGCATGTAAATGTGGCTAGGCTCTTCCACTGCGTCATCAAAAATATGCTCATTCAAACTTGGAAAAAGAGTACAAGGTGGTTGCAGCAGATCTGTCATAACTTTTGAGCATAGAACCGCTGGATAGTTTTGTTCATTGGGAACAAGACCATTTATTTTGTTCAGGCTGTGTCTCAAAAATTTTTCGGTGTGATGACATATTTTAACCACAGACGCACTAGGAAATATTAATCCACCATGAGTCTTGGCTTCTATAAGTCCATTATCTTCAAAATCAGCCCATCTTTGGGACCCTTGAAATAGAGCTTCTTGGCACTGCTCACATTTCACAACTGGTTTTTTCTTGTCTACCATAAATAACTAATGAGAGTAACTTATGAGATCTAGCCTTTTTTGTACTCTTGAGAAGCATATGACCAAAGAAACAGCCCTTATATGACTTTTTTTTGAAAATACATTGATTAAGTGAAAACGGGAGAACCATTAAATATCAGGAGATCTAGCAGAACTGGGAAACACCATAATCTTTAATATTGCATTTATAGAAGCTGAGAAAACAAGATTTTTGTGTTTTTGTCCATATAATAGGTCATTTTTGGGGTATTTTTTTTCAAAAAATAAATAGGCTTTATATGCAAATAATGGTGATGAAGTAAGTTACATCTTAGATGAGCTTATTAGTCACTCAGCATCACTGATTATAAAAATGAATAGTATCGATTTTTAAAAGAATTTGGATTTTTTATTTTTAACTTATTCCACGATGTGATAAAACGACTTAATGACCTTCAGGCTAGACCCACCACAGAAAACATTGTCGAAATTGCGTTCACAACATCCATATAATGGCACCGAAGGTTGCAGGGATTGTTTGGATAAATTGAAGAACTGGCTGCTGTTTTTGATTCTTCTGCCCAGTCTGTAAGTATTTTTACCAGAGCTAAGGCAAAAGTATGTATAAAACGGAAGACCGATATAACTTAATACACGACTTATTGCACGATGTGATACAAAATATTGAAATAAATTAACTTTCAGCCTTTTCAATTAGAAATCTTTTGTTCTATTGAGCAAACAACCCTCGGCTCGTGTGGCCTTAAAGAAGATTGTTCCTATCGGTATACAAAGATTGTATTTGACCGCATGAAAATAACATCAAATGTTATTGCACTAGAAACAACTATTTTGCCTATCGTTTTTATTTAATAATAATTTTAAAATACATAAAATCACACCTCTTTGTTTCAAAACGCGACAAATAATATTTTTTTTTTCTTGTTGGAAAGCAGCTGAAAAATTATGATGAAACCTTCGTCCATAGAGAAGTGTCATCTTCAATTTGCCACACAAAAAGTGTTATACTTTCTATGGAATACGCTATCCAGTGTTTATAGAGATCAGTGGTGGAAACGGCCGGCAGACGCCCCCCAATAGGCGGAAAAATCGGACCTACTTACGTCATTTGATAACGATTCTGATAAAAACCATAGTTTAGGTTGGCTCCTCAGTAGTCTATATACGCGTTCGCTGACAAAAATCTTGGTGGAAAGTGCCCGGCAGACGATGTCAAAGATTGGATGATTTTCCGATAGTATGATAAATACCGGGTAGTAGATAGCCAAATTTGGGTTTTTTTTTCTAGGCAGTTTATTTTATAAATAAAATTCAGAATAGGTACATTACATACATACATATATTAGTTAACATTTAATTAAAATATATTCCCAAAAATTATTGGAAGAATACATTATTCAAAACAAAAAGAAATACATGAATTCTTTTAATCTATATTTGAAGTTGCAATCATGAAAACTATCCTGAAATTTGAACTCCCAGCAATTAAACCCATTCCCCGGAAACTACAATTTACCAAAATAGGTAGAATCCACCATTCACAAAAAGGGGTACTCTTCATTTGTTTTCTTCAGGGAAGTGGTAAGAAATACTGCATGTCATGTTATATTGAAAAGTAGGTACGAGTGAAAAAGCCTTTCTTGGTTTTGAGTCCTTCATTCACAAAAAACAGGTAGTTTTAATTTGTTTTCTTCAGGAAAGTGGTAAGAAATACTGCATGTCATGTTATATTGAAAAGTAGGTACGAGTGAAAAAGCCTTTCTTGGTTTTAGTCCTTCATTCACAAAAACAGGTAGTTTTCATTTGTTTTCTTCAGGGAAGTGGTAAGAAATACTGTATGTCATGTTTTATTGAAACGTAGGTAGGAAGTATAAAAGGAAGCGCAACTTCTAAACTGTATTAGTTTCAATTTAGAAAGCGAGTAATAAGTGCGAATAATAGAAAAAAACTAGTTTAAAATAACAGTTTTGAATAATGGCTTCAAGATCAGTTTTGTGCGTGATTTGCCGTAAGACAATTGGTAATATTAAATCATTAACCGCGGAGACACTAGAAACTTGCAAAAAAATAAAAGAAATACGGTTTGAAATTAGTTTAAAATATGGTGATATTGATTTGCCGTTTGTGTTATGTGCTACTAAAGGGTACCATACTGAATGCTACAAACGTTTCACAGCATTAAGGACATCTTATCACAAAAAAAAATAACGAAGAGTTGAGTGAGTCTCCGGTATCATTGCAACCGTCAACTTCTGCGCTGACCGTTTCTTCTTCGAGGGAAGTGCAACCATCAATATTAACAAAGCCACCAACCAATTATGTCGAAAACATTGCTTGTGCTGGCAGTAATATTGAAGCCCCTGAAGTAAAACAGTCATCCATGTCGGCAGAGGATATTGCTTTGTGTAATGCAGAAAACAGTCTCTGCAAAGAACACATGTATGTTTTGCCATAAGTTTCGATTGAAATATAAGGGATTGGAAGTAAAGTTACATATCGCTGATGAAGTTTTTCGGAGTAAAATCACAGCAGAAGCGACAACACTAAATGATTTTTATCTTTTAAACAAGATCGAGGAATCAAAAGCCCTTGCGTACCACAGAAATTGCAGGCTTACATAATGCTAATAAGATGCGATTAGCGTTGGCCTCGCAAAAACCACAAAGTACCTGGCAGATAAAACGGAATGACCACAAAGCAGCCTACGAGGAAATATGCATTTTTATAATTGACAATATAATCAAACAAAGGAAAAGTTATTTTCTCAATTATTTAACCAATTAGTACAAGAGTTGTTTACAGAGAATATCAAAGGAGCATTTTCAGCTGGATGAGAAACTATTTACGGCGCAGCATTTGAGGGAAAAAATCATTAAAACGTTTCATCAGCAAATTAAAATTGTTTGTTTGCATAACCAAAGTATTGTTACGCACGTAGACGTCACAGTTGATGACTCGATATATTCATCTTTGAAAGAAGCCGATGAAATACAAGCAGCAGCTCTTATCCTTCGTGAAAAGGTTTTAAAAATGCAGAGAAATCGATTACCGATATTATAAACCTTCTCGCTGGTATGAATACTCGACGCAGACAAAGTACGGATTGTTTGAGAAAAGTAAAATCTTTTGCCGAAGATACTGTCTACGCTATCAGAAATGGCCAGGTGAAAACTTCACAACATATCACTTTAGGTATGACAATGAAAAGCGTTACAAGTAGCCGAAAAGTAATCGATATATTAAATCGGTACGGACATTGCTGTAGCTACAATACCATTGAAGAACTCGAAACTGAGGCAACTTTTTCTGCGACTGATCGTGCGAGTATCTATCTACAAGGTATTAAACACTCCTCATATTTATGCACAGCGTTAGCATTTGACAATTTTGACCGATATGTGGAAACCTGCAATGGAAAAGAAACCCTCCACGATACGGTCGGACTTATGTTTCAAAATATGGATGAGACCGCTGATGTTGATGTTTCGGAAGCAAATGATCGTGGCCAAATCGAGGATGCTACCCAAATGCGAAGTACAAAAAAAAAGAAGAACCTTCGAAGCAATCATTCTTGATTTAGAGTCATACCCAAAAAGGCCTAAAATGGTTGACGTTTTATTGCCGATGGAAGATGAAAAACGCCAAATACTTCCACACAATTTGAAATCAATTAAACAAATTGATCTGATGCTATCTCATGCTTGCAAAATAATAAATACACCGATGTGGGTTGGATACAACAGTAAAATAAAACAAGACGACAGCCCAAAACAAAAAGTGGCCTATTTAACTCCAATAAATGTTTCTCCAACAAATTCATCAGTTGTAATCATCATACATCATACAGATGGCTGGGTGCTGTATGAATAGGGTAGACCCTGATTGGTATCAACATGGCGATGCCCAGCGTTGCAACTGTCTCATACGCATCAATTGTGCTTATTTTACCTCCAAGTGGTAGCCATCGGGTACTGGTCTTGTCCACCCGGACTTGACTTGCTGAACTTATAAGCGCGAGTGTTGATCACAGATAAATAGCAACACTATAATTGCCCTGCCATAAAGCTCCTCTGTTTCTCTTGTTGGGTAGCAGTTTATTCTGTAGGAACCCCTCAGAAAGCAAGCGAGCGGCGGATGAGCTTCCAATTAAGTGAACCAACGGCGACGCTTACAGACAATATGGTAGGCACCCCATTGAGCTACTTCGACATATTCGGAGCTCAGGTCTTTGGGTCCTTTCACTACTATTAGTCAGAGTAGTGAAGTAGAGAAGGTGGCGGATGAGCCCATATAGGACCAACGGTAGCTCTCACATCCCCGTAGTGGGTTACTGGCTCTGGAATTCTCCAGCATTGCCACAATCCGCATTAAATCCAAATTCAGCAACATCTCGCTGATCTGCGTCCACGCCCCCACGGAGGAAAAAGATGACACGACCAAAGAAGAATTCTACGATCTTCTCGAGAAGACGTATGATGAATGCCCGAAGTACGACACTAAGTTTATTCTTGGTGACTTCAACGCCAAAATCGGAAAGGAGGGTAACTTTGGCTCGACAGTCGGAAAGCATAGCCTGCACGACAACACTTCCGGTAACGGACACAGGCTAATCGACTTTGCTGCGAGGCGAAGTGTCATCTTAGCTAGCACATACTTCCCACACCTCAATATTCACAAGGGGACCTGGCGGTCTCCTGATCAAAATACCGTCAACCAAATTGATCACATTGCGATTGATAGTAGACATGCGTCCAGTGTCATGGATGTCCGCACTTTCCGAGGGGCCAACATAGACTCGGACCACTACCTTGTTGTAGCTTAAGTGCGAATGCGGATCTCCACCAGACCGCAGAACCGAACATCCACTGTGAGAAAGTTTGATGTTGCTAAGTTACAATCGCAAGAGACCGCCACAACCCTTGCCAATCATGTCTCCTCTTATCTCTTGACAAGCCCGGCGCCTGCGCCAAACCCAGAGGCCCAGTGGCAACATTGCAAAATGGCCATCAAAATCGCTGCCACGGATGTTTTGGGTTTTATTAGGCGACCACAACGAAACACCTGGTTTAATGATGAGTGCAGGCTCGCACACTTGGCCAAAGACGAAGCCTATCATGCAGTTCTGAATGCCAGAACTAGAGCTGCCAAGAGCGCTTTCCTTGCGGTGTACCAGCAAAAGAGGAAAGAGGAACATCGGCTTTTCAGAAGAAAAAAAGAGAACTGGAAAAACGAATGGTTGAATCTATTGAGGGGTGCTACGGCAGAAACAATGTTCGAAAGTTCTACCAAAGGGTAAGGCATTCGTCCAAGGGTTACAAAGCCCGAGCGGAAGCATGTAGAGACGAGGGTGGGAATGTCGTTGTAGATACACAGTCGGTGCTGAGAATTTGGAAAGAACACTTCTGCAGACTGTTAAACGGCAAAGACAACCAACTAATCGCTGTCAGGCAGAATGATCCATTCGATTTGGATGATGATGAACAAAATTTCCGTCCTCCCGACCAAGAAGAAGCTCGGATAGCAATATCTAAACTAAAGTCCAACAAGGCTGCTGGAGCTGATGGCCTTACGGCTGAACTCTTCAAAGCAGCGGGAGATGACTTGGTGAGTAGCATACACCAACTCATCTGTACAATTTGGTCGGATGAAAGTATGCCTGATGAATGGAACCTCAGCATTGTGTGCCCTATCCACAAGAAAGGAAATTCTCTAAGCTGCTCCAACTACAGAGGTATAAGTCTCCTAAATGTCGCCTATTAAATCTTGTCGGCCATTCTGTGTGAATGTCTGAACCCTTTCGCACGTGAACTGATTGGCCACTATCAGTGTGGTTTCAGACCCGGTAAGTCAACCGTCGACCAAATTTTCACACTTCGGCAGATTTTGGAAAAGACCCAAGAATTCCAGATCGATACTCACCACCTCTTTATCGATTTTAAAGTCGCCTATGACAGCGTAAACAGGAACGAGCTATACAGAGCCATGTCGCTTCTTGGCATCCCTGCCAAACTCGTTCGATTGTGCAGGATGACTATGGAGAACTCTCGCTCTGCCGTCGAGGTTGGTAAAAACACCACCGACTCATTTAATGTCGAGACAGGCTAACGACAGGGTGACGCGCTTTCATGTAACTCCTTCAACATCATTCTTGAGGCAATCGTACGCAACTCGCATGTCAACACCAGCGGTATGATTTTTTTTAGATCCGTTCAATTACTTTGCTATGCTGATGATATTGACATTATTGGAAGAACGAAGCGCGCTGTCAGCGGAACATTCGCAAGTATTGAAGTGGAAGCGGCTCGAATGGGTCTGGCTGTAAATGAAGATAAAACAAAGTATATGCTGTCCTCGGGTGAAGTAGATCATTACCGTAGGCTCGGACAAAACGTCACAATGGACAGATATAACTTTGAGGTTGTCAAGGACTTTGTCTATTTGGGTTCCACTATAACCTCTCAAAACAACATCAGTGAAGAGATCAGTCGAAGAATCACTTGCCAATCGCTGTTTCTTCGGGCTAAGAAGGCATCTTAGTAGTAAAGCCCTCTCTCAAAGGACCAAGGAGTTACTATACAAGACCCTTATCATCCCAGTCCTGCTGTATGGGGCAGAAGCGTGGACACTGACACAATCGGATGAATACAGGCTGGGGTGCTTTGAGAGAAAGATTCTTCGGGTGATATTCGGGCCTGTATGTATCAATGGAGTATGGAGGAAAAGCTTCAATGACGAACTGTACGGGCTATACAGCGACATTGACTTGGTTAAGAAGCTGAAAATTCAGCGGCTTAGATGGCTGGGTCATGTGGAGCGTATGGACGAAAACGCTCCTGCTCGACGAGTCTTCAATTCCAACCTGGAGGGCCGACGCAGTTCTGGAAGAGATCAAGTGGTAAACGACCTCGACAAACTTGGTGTGCGCAACTGGAGGCCACTGGCTAGGGACCGGCCTAGCTGGCGAGGATTGTTGGTTGAGGCCGTGGTCTACAATGAACTGTCTGCGCCACCTTAAGTAAGTAAGTAAGTAATCGAAACCATGATTCAAAGTCAAGAAGCTGCAGAAGAATGTGAACAATCATATATTCAAGTAAAATATGATTTAGCGATTGCTAAGGTTGCATTGCAAATTCAAGCTACGGAGCAGCCAAGATTTGATAATATTTTTATTCATCTTGGAAGTTTTCATATCATGATGGCGTACTTTAAAGCAGTCGAAAAATTCATCGATGATTGCGGACTATCTCATATGATGGTAAAAAGTGAGTTTCTTGCAAGTGGATCGGTAAACGGGTTTATCAGTGGGAAACATTTTAACCGATGCAAGCGATTGCACCCGATGATTGCGTTGGCTCTTGAAATCTTGCATTTCCAAGCTTTTCTCGAGGATGAACAGTTAGAAGTGGCTGACACCATAATCTCTGAACTCGACAATTTTCAAAAACAGAAACCTTCACTTCCTATTGATGAGAATGGAGATCTTGCACAGTTTTCAAATATTCAAAGTATCAAGAATCAACACTTGAAAGAAAGCATGGGAAAACAGCGAAATTGTATACGATATATAATAATTTGATCAGTTACTACTACATTCTTACAAGGAGTATCCACACTGTTGATTTTGAGCTTTTTAAGTACATTTTGCCAAAAATATCCAACATGTTTTTCACGTTCAACCAACCAAACTATGCACGTTGGCTTGTAAAGTATCACGACAACTTATTAAAGGTTGACATTAAGCATCCAGGATTAAAGAAAACATTCAATCAAGGTGGTTTTGGTGTCAAGCGAACTGACAAACCTTTTTCAAGGCAACCCATCGACTTGACTTTGGAACAGACGATAAACGCTGATGCTGCAACACGTCTGACTAGTGTAATACATTTCACAAATTCGATATCAGGCCGTCAACGTTGGTCCAAAAGTCATAGCATACGATCAACTGTAATATCCCACGTATACGAAGAAACTGGTTTACATAAATCTCAAGATATTACTGGAGATTTGGATCGAAATCGAATAAAAAAAAATTCTGCTGATCTCGCCAAATTTGTGGATATCGTGACGGCAAACGTTAACCCGTTTCGCCCAGACTTGGATAAAGAAATTTTATGCAACATTTCCACGGGAAAAGCACCGTCAGACGTCGTCACCGATTTCTTAGTCAATGCCGAAAAAACTGGTAATCAATTGCGTGAACATTTTATTTCGGAATGCTTTGCAAATGATCGATTTGAGAAGCCAATCAAAAGAAACATCATCTCTAACTTCTCCAGTGAAAATTGGAAACAAAGTACAAGAAATAAAGATGCAGAGAGACTTGTTTGGGCGAATGTTGGGACTATCAATGGAACAACATATTGACATTGCGAAGGTACTATCGTACCCCTTAACTCCTGTTTAAATGTCAATGTGCCATATTGATGGGACAATTTTCAAGACTAATAAAGCGGCGTTACTGAAATTGTTGGAGAAAAGAATTGTGAGTGAGCCACCACCGAGGATCCACACCATGATTTTCGATGGATTTTTCATTTTACACCTGATGAAAGAGGTTCCAAAGACGTATGGCAATACATATATCAAAAAAAATAATCCAAATGATTACTCGATCAAGTGCATCAAGAGTGGATATCATCTTTGACCAATATTTCTCACCTTCCATCAAAGATCTTGAACGTGAACGAAGAGACGGAAACCAAAATCGTTCCTATGTCATTTCCGGTGCAGATCAAGCAAGACCAACTGATTTTTTAAAAGAATTGAAAAGCGGTCATTTTAAGCAAGCGCTAGTTAATTTTTTTATTGCACATTGGTCGAGCTATGAAATGGCACCTCTTATTGGCAATAAAACAATCAACTTAAATTTTGATAAATGCTATAGCTTTGTGGTCGTCGAAAATTCAGTGAAGCGAAAATTAGATGAAAATTTGTCTTGCGAAACTCATGAAGAAGCCGGTACAAAAAAAGTGTATCATATCTGCAATATTGCTTGTGACGCAAACGTTGTTATCAAATGCTCAGACACAGATATTCTAATTATAATGCTAGGAAACATGGACCGCCTTACTTATTCAACGAGTATTTGGATGGATGTTGGTGTGGCGAACAACCAAAGGTATATAGATATCACAAAACTGTATGACAACCTAGGCCACTCTTTGTCAAGATCCTTATTGGGATTCCATGCTATGACTGGATGCGACTACAACCCGGCATTCTTCAGGAAAGGTGAAATTAAATCTTTTACCCTCCTTGAAAAGAGCACACAATTCCAAGAAGCGTTTGTGAAACTGTCTGATTCAAGCTTGACTCAACAGGTTGAGTCACAGCATGAGGTATTTTCAATTCTTGAAAGATTTGTGTGTCGGATGTATAGCGTGAGAAGAGCCGATAACGTAAACGAAGGAAGATTCGAAATTTTTAACACAACTTTCAAGGCGAAAAGCAACAGTGAACCCTTCAACAAACAGTTCAAAAATATCGACGCTACTAATTTGCCACCTTGTAAATCCGAACTACAGCAACAAATTTTACGAGCCCATTATATTTGCAGCCTTTGGCGAAACGTTAATTTAAAGCAACCTACACAATTATTACCTCATGAAAATAGTTGGGTGCAACAGGAGCAGAATTATAATTTACGTTGGTTCGAAGGTGAACAATATCCTATCATTGTTAATGACATTATTGTTCAACCAAATAATTACGACGATACAATTGATGTCACAGGTATGTTACATTATAACATTTCAATGAAATTAATGTGGATATCCTGACAATCTTGTAATAATAATAATTTTTGCAGACGACGAAAATTATGATGATGATGACGCCGACGAAGAAGATGATCATGACGACAAGGAGTTGCAATAATTCTGAAATTTAACATGGAAAAAAAGAATTAATTTATTTATTTATGTTTTAAATTAAAAGTACTTTCGTTATGTTTTGTAAATAAATTTTAAGTTGATTTTAATATTCTGACTTTAAATTATATAAAACTGCTTAAAAACCCCAAAATTTACCCGGTATTTATCATACTACCGGAAAATCATCCAATCTTTGACATCGTCTGCCGTGCACTTTTAACAGAACTTTTAGGATTTGCAAAAGCTTAGTTAAAAAGTTATTTACAATAATTTACACTTCATGAACGATTTCTCAATACTATACCATAACATGAAATTCTTAACACTACAATCAAACGGAACTTTGTTCGTAACGTTACGTTGTGACTGAAAGGATATTGTTATAAAATCAAACAAAGCTTACTCCCAGATATTGACAATTTGATGAGTCATATTTATTATGTCCACATAAAAAAAAACCAAGCTATACGCAACAAAAAAGTTAAATTTATAAATAATGTTTACAAATACGAGGAACCCTTCTGGGACACAATGCAATGGCTGGATTAAACAAATTGCCACCAACCCAAAGGATCCCGATGCCATCATTTCCTGAAAACCCTTGAGGACAACGATTTCATCAACGCTCTGTGCTTCTTGCCCAACCCATACTGGTGGTACGTCGCCTATGACCCATCCATCAAGATCTGGAATTTAGCATGCAAGAAGAGCGTCGAGGAGCTCCGCCCAGATGTTGTCGCCAACAGCTAAGGCCGGTCCACCACAGTTCTTGTCATTGGCATGGGCCACTGACGGAAAGACCTTGTTCGCTGGTTACTCAAACAACACGATCCGTGTCTGGCAAGATTCGGTTTCTGCTCACTAAAATAATGACTGTGACACTCACAGCAGGACTTAAAAAATTTACTTTTTTCTATGCATTCATGTTTCATTATTATATAAACAAATAAAAATATAAAAGGGAAATCTAGCCTTCCTCAGTGTATCCCTTATTAATGACATTTTACCTTTTGATGTCGCCATCTAATTTTTTCTGCCCGCTTATATTTACAGTTCAACTTTCGATATCGTTTGCATGTTCCACAAGTTTTTCCACTCTTGCCGTGTTATCACATCTCATTTAGGATATCCCAGGTTTACATGAAAGTGCTCTTAATTTCTTCCAACAAAGCGTCATGCATGTTCTGAATCCTGGAGCAGAATCAGCTTAGATGATTTGTGATAGGTGATAGTCGCAATCTACAAATTTTGTCTGGGTAAGGTGATTATCACGTTTAATAATCACATTCTTTTGACTTTTTATGGTGAGTTGATTGATAACTAATAATATAGATTAAGAAATAGTCAGAAAAATGTAATTGTCACATAAGAATTCATTGTAAAGACAACATTTTTACGTTGAGAATGTCATTTGTCAAGATCATCTTAGCTGATTCCATCCCTTTTCTACTTGATATACCCTCAGGGCAACGCTGGTGTTTTAAGATATGCAAACCAAATAGCAAGGAGTGATGGTCATTATCATGACCTACTCGTACTTCATCTTTTTACTGGCGATTACCTTTAATATAATAAGGCAAGTGTAACGTAAAATTAATTTAGAATTTGAAAATAGGAATTTTGTTAAATACGAAAAAGGACTTGAATTGCCAACGGACACCAAACCTCTTCACCTAAACACCCTATAGATATTCAAGATCCAAACCAATGCCCATCAACAGCACAAACCAAAGAGGAAGCAGGAAGAGACAAGCACCCCATACGCATTTGACCCCTATACCAAGGCACTGCATCTCCATCGGCAACCAGCCGTGTATCGGTGCAGCTAGCACCCCTATATTAGACATACTTACACTTCGAAAACACGGCCTCCTGCTCTTCCTACTCCTCTCCCCATTCTTCAAACTTCCTATCCATACCCATCACAAAAGCGTAAACCATCCACCAACCTACCACAGGTACTAACTACAAAGTCCCGTAGAACAGCCTGGTGGGTACTTGGTAGAATGTCCACGCCTAGCCGCTGCTAGTACTAGATGTTCCGCTTGCAGCTGTTTCTCACTGTAGCCTAAACCTGAAAACTAAGGACCCTACTTAAATCCCCCACAACCGTATCCAGACATGAAATGCTATTTTCAAAATCTTTAAACAACTTCCCGGAGGTTCTACTCCAGTCTGCATCCGTTCGCCTAGGTACCTTCATATGGTTCCGTGTGAATGGGATGGAAGCAACCCTATGCCGGCAACGCCCCCTTTCTCGTTAACTATTCGGTGAAAATAGTCGTCAAGAACGGCATGCGACAACGCAGTGTCGTGGTTGAGATCGACCGTCGCGGTGGCCGGCAGTACCCTAGCCTCAACCAGCTCAGCCAGGCCGTGGGCACTTGCTCCGGGATCTACACAACCGGTGTTACCTCTTTTTTTTTCTGCCGACCGTTGAACTCTGGTGTTCGAGTTCGAATATTGAAGTTAAAGTGCTTAAGGGCCCTCATAGTTATTGAAGTCAAGATGTGAATGAATTGAGTATTAAGAAAGATTGATCTCAGATCGCACTTCTTATTCTCTATTGAGTGAGAACATAGTTGAAAAAAGAAGGTTCAAGGTTGAACTAACATATTCACCTTACTGAACGCTACACGTAAGCATTTCATAAGAAAAAGGAAACCAACCATAGATCGTCGCGGTTGTTATGCCCTATCGCTAACATCAAGTCATTCAGCGGCCACGATGAAGTGCTGAATGACGATGAAGAGGTGTCTAACCTGTAGGGGAGGGAGGATCTAAGCTGACATACGATCCCCCTGGTCTCACAACCCACCCGATTTGAATCTGAAAATCAGCTCTTTCAGAATCAACCTTGGCTGGCCTTTGGACCTACGAGTCCCCAAGACTCGATAAAATTACTGGGCAGCCCCTTAACATAATAAAGCAAGCAAAACTGCTCGCTTATTTCCCTACCATATACACAAAATAGTATCCATAATCAGATACCATATTCTAATCCTCCAACATTGCATCTAAATGCAACGATACCCTAAATCATATCATACCATGTTCGAAGACGAAAAGGGTGAGGATTACCACCCTCCCTAAGAGAAAGTTCACTCATACATAGTGGATAACTTGTTGGTCCCTCAAGAAACAATGAAATCTCAAAAATGAAAAGTAAAGGTAAAGATTTTTGTACGTTATAAAATTACTGAATTTTGTTTATTATCTAAAATCCTTAAAATCTAACAAAAGTAATGATTTAAATATGTTGTCTAAATTTTGATCTTATATTATTTCAAATCTTTTTATCAGTATATCATTAACAAAACATTTCTAATAAATTGATTCTCAAAAAGAATTACTTCAAATGAAAGCTGATTTCACAAATTGTAAATACTTAAATTCCTAAAAATACTTGAATGAATCCACATATTAGGATTATGCTCTTTTAAATGAAATCTTCTATGTCATACAAACTTCACATCAAATCAATCTATTATTAACTGTAAGTGCGGATCAAAATTATTGTAATTAGCGTTTATGACTATCAAGATTAATAAAGACGCTAACCGAGGTTGATAATTGAAATGAATCAACCGAAGAACTAGATGAATTTGACGCGGCGTCGAGTCTTAACATCGAAAACGTTCGTTAAGGATTCTCTCGATTTTCAAATTATAAAAGTATAAAGTTATATTTTAGTTCGCCCGCGAATGCTGCTTAAACCTAACCGACTATAACGTAACACAAAGCCTTACGGAGTAAATGAATCTTACTACTCATTCGCAAAGAAGTGATAAGAACGACGCGATAAATTCTCAAAGATCATACGCCTGAACACAATTCGCGTTCATTTGTATGTTCGATAAGTTAAAGCAATATGTCAATATATTATAAAACCAAATATAATTCAATTCAAAAGTGTCTTAATAGACTTCCTTATCTACCAATGGGGTAGGGTAAGGAGTGTTGTGGCTATTTGACGCTGTTCCGGAAGTGCACTCCTGGGTAGCTGTGGAAGAATTTTGGTTAAATATATATATGGTTCGTACTATTTACTGTTGTCTATATATTGCAACTTTGACCTTCTTGCTGTGGTATTACGAATCTTTGTTCGAATGTTCTACGTTTACATGAAGCAATCGATATATAAATGCCTTGATTGATTGCGTTAAGATAATATGTATCATATAAACACGCTTAAGTATGATTCAGTAAGAAAGCGATAATGATTGTTCGCATTTAATTTACACGTGGAACTCTATACATAAAAACAAAAAAAAAATTAAATAAAAAAAAAACGACACGATTTTATAAAAATATGGAAGTAGAACTCTAAGATCTATCCATGAAGGACTGCGCGAACGCGGCGTTGAAACGCAAGTGAAGGTGGTCGCTAGCGACTCAAAGGGAAGTGAAAGTGGTCTAAAAGACCAAGTGAAAAATGAAAAATAAATGAATAAAAAAAAGATAAAGAATTAGTGGATAATACGCGGTGTACAAACTCGTCACTGAGAAGTGGGATCTATTCTTAAACACGAGCGAAAACGATTATTGATAGCACTTGTAGGGTGAACTTTCTCGCCAGTACACAATCATTGTACTCCAGCGGTGCCATCTACATGCGAGAACTCTGCATTACTCGCAACGTGCTGAACGCACTAGCTAAGATCCACCCAGACAAGGTTCCACTTAAATTGGAATCCACACACTCAAATGGATTCCAACCCCTGGGATTCTGAAAATTCCCCACCCTATTTAATTTCCAGCATGTGTTCGTTCCATGCAATTTTCTATGGAAGACACGATGGAACGATAGAGCCAATACGCACTATCAAAAATATTACCCCGATCGCACCAAGTGAGGCAGGCGCTACAATCGCACCGATCAAAGCACAGCAAAGAAAACAATGTTACGTATGGCTCAGAGAATGCCGGAGTTGAATTAGCATGACTGGCAAGTTCCTGACTACAATTTGGAAGACATTAGTCGAAGCGGCCGAGTAAATTTTCTCCAAGTGACAACCTGTCATGCACGTCATAGTATCGATTCAACACACAAAAAGCGGCGGTGACATCTCACCTGAGCATTCCAATAACTATCAGAGTCAGACGCGTAAATCCGATAAGTCCCCTACAATAGACGGAACAGACACAAATGCTGCGACTGTCACTACCTTTCTTTGAGTACAAGTATTTACCCCCACTAAATGGTAAGCGAAATGGCAACAACTGCTACGTAGGACGTACCGGTGAAAGAAACAGGAAACATCGGTGATGGCGTATATGACAACAATAATATACAAAGAATCGCATCTGACAGATGTCAAGTCAAGACAGATATTGTGAGTGATACTAGCGACACCACCTCGTTTCTATACTCCCTACCACCTATTCCGTCTAAAAACATTCATGACATAATTATGCCAGACCTTCACGGCAACTAGAATTTTCTTACCGTTTATACGGTACAATATTCATTTCTCAACCTCATACGTCACCAGAACCCTGTCTTAGCCGATTTAGCGAAAATATCCCTTCCAAATACTCTAAGAGAACAATCGGTATCACCACAAATTACTGAATTCGTATTACTAGTCATCACACTCACGAAAATGTCAACGGCGAAATTTCATTAACAAAGGAAATTTGATGCCGATGTTAATAATGCGATGACATAATTTAAGTCTGTCAAGATGACCAACACATGAAACGGAATTATCTACCTCCTTTTCCATCATCACAAAATTATCATTTAACAGGAAGAGTTCAATTCTGAACAATCAGTACAGTGTAATCGAGCCCTTAAGATTCAGTATTTCATTCAGTCTAACAATTCTACACATTGGAAAGTCGATTGGAAAGGAGGAAACAACAATGTTAAAATGGCGACGGCTACCTGGAAAACGAGAATAGAGGAGGAAAATCCTATGTGGATTTAATTTAGAAGCTAGACACGAGCCGAGGAACATCACCCTCAGCAGAATTTTTTTTTTGTATCGCAGCAAGTCTTCCATTTTTTTTTATAAGAAAATTATCAATCACTTTAAAAACTATTTATGTACATTACTATGTACTTCTGACTTATCCTGGAGGAATTCTAACCCACAAAGAAAGGTAAGTTAAACATCGTTGTGCAATAGATGACCAAAGGAACATTTTCAGAGGTGACGCCGTATTGCATCTACGCCGTCCACGTAGGCGACACATAGCACGTTGGCTAAACGCCTAAATTTCTGTTTTTTTAATCCAATAGAATGGTCTTTAGTGGATTGTAGTGGTCTAATGAATTAAAGACGCTTCTTGGGACGGACGAAGCTGCGGAATTTTGGTAATTCCCAGCGATTTGCATCTCAATGCTCTAAAACACATTATCTTCGGACATATATACGAATTCGTTGGACGAGAAACGTGTCGCCCGAGGAATTACCCAGCATCTATATAATAATGAATTTATAACCAGTGTGTTATACTGTGAATAAAGCTCATGCAACGTACTCTCCATATCTTTATATATATATGGAAAAATACATCTTTTACTACACCCTAGCGCTGCATTTTCGTCAAGTCCTTCCAGGCACCTTCTTTTGCCTGGGAATACACACGGTGTCCAACCTTTGATACCGCCACAGAGAGCAGGCTGTTCTGTGCGCATATTTTCTTGCACCCTTTAACGTGGCATCGAGGTACCACGCAACGATTCAGTGGCGGCCCACTTACTCGGCCCACCCACGTGTCCAACCACCTCAAGGTTCCGATCAGGGGTTGATGTCCATGTGAACTCCCCTCCGGATACCCAACGTAAGCAGTCTAGGATTTGGTACACTGCCATAGAAGCATCATCATTGGAGCAGATTGGAATTTGTGACTAGAATAGGAAACCCAGCCACGATTCGGCTGACGTCATCACCTGTGGATATAGGAGCACCCTTATTTTCTTCAAACTCAACTCTTCAGGACGCCAGGCGTATGTTTCGACATAGATGCCGGTCCCCTAGCACACAACTACATTGATATAATTCACTTTCGGAGCACCATAGAAGCAGCAGATTTGCAGCAGTTCCAGAATTCCACTTCATACATCAGTTCCTGAGAAAATTATGTATATTATTGTACAAAAATTTAATAATTTAACTGGATTGACCAGGTAAAAGTTTTGCTATATATTTTATTGGTTTTGTGTGTGGTACATTAAGAACGAGGTACATTCCGTGATTCGCGGTCGTAATAGTGATTGGAGATAAGAAGTTAATTCGTACCGGGAGTAGCTGAAGCTTGTGCTTTCAAGATACCCTTAGCGGTACCGTATCTCAGTAGTAGACCAATAAATAGGAAATCCTTTAAACTCGCGATAATTGATGTCGATTACTATTTTCTCTGTTCGGACAGTAAAAGAAATTAACTTGGACGTCGAATACAGTATTCAATTAGTCACTTTAAATTACCTTCTCGCGGTTATATACGTATATTTACTCACTTAGTCTAATAGACACTCAAGTTCAGCGTCGGTAGCGACCATTCGCGTTCGCGTTTAACGCCGCGTATGTACATTAACTTAAGTTCACTCAACTCTTTTCACTTGTCTTTCTTTTTCTTCGCGAAAATATTCGTGCTATCTTTTAATATCGTGTATCGTCTTACCTTGTTATTAGTTATTCTCATCCACTCGTGTACCCTCATACATGTCCAAGATATTTAAAGGACATTGATGAAACGTGAATCAATAAGCGCTAATCCGATTCGTAAGGTACCATACCTAAAGGTATAGAGTGTTGAACCCTAAAGTTTTTATATAGTAAGCGCAACCTAGCTACAACTAGTCCGCTAATGTTCAATAATAATAGCTGACGTAAACTATAAACATCCGATTTCAACGGTCGGCAGGATAATAAGAGGTAACACCGGTTGTGCAGATCCCGGAGCAAGTGCCCATGGCCTGGCTGAGCTGGTTGTGGAATGGGTGCTGCCGGCCACCGCGACGGTCGATCTCGACCACGACCTTACGTTGTCGCATGCCGTCCTCTCCATTCTTAACGAATAAGTGGTGAGGAAGGGGGCGTTGCCGGCATAAGGTTGCTTCCATCCCAATAGGCAGAGAATCAGGGGACAGTATCTAGACGCAAGGGTGCGAACTGGAGTGGAATCTCTGGGAGCTTGTTTTAGGGTGGCAATGGTACAGTGGATGTAGTGCTTGGTTGCTCAACCCGAGAGCTTGGAGTTCAAACCCAGCCTGGGCAGCAATTTTTATTTATTTCCCAAGTTTCAACTGGATGCCACCCGTGGAATTTCCATGAGATAATTATCACCTAAAATCTCAAACCACTGTACCACCTTTCTTTCCTATCTTTCTATTCCTTCTCTTTCCTCGCTCACACATGTTAATTCATTATAAAGGTATTAATAACCCTTTGAGTGCGAGCGCATTATAAAAAAAAAAAAAAAAAAAAGGGTCCTTGGTTATTAGGTGTAGGCTACAGATCATACAAGCTGAGAGAAGAACATCTATGCTTGCAGCGGATAGGCGTGAACATGGTGTCAGGTACCCTCTGGGCTGTTCTGCGGGCCTTTGTAGTCAGTAGCTATGGTAGGCTGATAGATGCTTCACGCTTCTGTGATGGGGATGGATAAGAAGATTTGAGAAAGAAGGGGAGAGGAGTAGGGAGAGCAGGTAGCCGTGTTAGCGAAGTGTGAGTATGTCTTATTTAGGGATGCTGAATACACCGAAACACGGGTGAAGGATGACGATGCTGCCGTTCCTTGGTATAGGAGTCAAGGATGTGTGGGGGTACTTGTCTCTTCCTGCTTCCTCTCTGGTTTGCGTTGTTGGTAGGCATAGGGGTTGAGTCTTGGATATCCATAGGGTCTCTAGGAGGCAGATTCGGGCGCTTGCTGGCAATCGTAGAGTGGAGTGAGTATATCACAGGGTGGTAGTATATGGGGTGGTTTCACCTCGTGTGGGCTCCTGTGGTCTATCTCATTTGAGCGCCGGCCTTCTTCTGTCATTCAGTCTTCTTAATTATAAATTTTTACGTTACAGATGGCGCTCAACGTGGGGCCCGAATTAGCTCGAGAAGTATAGATTAGATTTGTCATGGTTTAGGTCGATTCTGAGTAACTTAGAAGAAGTTGGAAATTTTTGCAGATTTTCAAAAATTTTTTTTTGATTCTTTTTTTTTAAATCGAAGTTGTTTGTTTGTTATTGAAGTTTCTTAGGTGGAGGAACGACATCGGGATTAGTGGTGCAGGCACTATTTTGTCCAGTGATTTAGTGATCATGTCCTGAGTCAGCTGTTGCATTAGGTCTACCCACTCTTCTCTACCTCTTTTCACTTAGACGTATCTTCGATCGCTGTCCGGATCGAGCTGTAGATTTGCTTGATTGTCAGTAGCAGAGGTGTTGATACTTTCTTACATGGGAAGCCTAGGATACCCGATCATGTGAGAGCAGGATGAGCAGGTCTTCTGACCGGTGGTTGGTGTATTATGCCCGACGCACGTCAGCTGCAGAAGCTGGTTATCCACTCAAACGCGGTCCAATATATTCAATTACAGACCTATCTTTCTTTTGTTAGTTGTTATACTACCCAGAAGTTGTAGGAGTTCTCAAGCATTTTTGATAGATGTCAGGAAATAACGGTGTGCAACGGGATATGAAGCGCTAACCGGTTGTTGGTGTTTTATACCCGATGTACGTCTGCAGTAGCGCAATGTCTCCGTCACACACCCGACCAACCTTTCATTTAGAGGGAATGCATTTTCTCCTAGCAAACCTGACTGCCGTAAGTTTTGTTAAGATTACACACACTAAAATTTTTTTTTATTGTTAAATATTTTCTTTTGAGTCGGTTAAGTTACTGAACCGAGAAGAGTACACACCTTGTTCCAAAGTAGATGGGAGGGATACCACCTCCTGAATCCTTTATGAAATATAAACCTATAGATTTAATTTTTTTTTGAGACTTAATTCAGTTTAGTATTATTTTTGTTTTGGGATAGTTGGAGGACGTTTAGTATCCAAGGTATCTAAAGATTTTGAGTTTCCGTCAATCAAGTCGAGACGTAAATTTTTGATTGATGTGTAGTTTGGGATAGAGCCCGCCATTTTAAGATTACAGTTTAAATATTTTTGGGATAGTGCCCGTTTTCAGTTTAAAGATTTTTCAGCACATTTGGGATAGAGCCCGCCATTTATTGATTATAGAATAGTTCTTTGAAAACCTCTAGTTACTAGATACAGATTAAGATCCTTAGTATTAAACTAAGTATATTTAACGATTTATTTGATTTAATAATATAGAGTTAAGCATATGTCTTGATAATATAGTTAAGTATCAATATTTCCTTTTTATGATTTTTTTTATTTTTTTTTTTTGAATTCTTCTTCCGTAATTTTAGAACATATTTTGGTGAAGATATAAATAAGTATCCACCCAAATTCTTTTTGTCTAGGAGCTGATAGAATTTTGAATTAGCGCTTTCGATATACGATATTATTTGGACAAAAAATTACCCTTAATATTAAGCACTTTTAGATATATAAGATATTTTCCTTTTCTTTACTCACTAACAAATATCCGTTCGAGGAATTGCTCACGGGATATTTGAATTTTCTCTTTTTGATTTTATCAATTCTACAGTTGAGACAACAAGTAGTATCCGTCTGAGGATCTTTTATTGACTACTTGAAAAGTTTTTTTTTTACTTACCAGATTAACGAACGTACATTGAAATGTATAAACAAATAACCGTTTGAGGTTCGCTCACGGTATATTTGAAATTTTCCAAATACTTAACCTTGACTTTCACTTTTTTTGTTATTACTGTATTGCTTGAGTAGTATCCGTTCGAGGAATTTCTCACGGGCTACAAAATAAATCCTTTGGCTTTTTCTTTTTGAACCCTTAATTTACGCGTTTGGCGCGGTTTAACCGACTTCCTTCTTATTATAGTCGAATGAACGGCTCAAGACCCAAAATCACAGTCAAAAGTACTTACCTAACGAAGTACAAAGATTTCGACCCGATGGCTCCTGGGGGATCAAAACCGAAGCCCGACCACGTTCGAAACGACGTCGTGGAAGATCACTCCGAGGACGAAGACAGCGTAGCCGAGAGTCTACCGAGAGATAATACAGTTGATAGAAGCGTCGTAGTAGACGACGACGAAGTAGCAGGAGCTGAAGAGCAATTGCGTAGGGATGCTGCTGACCACTCAGCGTACATCCAGAAAGTAGTGTCCGCTACTATCGACCTGCACAGGGTCGACGATAGGAAATTTATAGCAGAAGCGTTGGAGAAAAGTCACACGCACTTACTTGACCAAGTAGCCCAGCTACTACGAAAACGAACAGTCAAAACCACGCAACCTGTCGCCCCTCCTAAGCCAGTTGCTCTTCCTACAAGGCCCACTTGTTCCGCCTAACGCTACTTCAACCCAGCAAGTCGCACGGCAAGTTAACTTAGCCAACCCCGACACGACACGTGTTTTTAACCAAAATGTCCAGTCCGCTTATAGACCAAACGATGATATCGATTTGGCAGACTGATATACGCCACATTATGAGCCAGCTAGAGTGCCACCGTTGTCGGATGTCAATCCAGCCCAAATGCCTCTAGGCTCCAACTAAGACGAGTTCATGTCTCGTGTAAACGCTTTCAATTTTGACGACGAGTCCGCTGTGTCGCCACCTAGGCCACCACCCTCGAATGCCACTTCTTCGAACAGTGTACATCCATTCCACAAGTGGGGATTAAAATTCGACGGGAAGAATATGTCCGTTGACGATTTCCTTTTCCGCTTGGGATGTATACGTAATAGTTACGGCGTGTCGTGGTGTGAAATTACCGCAAACTTTTACCATTTTGTATCAGGTTCTGTGGAATCTTGGTACTGGGTATACTTAAAAGGCAACAAACACACGACGTGGGACGAGTTGAAAACTGCTTTGGTAGAGCAATACCGCAGTTTAGAAAGCGACTTCCCTATTTGAGAGACAAAAATATTACGGTAAGGAAGGTAGAGACTACCGTGTCCACGGCCGATTGACACAAGCAATCCATTGTGGGAGTGATTACCACCCCAATCCAATATAAAGGAGTGACAAAAGACATAGATCTGTATATTGTGCCAACTTTAAGCCAACGCTTGTATTTAGGCGTCGACTTTTGGCAAAAATTCCAGATCGCACCTCAAGTAATAGCAGGACTTTCAGGAATTACGACCGGTGGGACAGAGGAGAGACCCACAAACCAGATTAAGTTGAATGGTGAAGAGTCTGAACGACTAGAAGCCGTTGTTCGTAGATTTCCTTCTTTCGCAGTCCATGGACTCGGGAAAACAAACCTAGTGCAACATTATATAGACACGGGTGATGCCGTACCTATAAAGCAAAGGCACTATCCCGTATCTCCGGCGATACAAACCCTTATGTATGCGGAGTTAGACCGTATGCTTTCGTTAGGAGTCATCGAGGAAAGTTCCAGCGCATGGAGTTCCCCAGTTGTGCTTGTGCGCAAACCTGGTAAGAACCGATTGTGTCTGGACTTTCGGAAGGTGAACTCAGTAACAAAGAAAGATGCTCGTCCGATTGCGCATATAGAGGGGCTGCTGGCACGTCTGACAGAGACACGTTACATTTCTAGCGTGGACCTGAAGGATACGTTTTGGCAGATACCGCTGGAGCAAAGTTCGAAGGAAAAGACCGCTTTTACGGTACCGGGCCGACCACTGTACCAATTTAAGGTCATGCCTTTCGGTTTATGTAATGCGGCACAAAGTTTGAGTTACCTGATGAGTCGCGTAATCCCATCAGGATTGCGAGATCAAGTCTTTGTTTACTTAGACGACCTATTGGTTGTGTCGAAGGACTTCGATGAACATCTGCAGACTCTGGAGATAGTCGGAAAGTGCTTGTCTGATGCAGGACTGACGATAAACGTCCAGAAGTCGAAGATTTGCTTTGATGAACTTCACTATCTCGGTTATAAGGTCGGTCAGGGATGCCTGAAAGCCGATCCAGATAAGATCACAGCTATTACTAACTTCCCGTTACCAACCACAACTCGCCAAGTCCGCCGATTTCTCGGTATGGCAGGTTGGTATCGGCGATTTGTTAAAGATTTCAGCACCCTAGCCGCACCCTTGACCGAGACATTGAAGAAAGGAAAAGTCTTCAAGCTAGATCCAGAAGCTATTGAAGCATTCCTCCAAATCAAGCAAGCTTTGACTTCGGCGCCTGTATTAGTCAATTCGGACTTCTCCAAAGAATTCATCATTCTCTGCGACGCATCCGCGACTGGCATCGGATGTGTACTTTGTCAGCGGGACGAATCCGGGGCGGAGCAGCCTATATACTACTTCTCCCGGAAACTGAATGCTGCTCAGAGAAACTATTCGGTGACAGAGCGCGAGTGCTTAGCAGTTTTTGAAGGTATCCAGAAGTTTAGGTCTTATGTTGAGGGATACCATTTTCGCGTTATCACTGACCACTCCAGCCTGAAATGGCTGATGTCAATGAAGGATCCAACCGGAAGACTAGCGAGGTGGAGTATGCAACTCCAAGGTTTCGATTTTGTGGTGGAACATAGGAAGGGTACATTAAATGTCGTACCAGACGCTCTCTCTAGGGCGTATGAAGATGATGAGTTGACAATGTCAGCTTTCCTTTCATGTCTACCACAGATCGGTTTCTCGGAGGTACTCCACATCGATCTTGAGGATCCGTCCTTTAAGTCTGAAGGTTACCTTGATATCATCAACCATATTAGGAAGGAACAGGAACGGTTGCCCGACCTTAAAGTGTCGGAAGGGTATATATATAAACGCACTAAACATGCGGTTGGCAATCCCTTGGCAGACGATCTAACTTAGAAGTTGTGGGTCCCCTCAGAGATGACTGAATCTCTGATCTCATTGGCTCACAATCCGCCGCACGCTTCGCATGGTGGTGTGGTGAAGACAGTTTACAGGTTGAAGGATAGATTTTACTGGCCCAATATGTACGTACACTCAGGTCAAATTATACGTAGACCGGTGTGAAACGTGTAAAACTAGTAAAGCAGCAAATATGACATAACGAGCAGAGATGGGAAATTGTTTTGAGGTCGATAGACCATTTCAACATTTATGTGTCGATTTCCTCGGACCGTATCCTAGATCGAAATCTGGTAATGTCTACATCGTAATTGCATTAGATCAGCTGACCAAATTCGTCTTCATCAGACCACTGCGTAAAGCAACAGCCGCGAGCGTAGTCAAATTTCTTAGAGATGAAATATTTTTGATTTACGGAGTGCCAGAGAGCATTCTCTCTGATACAGTTCGTTGGTAAGGAGTTCCAAAAATTCTTAGATGTTTTCGGGGTCAAACATTACCGTACAGCAATATACGCACCCCAGTCGAATGCTAGCGAACGAGTCAATCGTTCGATCCTTGCGGCCATTCGGTCGTATGTAAACCCTCGACAAACGGATTGGGATGCCCATCTGTCTTCGATCAGTAGTGCCTTGCGCACGACAGTACATTCAACTCTTTCGATGTCCCCATACGAAGCCTTGTTCGGGCAGCGCATGATAGTGCACGGGGCAGACTATCGCCTGTTGAGAGAGTTGGGTGGACTGAACTGTTCGGAGATAGATTGGCTTCCCAAAGTCGCAAAGATGAATATCGTGCATTCATATCTGAAGCAAGCACTAATTCAAACTCACGAAGCCTATGAAAAGAACTATAACCTTCGGAGTAGAAAAGTAATGTACAATGTAGGTGATGAGATTTACAAGAGAAACCAAGTTCAAAGCGACGCAACAAAACATCTAAGCGCCAAATTATGTCCAAAATTCATCAAAGTTCGCGTAAATCAAGTAATTGGTAATAATTTATACGAAGTTGAAGACAGGCGAGGCCATTTGTCGACCTGTCACACAAAAGACTTAAAAAAATAAGACACTTGAAGTATAACCACTACCCGGACTTAAACTTTTCTTTTGTAATTTCGATTATTCAGGTGGTAACCAATTCGCCAATCATGACGCATGAATACACATAATATGTAGTCCCCTGATTCGGAATTACAACCAAATCCCTGATTGACACCAAAATTTTTTTTGTTGTGATCACTGAGATCGCAATTATTCTACCGGATTTTGTAAACAAGTATATAACGGTACACAAAGCACATACATTTTTCCGCCTCAGATCCAATCTGATGCCCGGCTCTCAGCTATGCATGAGACTCTTGGTCCACATACCTTAAATTTTTCAACAAGGCCTGACGCTCAATTTTTTTTTGGCCATAGTGCCTCATAACAAACATTTCCAATTTTTTTTTGTCTTCGACCGACTAGACATAAAAGAGTCGCAGTGTCTCAACGATACGAAGGGTGAAGAGGATCCGAACATGAGAACCAATTTGCGAGAAGTTTCCTTTTTCTTGGAAATTAGACCAAACAGGCTTAGTCGAAATTCCAAGCTTTGTAGGGTGAACTTTCTCGCCAGTACACAATCATTGTACTCCAGCGGTGCCATCTACATGCGAGACCTCTGCATTACTCGCAACGTGATGAACGCACTAGTTAAGATCCACCCAGACAAGGTTCCACTTAAATTGGAATCCACACACTCAAATGGATTCCAACCCCCATTTTGGATTCTGAAAGTTCCCCACCCTATTTAATTTCCAGCATGTGTTCATTCCATGCAATTTTCTATGGAAGACACGATGCGATGGAACGATAGAGCCAATACGCACTATCAAAAATAACACCCCGATCGCACCAAGTGAGGCAGGCGCTACAATCGCACCGATCAAAGCACAGCAAAGAAAACAAAGTTACGTATGGCTCAGAGAATGCCGGAGTTGAATTAGCATGACTGGCAAGTTCCTGACTACAATTTGGAAGAAATTAGTCGAAGCGGCCGAGTAATTTTTCTCCAAGTGACAACCTGTCATGCACGTCATAGTATCGATTCAACACACAAAAAGCGGCGGTGACATCTCACCTGAGCATTCCAATAACTATCAGAGTCAGACGCGTAAATCCGATAAGTCCCTTACAATAGACGGAACAGACACAAATGCTGCGACTGTCACTACCTTTCTTTGAGTACAAGTATTTACCCCCACTAAATGGTAAGCGAAATGGCAACAACTGCTACGTAGGACGTACCGGTGAAAGAAACAGGAAACATCGGTGGTGGCGTATATGACAACAATAATATACAAAGAATCGCATCTGACAGATGTCAAGTCAAGACAGATATTGTTAGTGATACTAGCGACACCACCTCGTTTCTATACTCCCTACCACCTATTCCGTCTAAAAACATTCATGACATAATTATGCCAGACCTTCACGGCAACTAGAATTTTCTTACCGTTTATACGGTACAATATTCATTTCTCAACCTCATACGTCACCAGAACCCTGTCTTAGCCGATTAAGCGAAAATATCCCTTCCAAATACTCTAAGAGAACAATCGGTATCACCACAAATTACTGAATTCGTATTACTAGTTGTTGGCCCGCGGCTTCTTCCAAAAATCCTTTTCCCAAATAAATATCCGTAATGTCCTTTTACAATTTTGAGATTGGATTTTATTTGCTAAATCAAAAGGAACAGTTTAAAAGAATGAAAGTATAATTATTTTAACTTACATAGGTATAGAAATCTTACAAATTGCGGTCAACGTCGTGGAATGGTGTTCTTGAATGTTCTTTTCTTTTCTCTCAATCAAACTTTTTCTAGGCAAAATCGCGGAAATCATCTTCTCGGATAATTTGACGTTTCGTTATGTTTTTCTTTACCATCCCACGACGTTGCCATATTAAATTAATCTTTCTATTAAACTAGGCTTCACATGGGTCATGGCTCGATGACATCCCGGGGCCCGTCTGAAGCTGTATCCGAAGACTCAGTATCCAAAACAGCGAGCCTTCCCACTGACCTCTTTGGCAATAACGATCCATTTGCCAAACGCACATCAGCAACTCTTACAACACCGTCCTGACCAGGATAAACTGAGGTAACTCTTCCCAACCTCCATGCGGCCCGAACTTCCCCTGGCTCTATCACAAGAACGATTCTACCAACTTTCACTGGTTCTGTAACTTTGTACCACTTAGAACGCCTCGTAATCTCAGGGAGGTACTCTGTGCACCAACGCTTCGTGAATTCTCTCATAAGATGTTGTGCTCTCCGATTATACAGCCTACTCCATTCATCATGGCCAGAAAAGACGCCAGGCGCTGTGACATCACGATCGCTATCACCGAAAAGAATCGAATTCGGAGTAAGTGGCCTCGGATCTTCTGGGTCGACAGGTATGTGGGTGAGAGGACGCCTGTTAATTTGTCCTTGAGCCTCCAATAAAGCATTTACCAGCACGTCCTCCCGAGGTGTTGTTCCTCGTAACGTGAAATTAGTGCTTGAGTTGATAGACATTATAAGCCGCTCCCAAGCACCACCCACCCAGGGAGAATACGCCGGTATGAAACGCCAAACTATGCCCTCGTACTTTGCGCAGTACTCGCTAAGACCGGTCTTCATTTCCTGTATATCCTTCTCCAATCGGTTCTTTGTTCCAACAAAGTTGAGACCATTGTCGCTATAAATGAATTTGGTGACCACACGGTTGATGAGAAATCGGCGCACGGCCATGGTGCATTGGTCCATACTAAGGTCATTGAGAACCTCGATGTGAACTGCTCGGAAGCTCAAACAGGTGAAAATCATACCGTATCGCTTGGCTGTACTTCTCCCGTATTTCACATACAACGGTCCGAAGCAGTCCACTCCAACGTGAGTAAAGGGTTTCAAGTCGAAAGCTAAACGTCCTTCTGGCATTTGGCCCATCAGTGGTGCCGCCGCCTTAGCTTTGAGCCGCTTGCACATAAAACATCTTGATTGGACTCGCAATACTGATACACGGATGCTTACAACCCATGCTCTTTCTCTGATGTCTGATATCGTCGTTTCGGTTCCCATGTGAAAATTAGCCTCATGGTAATGAGTTATCAATAAAGCAACCAAGGGATGAGTTTTTGGCAAGATAGCCGGATTGCGTGCTGCATACGAGATGTTTGCCTTTTAAGCTCTGGAACTCAACCGCATCGTGCCCTCGTCATCAATAAAAGGTGATAGATTTAATAAGGAACTTTTGTGACCTAAACTTCGTTTCGATCGTAGACAGGCAATCTCGTCTGGGAAAACCTCTTGCTGAATCTTCCTAAATACCCAATCCTGAGCTCGAAGAATCTCCGATGGTGTTGCGAATGGTTCTTTCTCAACAGGTTTCTTTAAAAGAAGGTCTTTAAAGCGCAGAAGAAAGGCCAGGACTCGTACTCCCGAGAACCACTTTGCACGAAATCTCGCCTTCAACTCATCGTAAACTTTATACGATACCGGTTATGTGTGCAAATATACTGGAAAATTAGGTGGATTGATATCGCTTACCTTGATAGTAGCAGTAGCATCCTTTCCTGGCGTGACTGGCCAATCGGCTTGGGGAAGTTTCAAAAATTCAGGGACCGTAAACCATCGCTGGTTATTAAGGTCTTCCGAGTGCTCACACCATCTTGTTCCGTCGTCGGCAACATTGTCCGCAGATCTTACAAACCACCATAGGTTTGGATTCGTGATTTCTAAGATCTCACCGATGCGTACAGCCACAAAAGTTGGAAATTTGAAAGTGGAGGAATTTATCCAAGACAGTACCGTCTTAGAATCGGACAAGAAAATGGTATCATCGGCCTTAATTGAATGTGACTTCGTCACGGTTTCTGCAACCCGCGCCCCGAGCACCGCCGCCTGCAATTCCAAACGAGGTACGGAAAGTTTCTTGACTGGAGACACCTTTGCCTTTCCCATCGCAATAGCTGTATTAACCACTCCCTTCTGTTCAAATCTCCAATACGCTACAGCGGCAAAAGCTTTCTCCGATGCAGTGACGAAAACAATCAGTTTAATGATTGAATTGTCGGGCGACATTGACGTGTACGTCCGAGGAATCGTTATTTGATTTATCTGGAATAAGACTTTCATGAAGTACAACCATTGATCTCTCAATACTCCAGATATTGGCTCGTCCCAGCCAAAGCCTTCACGCCATATTTCTTGCAGAACGACACGTCCTCTTATGATGAAACACGAAATGAAACCGAGGGGATCAAAGATTCTCATAATCGTTCTTAATATTTCTCGTTTTGTTAAATCCGCCTTCGGATCCGACATCCTCTTGAAGCTCTCATCATCATGGAGCTTATAGATCAGTTGATCAGAAGAGGGCTGCCAAAACATTCCCAGAATCTTGGTGACGTAACTCTCGGACTCATTAGGATTGACGCTCACCAGGTTAGCTTTGATGTTCGCTTCCGGAAACTGGCTCAAAAAGGCTCTACTGTTCGATTGAAATCCCACCAGATCGAAGTTCATTGATTTGCAGATCCTTATGGCATCTTTACTCACCGCTACGGCCTTTTCTACCGAGTCATGGCTATTAAAGTAGTCATCTACATAAGTACGGTTTACAAGACCGTCAACGGCTTCCTGACACTGTTCCTTGTAGAGATTGGCATGATGGTTTTTAACGAATTGTGCAGAAGCGGGGGAGCAACGAGGGCCAAACATCATAACCTGCATTATGTCTCTCCAAAGAAACCTCTGACACTGTTGATCGGCTTCACAAATTGCGATGCGATGAAACATCTCCCGAACATCAGCACTTACAGCCACTTGTCTCTCCCGAAACTTGAAAGGTCCGGCGTGCAAGGGAACTAGGTTGTCAGGGCCTTCAACAAGTGTGAGTTCATCGAAATTCCATTCACCTTTGCGGCAACGTCTGCAACAACTCTGGGCTTGGGTGGGAATTTATTCTTGTTTTCAACCACAAATATTGGGGCGTACCAAACTCTGGCCCATTCTTGATTTAGGTCTTCAGGTGTCGCGATCCTGACGTAGCCCTTGGATATTAGTTCACGTATATGTTGATTCATCCATTCTAACAGCTCGGGCTTCTTCAGCAAGGACTTCTGCAAACTCACAAGTCTCTTCTCTGCCATAGGGTAACTGTCCGGGAGCTTCACTTCATCTTGATCCCAAAGTAGTCCAATTTCGTAATGCTCACCAGTATGGCACAGGGAGCGTTCCATCACTGATATGGCGCGCATATCAGTCTTGCTTACAAAATTACCACTAGGGGGCTTAACCCCAAAATCCCCGGTTGAGAAATGACGCTTGACTAATTCGCGAAGTTCTTCATCTTGCCTTCCAATGCCGTGGAATAAGGAAATTGAAGCTACTCTGGGGGGTTGACGCACGACACGATGTTTTTTACCTTCATCGTTCCAAAAACAGTCCAGCCAAGAGGCGTCTTGATAGCATGTGGTTCATCCTCTTTACCAGATCGCTGCTGGCTGCCAACAAGAAGCTTGGCTTGATCTAAGCCCAGCAAGATCTTCGGTTTTGCATTGTTAAGTTCCACCAGTGGCAAATCTTTGAGGTGGGCGAAGGTTTGCTGTAAAACAGCAATGTTGATACTCTGACAAGGGAGTTCAAGGCCATTCACCGTGTAAATGTCCTTTAGCATGTACCGCCTTCGTTTATTCACAGCAGAAACACGTAAACTTGTTTGTAGTGAGTCCTCAGTCCTCGGCACACCTTTAGTCCACTGGAGCGTTAGCTGCTCTGGTTCCCCAATTAAATCCAGAAATTCAAAAACATCTCGTTCTACCATCGTAATAGAGGAGCCGTCATCCAAAAAGGCAAAGGTGTCCAAGTATTTGTTGTTGTTTCCGTATAGGCGAATGGGAACAACCTTAAACATAACTGGCGCCTTAACTCCAAGATGAGACGAATGAATCTGTGCAGGTGGCACGAAAGGTGGAGCAGACGAATTCAAAGGCAATTTTGGAGATGAAAGATGTAAAAGCGGATGATGAAGCTTTGAACAGCCCTCTACACCACATAATTTTTTTTGCGAACAGCTCTTCCAATTGTGTGGGTTCGACTTAAGGCATCTAAAACAAATGGCCTTGACTTTTGCGAAAGCGAACCTTTCATCGACTGTCATCGCTTTAAAATCTTTGCATTCACTTAGCTCGTGTTCAGCTTTATCAAATTTAACACAAGACTCACTGGCAGAAACTGGTTTGTGGGTCAAAACTCTTTTAGGTGCACATGAACTGCTTCCTCTTTCAGTGGATAATGGTTTCGATGACTTGTTTAACTCTGGAGGCAGATCATACAGTTTCTCTGTGATAAAAACTGCAAAATCTTCCATATTGACGTTGGGATTCTTAAACCTTCGTTTCTGCCAATCATGGTACAAAGAAGATGACATCTTGGTTGAAAGATCTGTCAAGACGAAGTTGTTTTCGAGTTCTTTGGAAAGGTTCATTGACCTTATATCGGCAACGAAACCATTCAACGTCACTGCCCATTGCCGCAACTTCGTATCACTCCCTGAATTTAAAATCGGCAACTTGAGCAGATTCGAGGTAAGGTTATGCACCAATACATCGGATCTTCCGAAAATCGTTCGCAACGTGTCCATAATACCATCAGCATCAGTGGAATACCCCAAACGTTCGCTGACAAGATCATACGCTTCCCTTTTCAGTGCTTTCCTCAGACGAGCAACGTTTTCCTTGTTGTTGTAACGACCTTCTTCGGTAGTTGCCCTGTAAACTGATTCGAAGTAGGGCCATTCTTTTTTATCGTGGCCCGAAAACGACGGCAACTCCTGTACCTGGCTGCGGTTCAAGATGGTCAATAAGTTCGCCATGTCTAGCTCCTGCAAAGAGTTGTTTTGATGGCTATGATTGTTTTTAACTTCACCGTTGGATGGTCCCTGTTTTGTTTTAGTAGTCGTAGTCAGCGGCGTCGAGTGAGGAACAGACGAGCTTAACATTTGCTTGTGTCTGCAATCATTTTGACGAATCGCTTCTAGTCTATCGCTGGCAAGCTTCTTTAAATCCACAGACTTTGCTTCACGTTGAACAGGAAATGACGCAGCAGAACCCAACTTGGATTTAAGATTGTCCATCTCAGCCTTGAGTGTGGCAATCTCTTTATCCCTTTGTTCAACAGTCGACTGCGCTACTTTCGCTGCTTCGATCAAAACATCAAGTGCATTACATAAGGCATCAGGTTCATCATTAGCAGCGTCTATATCGGTTGAAGCTGCCTCTTTGCTTTGACCTTTTGCAACTTCATCGCAATCATCTGCACGACAATACCAAGGTGTTGCAGTGTCAAATAAAGTGGGGTTAAAATTAGCACATGTGTAGTGCCACCATCGCCTACATGTTTCGCATGAAACCATTTCGTCATCATCTGGCAGCGAACATTTTAAAGCAGCACAGTTGTATTCGACTCCTTCCGCCATCTTAAGAGAAAGATCGAATGTCGAATCCAAAATCCAAATCAAAGCACCACCAAAAGGATCTATCAAATAAAATTGTGTTGGCTCGCGGCTTCTTCCAAAAATCTTTTTCCCAAATAAATATCCGTAATGTCCTTTTACAATTTTGAGATTGGATTTTATTTGCTAAATCAAAAGGAACAATTTAAAAGAATGAAAGTATAATTATTTTAACTTACATAGGTATAGAAATCTTACAAACTGCGGTCAACGTCGTGGAATGGTGTTCTTGAATGTTCTTTTCTTTTCTCTCAATCAAATTTTTCTAAGGAAAATCGCGGAAATCATCTTCTCGGATAATTTGACGTTTCGTTATGTTTTTCTTTACCATCCCACGACGTTGCCATATTAAATTAATCTTTCTATTAAACTAGGCTTCACATGGGTCATGGCTCGATGACACTAGTCATCACACTCACGAAAATGTCAACGGCGAAATTTCATTAACAGAGGAAATTTGATGCCGATGTTAATCCTGCGATGACATAATTTAAGTCTGTCAAGATGACCAACACATGAAACGAAATTATCTACCTCCTTTTCCATCATCACAAAATTATCATTTGACAGGAAGAGTTCAATTCTGAACAATCAGTACAGTGTAATCGAGCCCTTAAGATTCAGTATTTCATTCAGTCTAACAATTCTTCACATTGGAAAGTCGATTGGAAAGGAGGAAACAACAATGTTAAAATAGCGACGGCTACCTGGAAAACGAGAATAGAGGAGGAGAAATCCTATGTGGATTTCATTTAGAAGCTAGACACGAGCCGAGGAACATCACCCTCAGCAGAATTTTTTTTTGTATCGCAGCAAGTCGTCCATTTTTTTTTATAAGAAAATTATCAATCACTTTAAAAACTATTTATGTACATTACTATGTACTTCTGACTTATCCTGGAGGAATTCTAAAATACAAAGAAAGGTAAGTTAAACATTGTTGTGCAATAGATGACCAAAGGAACATTTTCCGAGGTGACGCCGTATTGCATCTACGCCGTCCACGTAGGCGACACATAGCACGTTGGCTAAACGCCTAAATTTCTGTTTTTTTAATCCAATAGGATGGTCTATAGTGGATTGTAGTGGTCTAATGAATTAAAGACGCTTCTTGGGACGGACGAAGCTGCGGAATTTTGGTAATTTCCAGCGATTTGCATCTCAATGCTCTAAAACACATTATCTTCGGACATATATACGAATTCGTTGGACGAGAAACGTGTCGCCCGAGGAATTACCCAGCGTCTATATAATAATGAATTTATAACCAGTGTGTTATACTGTGAATAAAGCTCATGCAACGTACTCTCCATATCTTTATATATATATGGAAAAATACATCTTTTACTACACCCTAGCGCTGCATTTTCGTCAAGTCCTTCCAGGCACCTTCTTTTGCCTGGGAATACACACGGTGTCCAACCTTGGATACCGCTACAGAGAGCAGGCTGTTCTGTGCGCATATTTTCTTGCACCCTTTAACGTGGCATCGAGGTACCACGCAACGATTCAGTGGCGGCCCACTTACTCGGCCCACCCACGTGTCCAACCACCTCAAGGTTCCGATCAGGGGTTGATGTCCATGTGAACTCCCCTCCGGATACCCAACGTAAGCAGTCTAGGATTTGGTACACTGCCATAGAAGCATCATCATTGGAGCAGATTGGAATTTGTGACTAGAATAGGAAACCCAGCCACGATTCGGCTGACGTCATCACCTGTGGATATAGGAGCACCCTTATTTTCTTCAAACTCAACTCTTCAGGACGCCAGGCGTATGTTTCGACATAGATGCCGGTCCCCCAGCACACAACTACATTGATATAATTCACTTTCGGAGCACCATAGAAGCAGCAGATTTGCAGCAGTTCCAGAATTCCACTTCATACATCAGTTCCTGAGAAAATTATGTATATTATTGTACAAAAATTTAATAATTTAACTGGATTGACCAGGTAAAAGTTTTGCTATATATTTTATTGGTTTTGTGTGTGGTACATTAAGAACGAGGTACATTCCGTTCATGAAAAGTTTATCGACAAGAATCTGTCGAAGAGGCTACAGAAGAGCAACGCTGTTGTCTTACGCCTACAACCACGGACGGTGGTTCAGATGATCTTTATGTTTTTGTGAAATAATTGGACGGTAGGACTTCACGCCTCCTCCTCCAATCTCATTGCATGAGTAAGATTTAAGTGAATAGGTATTGTTAAGTATTATTATATACTGTGTGGTGTTATAAAGTGTGCCATTTATATCCTTAGCTCACTCTAAGATAATTACTGAGCTGAAACAATATCAATATTCGAACTTCCAAATTACTTACATGCACCTCAATCGTCTCGATTTGATTTGCGGTCGTAATAGTGATTGGAGATAAGAAGTTAATTCGTACCGGGAGTAGCTGAAGCTTGTGCTTTCAAGATACCCTTAGTGGTACCGTATCTCAGTAGTAGACCAATAAGGAGGAAATCCTTTAAACTCGCGATAATTGATGTCGATTACTATTTTCTCTGTTCGGACAGTAAAAGAAATTAACTTGGACGTCGAATAGAGTATTCAATTAGTCACTTTAAATTACCTTCTCGCGGTTATATACGTATATTTACTCACTTAGTCTAATAGACACTCAAGTTCAGCGTCGGTAGCGACCATTCGCGTTCGCGTTTAACGCCGCGTATATACATTAACTTAAATTCACTCAACTCTTTTCACTTGTCTTTCTTTTTCTTCGCGAAAATATTCGTGCTATCTTTTAATATCGTGTATCGTCTTACCTTGTTATTAGTTATTCTCATCCACTCGTGTACCCTCATACATGTCCAAGATATTTAAAGGACATTGATGAAACGTGAATCAATAAGCGCTAATCCGATTCGTAAGGTACCATACCTAAAGGTATAGAGTGTTGAACCCTAAAGTTTTTATATAGTAAGCGCAACCTAGCTATAACTAGTCCGCTAATGTTCAATAATAATAGCTGACGTAAACTTTAAACATCCAAGTTCAACGGTCGGCAGGATAATAAGAGGTAACACCGGTTGTGCAGATCCCGGAGCAAGAGCCCATGGCCTGGCTGAGCTGGTTGTGGAATGGGTGCTGCCGGCCACCGCGACGGTCGATCTCGACCACGACCTTACGTTGTCGCATGCCGTCCTCTCCATTCTTAACGAGTAAGTGGTGAGGAAGGGGGCGTTGCCGGCATAAGGTTGCTTCCATCCCAATAGGCAGAGAATCAGGGGACAGTATCTAGACGCAAGGGTGCGAACTGGAGTGGAATCTCTGGGAGCTTGTTTGAGATCTTAAGAAATTGCATTGCTGGTCTAGGTATGTTCGCGAGGAATATAAGTAGGGTCCTTGGTTATTAGGTGTAGGCTACAGATCATACAAGCTGAGAGAAGAACATCTATGCTTGCAGCGGATAGGCGTGAACATGGTGTCAGGTACCCTCTTGGCTGTTCTGCGGGCCTTTGTAGTCAGTACCTATGGTAGGCTGATAGATGCTTCACGCTTCTGTGATGGGGATGGATAAGAAGATTTTAGGAAGAAGGGGAGAGGAGTAGGGAGAGCAGGTAGCCGTGTTAGCGAAGTGTGAGTATGTCTTATTTAGGGATGCTGAATACACCGATACACGGGTGAAGGATGACGATGCTGCCGTTCCTTGGTATAGGAGTCAAGGATGTGTGGGGGTACTTGTCTCTTCCTGCTTCCTCTCTGGTTTGCGTTGTTGGTAGGCATAGGGGTTGAGTCTTGGATATCTATAGGGTCTCTAGGAGGCAGATTCGGGCGCTTGCTGGCAATCGTAGAGTGGAGTGAGTATATCACAGAGTGGTAGTATATGGGGTGGTTTCACCTCGTGTGGGCTCCTGTGGTCTATCTCATTTGAGCGCCGGCCTTCTTCTGTCATTCAGTCTTCTTAATTATAAATTTTTACGTTACAGATGGCGCTCAACGTGGGGCCCGAATTAGCTCGAGAAGTATAGATTAGATTTGTCATGGTTTAGGTCGATTCTGAGTAACTTAGAAGAAGTTGGAAATTTTTGCAGATTTTCAAAAATTTTTTTTTGATTCTTTTTTTTTTAAATCGAAGTTGTTTGTTTGTTATTGAAGTTTCTTAGGTGGAGGAACGACATCGGGATTAGTGGTGCAGGCACTATTTTGTCCAGTGATTTAGTGATCATGTCCTGAGTCAGCTGTTGCATTAGGTCTACCCACTCTTCTCTACCTCTTTTCACTTAGACGTATCTTCGATCGCTGTCCGGATCGAGCTGTAGATTTGCTTGATTGTCAGTAGCAGAGGTGTTGATACTTTCTTACATGGGAAGCCTAGGATACCCGATCATGTGAGAGCAGGATGAGCAGGTCTTCTGACCGGTGGTTGGTGTATTATGCCCGACGAACGTCAGCTGCAGAAGCTGGTTATCCACTCAAACGCGGTCCAATATATTCAATTACAGACCTATCTTTCTTTTGTTAGTTGTTATACTACCCAGAAGTTGTAGGAGTTCTCAAGCATTTTTGATAGATGTCAGGAAATAACGGTGTGCAACGGGATATGAAGCGCTAACCGGTTGTTGGTGTTTTATACCCGATGTACGTCTGCAGTAGCGCAATGTCTCCGTCACACACCCGACCAACCTTTCATTTAGAGGGAATGAATTTTCTCCTAGCAAACCTGACTGCCGTAAGTTTTGTTAAGATTACACACACTAAAATTTTTTTTTATTGTTAAATATTTTCTTTTGAGTCGGTTAAGTTACTGAACCGAGAAGAGTACACACCTTGTTCCAAAGTAGATGGGAGGGATACCACCTCCTGAATCCTTTATGAAATATAAACCTATAGATTTAATTTTTTTTTTGAGACTTAATTCAGTTTAGTATTATTTTTGTTTTGGGATAGTTGGAGGACGTTTAGTATCCAAGGTATCTAAAGATTTTGAGTTTCCGTCAATCAAGTCGAGACGTAAATTCTTGATTGATGTGTAGTTTGGGATAGAGCCCGCCATTTTAAGATTACAGTTTAAATATTTTTGGGATAGTGCCCGTTTTCAGTTTAAAGATTTTTCAGCACATTTGGGATAGAGCCCGCCATTTATTGATTATAGAATAGTTCTTTGAAAACCTCTAGTTACTAGATACAGATTAAGATCCTTAGTATTAAACTAAGTATATTTAACGATTTATTTGATTTAATAATATAGAGTTAAGCATATGTCTTGATAATATAGTTAAGTATCAATATTTCCTTTTTATGATTTTTTTTATTTTTTTTTTTGAATTCTTCTTCCGTAATTTTAGAACATATTTTGGTGAAGATATAAATAAGTATCCACCCAAATTCTTTTTGTCTAGGAGCTGATAGAATTTTGAATTAGCGCTTTCGATATACGATATTATTTGGACAAAAAATTACCCTTAATATTAAGCACTTTTAGATATATAAGATATTTTCCTTTTCTTTACTCACTAACAAATATCCGTTCGAGGAATTGCTCACGGGATATTTGAATTTTCTCTTTTTGATTTTATCAATTCTACAGTTGAGACAACAAGTAGTATCCGTCTGAGGATCTTTTATTGACTACTTGAAAAGTTTTTTTTTTACTTACCAGATTAACGAACGTACATTGAAATGTATAAACAAATAACCGTTTGAGGTTCGCTCACGGTATATTTGAAATTTTCCAAATACTTAACCTTGACTTTCACTTTTTTTGTTATTACTGTATTGCTTGAGTAGTATCCGTTCGAGGAATTTCTCACGGGCTACAAAATAAATCCTTTGGCTTTTTGTTTTTGAACCCTTAATTTACGCGTTTGGCGCGGTTTAACCGACTTCCTTCATATTATAGTCGAATGAACGGCTCAAGACCCAAACGCACAGTCAAAAGTACTTACCTAACGAAGTACAAAGATTTCGACCCGATGGCTCCTGGGGGATCAAAACCGAAGCCCGACCACGTTCGAAACGACGTCGTGGAAGATCACTCCGAGGACGAAGACAGCGTAGCCGAGAGTCTACCGAGAGGTAATAAAGTTGATAGGAGCGTCGTAGTAGACGACGACGAAGTAGCAAGAGCTGAAGAGCAATTGCGCATGGATGCTGCTGACCACTCAGCGTACATCCAGAAAGAAGTGTCCGCTACTATCGACCTGCACAGGGTCGACGATAGGAAATTTAAAGCAGAAGCGTTGGAGAAAAGTCACACGCGCTTACTTGACCAAGTAGCCCAGCTACTACGAAAACGAACAGTCAAAGCCACTCAACCTGTCGCATCTCCTAAGCCAGTTGCTCCCCCTATAAGGCCACTTGTTCCGCCTAACGCTATTTCAACCCAGAAAGTCGCACGGCAAGTTAACTTAGCCAACCCCGACACTACACGTGTTTTTAACCAAAATGTCCAGTCCGCTTATAGACCAAACGATGATATCGATTTGGCAGACCGATATACGCCACATTGTGAGCCAGCTAGAGTGCCACCGTTGTCGGATGTCAATCCAGCCCAAATGCCTCTAGGCTCCAACTTAGACGAGTTCATGTCTCCTGTAAACGCTTTCAATTTTGACGACGAGTCCGCTGTGTCGCCACCTAGGCCACCACCCTCGAATGCCACTTCTTCGAACCATGTACATCCATTCCACAAGTGGGGATTAAAATTCGACGGGAAGAATATGTCCGTTGACGATTTCCTGTTCCGCTTGGGATGTATACGTAATAGTTACGGCGTGTCGTGGTGTGAAATTACCGCAAACTTTTACCATTTTGTATCAGGTTCTGTGGAATCTTGGTACTGGGTATACTTAAAAGGCAACAAACACATGACGTGGGACGAGTTGAAAACTGCTTTGGTAGAGCAATACCGCAGTTTAGAAAGCGACACCGAGATTTTCCGAAAGCTCTCGGATCGAAAGATGTTAAACGGCGAAACGTTCAATGATTTTTATGACGCTATTCAGCACTTGAACTCTAGGATGCGAGTACCTAGATCCGAGAAAGAGTTAATTGAAATCATTAAAACAAATGTCCGTTGACGTATGAGTGAACTCCTCATTACCTACAGTCCGTCTAGTTTAAGGCAACTAGCCTATTATTGAAGAGCTATAGAAAAAGCTCAATCTCAATACGAGAACGTCCGTCCGAATTTCGTGCAAAATGCACAACGCCCACCTGCAAGGCGTTTCGTCAACGAAATTGTAGACGAGCCTTGTCAGGAATCAACTGTGGCAATACCCTCTACCAGCGTAGAAGCTATTCAGAGAGAACGTAAGCCACAGAAATGCTGGAATTGCCAAGTCATTGGTCACAATTTTCGCGACTGCGCGAAATCCATTGACAAAGTTTTTCGTTTCCGTTGCGGTCTAGCAGACGCATATAGTCCGTCCTGTCCAAAATGTCTAGCATGAAACGAGAGGAGGAACAACCCAATAACCGGGGAGGTTCGCTCCGATTAGATTTACCCGGAATTCAAGTGTCTAAGCCGAAAACGCCTCTTGAACTTCCAAAGATTAAAATTTTGAAACCAAACGAGAACCGTGATGAATTACCGATTAATAAGTCTAGTGATTGTAGAACAATCCCTACATTGAATAATGAACCCAAACCAAAAGCAGAATTGAATTTTAAGAATAATTTACCAGAACCATTATATCGTAAACCTTTCCATGAAAGGCTACGCAATTACGAAGAAGTGCGTAGACGAATTGTCACTTTTCCGGAATTGTCCAGAAAAATGCGACGGACAAGGGAGCGCTTCCATCGGAAGCGGACTACTTACCGTAGCATCGCGTCAGCAACCTTAGGCTGAGAGACAAACGACCCACGTCCTTATGTGATGGTCGGCTTATTCGGCGACAGTGTCTTAGGTCTTCTCGACTCTGGGGCAAGCATTAGTTGCCTAGGCACAGATGTACTTTCCTATTTGAGAGACAAAAATGTTACGGTAAGGAAGGTAGTGACTACCGTGTCCACGGCCGATGGACACAAGCAATCCATTGTGGGAGTGATTACCACCCCTATCCAATATAAAGGAGGGACAAAAGACATAGATCTGTATATTGTGCCAACTTTAAGCCAACGCTTGTATTTAGGCGTCGACTTTTGGCAGAAATTCCAGATCGCACCTCAAGTAATAGCAGGACTTTCAGGAATTACGACCGGTGGGACAGAGTAGAGACCCACAAACCAGATTAAGTTGAATGGTGAAGAGTCTGAACGACTAGAAGCCGTTGTTCGTAGATTTCCTTCTTTCGCAGTCCATGGACTCGGGAAAACAAACCTAGTGCAACATTATATAGACACGGGTGATGCCGTACCTATAAAGCAAAGGCACTATCCCGTATCTCCGGCGATACAAACCCTTATGTATACGGAGTTAGACCGTATGCTTTCGTTAGGAGTCATCGAGGAAAGTTCCAGCGCATGGAGTTCCCCAGTTGTGCTTGTGCGCAAACCTGGTAAGAACCGATTGTGTCTGGACTTTCGGAAGGTGAACTCAGTAACAAAGAAAGATGCTCGTCCGATTGCGCATATAGAGGGGCTGCTTGGTTGTGTCGAAGGACTTCGATGAACATCTGCAGACTCTGGAGATAGTCGGAAAGTGCTTGTCTGATGCAGGACTGACGATAAACGTCCAGAAGTCGAAGTTTTGCTTTGATGAACTTCACTATCTCGGTTATAAGATCGGTCAGTGATGCCTGAAAGCCGATCCAGATAAGATCACAGCTATTACTAACTTCCCGTTACCAACCACAACTCGCCAAGTCCGCCGATTTCTCGGTATGGCAGGTTGGTATCGGCGATTTGTTAAAGATTTCAGCACCCTAGCCGCACCATTGACCGAGACATTGAAGAAAGGAAAAGTCTTCAAGCTAGGTCCAGAAGCTATTGAAGCATTCCTCCAAATCCAGCAAGCTTTGACTTCGGCGCCTGTATTAGTCAATCCGGACTTCTCCAAAGAATTCATCATTCTCTGCGACGCATCCGCGACTGGCATCGGATGTGTACTTTGTCAGCGGGACGAATCCGGGGCGGAGCAGCCTATATACTACTTCTCCCGGAAACTGAATGCTGCTCAGAGAAACTATTCGGTGACAGAGCGCGAGTGCTTAGCAGCTTTTGAAGGTATCCAGAAGTTTAGGTCTTATGTTGAGGGATACCATTTTCGCGTTATCACTGACCACTCCAGCCTGAAATGGCTGATGTCAATGAAGGATCCAACCGGAAGACTAGCGAGGTGGAGTATGCAACTCCAAGGTTTCGATTTTGTGGTGGAACATAGGAAGGGTACATTAAATGTCGTACCAGACGCTCTCTCTAGGGCGTATGAAGATGATGAGTTGACAATGTCAGCTTTCCTTTCATGTCTACCACAGATCGGTGCCTCGGAGGTACTCCACATCGATCTTGAGGATCCGTGCTTTAAGTCTGAAGGTTACCTTGATATCATCAACCATATTAGGAAGGAACAAGAACGGTTGCCCGACCTTAAAGTGTCGGAAGGGTATATATATAAACGCACTAAACATGCGGTTGGCAATCCCTTGGCAGACGATCTAACTTAGAAGTTGTGGGTCCCCTCAGAGATGACTGAATCTCTGATCTCATTGGCTCACAATCCGCCGCGCGCTTCGCATGGTGGTGTGGTGAAGACAGTTTACAGGTTGAAGGATAGATTTTACTGGCCCAATACACACTCAGGTCAAACTATACGTAGACCGGTGTGAAACGTGTAAAACTAGTAAAGCAGCAAATATGACATTACGAGCAGAGATGGGAAATAGTTTTGAGGTCGATAGACCATTTCAACATTTATATGTCGATTTCCTCGGACCGTATCCTAGATCGAAATCTGGTAATGTCTACATCGTAATTGCATTAGATCAGCTGACCAAATTCGTCTTCATCAGACCACTGCGTAAAGCAACAGCCGCGAGCGTAGTCAAATTTCTTAGAGATGAAATATTTTTGATTTACGGAGTGCCGGAGAGCATTCTCTCTGATAATGGAACACAGTTCGTTGGTAAGGAGTTCCAAAAATTCTTAGATGTTTTCGGGGTCAAACATTACCGTACAGCAATATACGCACCCCAGTCGAATGCTAGCGAACGAGTCAATCGTTCGATCCTTGCGGCCATTCGGTCGTATGTAAACCCTCGACAAACGGATTGGGATGCCCATCTGTCTTCGATCAGTAGTGCCTGGCGCACGACAGTACATTCAACTCTTTCGATGTCCCCATACGAAGCCTTGTTCGGGCAGCGCATGATAGAGCACGGGGCAGACTATCGCCTGTTAAGAGAGTTGGGTGGACTGAACTGTTCGGAGATATTTCAATTTATTTCAATTTATTTCATATAAAACCATATTACATAGTACTTCGAGATGAATCTCATAATAAAGCATAGTACGCAGCTCGAGCTAAAATTTAGCTCCCATACAAAATTCTCTCCAAAATTTAGCCAAGCTAAAATTAAGCAAAGCATTTTAGCCGAGTAGTACGCAGCTCCAGCTAAAATTTCAAACTTTTGTTTCCCAGTGTACTGTCAGAATTTAGCTGACTATTTAATTACTCGGCACATTTCCTGCGAGCTAAATTTTGACAGATCTTTTCGGGTCGTAGCTAAAAAGGAGTAACGTAGGGGTTGAATCTCAACCGAAAATTTGTTTTAAGCCTTAAAAATGCTATTGCGAGTAGAGAATGCTAATACAAATAACAACTGTTCTGCTAAAACAAAAGAAAAAAAATTTAAATAGAGTTTTGTACAAAAATAGTCCAAAAACCCTGATATTTGAATGCCCCTCTTTAAGTTTTCTCTGGGTACGCTTATGAATAAGAGAACAGCTGTATTTTTATTTGCATTTCTTTAAAGCTTCTGTCATCGGGTTCACATTTGAGTTAAAAAATATATATTTCCATTAAGATGTTGCTGTTATGAATGAATGAATTAATTAATTGGGGAAAAGTGCACTGCGACCTTTAAGATCTATTGTGCCCCCTTTTCTAAAGCGCTGGATGAGGATACTCATCCTACAGCACTTCCTCCAACTTGGTTTTTTTTAGGAAGCCGAGTATTTGAGGTATTTTTAAAGAAGGTAACATGCCCTTCTCTATCTGGTAATTGCCCAGGTGTTTTTGTCTTTTGTGCATAAGTGCACCACATCTACCTAGTATGTGGTCCGGTGTTTCTTCTTCTTCATCGCAGAATCTGCATGTTGCGCTGCTTGACAGCCCTAGGATGTTGAGGTGTCTTTTTAGTTTGCAGTGCCCTGTGAGAAGGCCCGTTATGATTCTTAGGTTGTTTCTGTTTAAGTTAATGCAGGCTGTAAATCGTTCTAGGTTGTAGTTCCCCAGTAACATTTTTGCCTGTCTTAGCTTTGGGAGTTCTTTCCAATGGTTGGATCTTTTGGTTTCTTCATTTGTTTTGATCTTGTTTTTGATCACATTCTCTCCCAAAATCGCAGAAGGGTTCCGGTCCAATAAAGGGTGTTGTTGCCCCTATTTTTGCCAGACGGTCAGCCTCTTCATTGCCTTCAACACCAACATGGCCTGGTATCCAATGGAGAGTGACTGTGTTTTCCCTGCCCAAAGTGTTGAGTTTCTCTAGGCATTCCCATACCAGTTTGGAACTGATACTGTACGAGCTAAGGGCTTTAAGTGCTGCTTGACTGTCTGACATTATTGCAATGTTTTGCTTGCGATAGTTCCTATTTAAGTTTAACTCAGCGCATTTTCCTATCGCGTTAACTTCCGCTTGGAAGATGCTAGAGGACTGTCCCATTGGAACAGAGACTTTGGTTCTAGGCCCAAAGATTCCTGCACCCGTTCCTTCAATAGTTTTTGATCCATCAGTGTACCACTTGATGGCATTTGCTTTAAAGGTGTAGTTTTCTGTTTCTCCTAGCCACTCTTTTTTGCTACTTAACTTCGTTTGGAAGTTTTTCTCGAAGTTATATATCTTGATCATGCTATCTCTTGGAATATCAAGGGAGGGTATTGTTTTGGACAGGGAGTCTTTTTGTCTAAGACTTATTTGTTTACCTTTGCCCGTGCCCTCTTTTGAAAATCTCATGATTGTTCCCTCAGCTGCGCTTTGTATCACAAAGTGTAATGGGGTCAGATGCAATATGACCTCCATTGCTGCCGTAGGGCAAGTTCTCATTGCTCCTGTGATGCATAAGCATGCGAGCCTTTGCACTTTTTCAAGTGATTTTCTAGTCGTAGCTAGTTCGGTTCTTTTATGCCACACAACCGCACTGTAGGTGATAATGGGCCTCACCATCATAGTGTACATCCATCTTATTATATTCGGTTTGCATCCCCATGATTTTCCTGCAAGTCGCCTGCATATCATGAGGGACTTTGTGGCTTTCCCGACTGTTATTTCAAGGTGTTTGTTCCAGAGGAGTTTGCTGTCTAGGGTAATTCCTAGGAATTTGACCTCCCTCTTAGTATCGATTACTTCACCTTTTAACCGGATGGGTTTCATGTGCGGTAGAAGTCTTTTCTTTGTGAATGGTACAATTGTGGTTTTTGATGGATTGATATTTAGTCCCACTGATGCGCACCATTTACTTGTTATTATCAAACCCCTTTGTATTATGTCACAGAGGGTTTCTTCAAACTTTCCAAAGGCTGTTATAACAATGTCGTCAGCAAAGCCTAGACATTGTATACCTTGAAGAGTAAGACATTCTAGGAGCTCATCCACAACGAGGCTCCACAGCAGGGGTGATAGAACCCCTCCTTGCGGGCATCCTCTTGTTGTGATGATTTTCTGTACGTTTTGTCCGGAATGTGCCTCTGCTATTCTAGTGCTCAGCATTTCGTCTATCCATCTGGTTATTGTGATGGGAACACTTTTCCTAATTAGTGCTTTTTTGACTGCCTCGTGAGAGGTATTATCAAAAGCACCTTCTATGTCGAGGAACACACTTAAGGCGGTTTCTTTGACGTCAAGTGCCCTTTCTATTGTGTTTGTTAATTCAAAGAGAGCGGTCTCGGTTGATCTGCCCGCTCTATAGGCATGCTGACGTTGATTCAGAGGCATATTCCTTAGAACTTCTGATCTGATGTAATTGTCGATCACTTTCTCCAAAGTTTTCAGTAGGAAAGATGTTAGACTTATCGGTCTGAATGACTTCGGATGAGTTGTATCTTTCTTCCCCGTTTTTGGGATGAAGATAACTTTAGCTTTTCTCCACAGACTTGGTATATACCCAAGTGCAATACTGCTTCGAAGTATGCTAATAAGGTACGGCATTAATTCATCTTTGCCCTGTTGCAGTAAGGCAGGAAAGATGCCATCTATGCCGGGTGACTTAAAAGGTTGAAAGGTACTTATTGCCCATTCTAGTCTTTTTCCTGAACAGATAGTTTTTGCCATCTTCCAGTCTTCTCTGTTTGGTTTGAAAGGTATTCTTTCAATTATATCATTCACTATGGGTGAACTACCTGGAAAGTGGGTATTCAATAGCAAATTAGATCTTTGCTCTTCATTTTCTGTGAAGCTACCATATGCGTTCCTAAGAGCCAGTGATGTTAAAGTTTTCTCCATCGACAGTGCTTTGTGTAGTCTGGCAGCTACAGGTGTGGAGGATATGTCTTCGCAAAAACTTTTGAAGTTGTTTCTTTTGGCCTTCCTTAGTTCTTTGTTGTAATTGGTAAGCTCTTCAGAATAGTTTTGCCACTCTCCAGTTCTCTTTGCCTCATTAAAGAGTTTTCTTACCTTAGATCTTAGTTTTGAAAGATTATTGCTCCACCATGGAGCGTCTTTCTGTTTTCTGGCAGTTTTTATAGGGCAACTGAGTTCATACGCCTCATTGATTGCCCCACTAAACTGCTTAACTATATACTCTAGTTCAGGGTGACTATTAGTCGTACTAACTGGACCTAACTGTTCAATATTGGTTTTAAGGGTATTTTTATATAGTTGCCAGTTCGTATTTCTTGGGTTCCTTCCAGAGGTATTCTCTGTGAGAAGGCCCTCTAATAGAAACACAATGATTCTGTGGTCAGACATTGAGGGTTCGTTGGAGACTCTCCAATCTCTTAGAGCTTGACTCAAGTTTGGTGATCCAAACGTTAAGTCTAAGACTTCTTCTCTTGTTCTAGTTATAAAGGTAGGGGTGTTCCCTACATTGAAAATATCTAGGTTTTCTACGAGAAGAAATTCTAAAAGGTACTCACCCCTTTGGTTTACCCATGTTGTGTGGTGGGCGTTCGCGTCACAACCGATTAGTATCGGCAAGTTTTTACTGCTGCAGTAGTCCACCAGTTTTTTTTACTTCCGTTGGTGGAGTATTTACGCCGTCGCCTGCAAAGTAAGCCGAAGCAATAACCAGAGTTCTGTCGTTGCCCTCGATGGTTATATCCGCTTGGATTGGAACCAAATCCCTCGTCATGAATTCTGAAAGACATATAAAGTTTATATTATTTCTTATCATTATACATGTTCTGGGCGAGTCTTCTCTCGTATCCCAGATTAGCTTTGAATCCTTACAGTTAAGGCCTCTAACTTGTCCCCCGTATATCCAGGGTTCTTGGATCAGCGCTAGCCCTAAGTTTTCCTTTGTGAATTTCCTAGCTATCACGGCTGACGCCGCTTTAGCGTGATGGATATTCACTTGGGCTACCCTGGTGCTGATCCCGCGTCTGGTCATCTCGGTTAGGAGGTGGGGGCAACTGCCCCCTCATCTGCAAGCAGATGGTCTTCTTCTTCCTCTGTGGGAAGCGTCTCGTCGGCTTCATCTCGGCTAGGAGAGAGGTCCATGCCCTCTATGTCACTATCTGCCGGAGAAGAAGGTGTATTTAGGGAGTGAGGTGGATTAGGGGTAAGGGAAGGTGTGCCAACTACTCCATTGGATGGATGGGATTCCGTTGTAGAGTTGTTGGTTGGAAGGGGTTTTTCAGGAGTTGAGGGAGGGTTTATGGGTTTTGGAGAGGTGGGTGGGTTGTCAGGAGGGGGTTTGGGGAGGTTACCACTTATGTTGGTATCCACCTGCATTTCTGCTTCGGATAACTGGTGAACTTGCCCAGTATCCGTCTTTCTGAGGCCAGACACGGCCACTTTCCCGAACTTGTAATGAAGTTCGTGGTTGACCTTCATAATGGCTTCTGCTGACTTATCGTCAATGCCTATGACCATTAGCTGACCTCTGCCTTCGGCCTTGCTCTTGAGGACTTTCCATGCTTGGATGTTTAGTCCCTCATTCTGTGCTTTAATCAGAGCGAGCGATCTCTGGTCTTCTTGCCCAGAGCTTCTTGGAAGAAATAGAGTGATTGTGTGCATTTTGGGGATTTCATCCCCCAGGCACGATGTAAGTTCTACTCCTTTCCAAGTACTTAGTTTGGGAGCCTTTTCTCTAAGCCACTTAGCTGTGTTAGATTCCAAGCAATCCACCACAAGCAGGCCAGTTTTGAAGTGTATGCCTTCAAACTTGAGTTTATGCTCCCACCCTAAGGAAACTTCCTCAATAAGGGCCTCCTCAAGTAACGTTAAGTCGGCTGTACTGAGCGTCACTTGGGGATATTCTTTTGGCAATACAGCTACTTTCACCAGTTTGGCAGCGTTGGCATAGAAAGTTTTCTTTACTTCGCTCGGTCTTATTTTTGCGGTGTTGGGACCTTCTGCTGTTACTGCCGTTTTTGGTTTCTTGGGTGCTTGTTTTTGGGGAGGGGTGATGTGGCTGCTGTCCCTCTTACCCTGCCTGTAGTTTTGCTGCCCATCGTTAGGAATAACCTTCCTTTCATCCACCTTTTTTCTGGCTTCCTGAGGGGTCATACCCTCGTCCAGGAATCGGAGGTACCACTTTGTGCCTGCACCGCTTAACCCTTTCCTGAGTGCATCATCCAGTGCGCCTGGTTCACCCAACTCTGGTAGTGGTGTTAGTCGGCGATTGCGGCTGTAAGGTGGTCTTCTTGGTTGCCTCGCCTCACCAGATGAGGTTGTGGCTACCTCCTGTGGTGCTGGTGTTTTTTCACCACAGTTGATTTGTTGGGGTTTTTCAACATCTTCTTCGTGACCGGGAGGTATTCTCCCCTGACTACTAGAAGACGTTCCTCGAGTCTCACCTTCCTCTTGTCCGGCAGGTTTCCTACCCTGACAAGCGGACGATGAGCCACGTCCAGCTTCCCGGTTTTGCTGCCTAGGAGGCATCCTCCTTTGGCTTTTGTTGCTTGCCGGTTTCGGATCTGTGCCATGGAGATCTTTTTCCATGCGATCCGCAAGTTCATTGGCGGTTACATCCCGCGGAATGAAAAATTTTTTGTAGTTTTTGTTGTTTTTGTTTTTTGTTTTGTACATTTGGTTCCCACGATTAGCTAGAGAATTTAGAAGTCCACTGTATCAGAGCTCCGCATGCTACAGTAAGGTCTAGTTACTCTTTGATTCGACCCGGTTTCAAAGAGGCTCCGTTAGAATACAGCCGGTTACCCTTGGCTGCAAACCATCCAATAGCCACGGATCGCATAACACCCTGGGTTAAGGGTGGCAGTTCTTGGTTCGTAACTCCTCAAAAGAGAACCAGTAGAGTGGGGTTTCCCTCAATCAACTGGCCCCAAATGAATCTTTGAAACTTAAGCCTTCGCACCACTACAAGGTGACTGCCGCCGCGAAGGATGTTGCTGTTAGTGAATCAAAGTTTAATTTTAAAGACTGCTTGGGCCAAGTTCTCGTATCAGAGACTACTCCTTCCCTAGAAATCAAAGATAAAAAGTACCTACATCTTTCAGACTAACAAAAGTAAAAAGGTGAGGTTCTAAAATACAATTTAAAAGCCCTTAACAACATGACTATTTTTTTTTTAATTTAGATTTCAACGGCTTTGCTGCCATTGCACATTGATTGGTATAGGTTATTGAAATCCAGCACCCAACTACATGAAGCGATAATACATTTCGAGCCAATTGATTTAAAGGAAGTGTATCTATTTTTTAAAGGTCTAGGATATCGTTTTGACCCAGGTTTGTTACCTCTTTGATTTTCTTTTTTTAAGTGAAGGGTTTTAATTTTTCTAATTTTAACTTTTAAAGGAAATGAAAATGCTTCTTTGACGCCCGGTCGATAATATTTCGATACCATGTTAAAATATCTGATCCATCTGCTGGTTCCAACAGACACTTGCCAAAAAAATCTCAAAAAGAAAATAGAAAAAATAGGAACGCTAAGGAAGAACGACTCCAGGCTTTGCTTCCATAATTGGACAACCAATATACTTGCGTTGGACGTTGTCAGAATCGATTTGGACTGGCCAGAGAGTGTAGATAATAGAAATTTCGATGATTGTTAAAACAGCATTGTTTGTATTTGTAGCAAAATAGTAGATAAACTTAATTTAAATATGGCTTTTGTTTTACGTATTTTAATAGACAATCTATGAAATTATCTCCAAGTTTCTTATTTTTCTTTAAGCGCATATTTTAAAACTGAACTTTTCCGATCTCTTAACTTTTTCAAAGCATTTCTTACTTGTTCTACAGGTTAGACAATAGTGGCAGAGTTTAAAAAATTTAAAAATAAAACATTTCATTTAAAAAAGTCATTTGTTTTTAATCTTTTTTTTTAACGAAATATTAACTTCGGGTCTTTATTTAAAAGTAAAAAAAACTATAATTACAAGTTCAAATGTCTTAATTGTTCGAGAACAGCATGTGTTACATGCCTGGCCGCACCCATTGGATCATTTGTTTTTAATCTTTTTTTTAACGAAATATAATAATAATATAATAATAATAATATATATATTTTATTCACATGAAAGGTGTGTGTACATATTAACATAATTAATTAATTCGTTTAAATATCTTAATAATAAACTCATGGTACTCGATATATGAACATTACTTAAGAATAGGATATCACAAAATATTATGACATTAACTGTATGTTGTATGTCAGATTGGCAATATGAATGGATAATATAAATCTGCAGATACCATCCGTGTTGCTTTTAAATGCCCTCGCATTTATGTTAAGGAGGCCACCTCTGGCTTTGAGAATAATCGAAATCCACTTTGCTTTCAGTCTATCATCGAAGTAGTCTGAATCATAGTTTAAATTACAATACTCATCGTGATACTGCAAGCTGTGTGCTAAGTTTACGTGGTCGTTCCAGTGTACTTTGACAAGACCTTCGATAACCGCATTGTGCTTCGAGACCCAATCGATATTCGGTGAATGGAAATCCAATTCGACTCCAGTCTGTCCAAATAAATTGAGCCAATCTTGCACCCAATATGTTGATTCCAGGATAGTCTCTTCAGCTAGTATTTTCGGTAGGCGATTGTTTGGATATTTGAGTATTTTGCGAATGTAATCGAAATGCATTTTTAAGGTAAAAACATGCATTTTATTGATTTTCGTTTCCAAGTGCAACATGTAGTTTGGTGTGTTACTTGGTAAACAAAGCATTTTCTTTAGAAAGAATCGGAGAAGTTTTTCGACATCCTCGTATCCATTTTGGCCCCAAACCTGAGCAGCATAGCACATTATCGATCGTGATGCTGCATCAAATATTTTCAGTTTGTTGCTTTGTGTGATACTTGGGTTTCTTATGAACGATAACCACGTCATGTTTATTGCACTTTTTGAGCTCGCCAGTTTAGATTCCAGGTGTTTTTTATATTTAAGGTTATATGTAAGGAGAACCCCGAGATATTTGTATTCGTTAACTTCTTCAATTTCATTTTCTTTAATGAACCATTTTTCAGCAGCTGGGCGCCTTGCACCTTGCCGGAAAACCATACATTTGGATTTGTCAGTATTAACAATTAGGTTCCACTTATCACAGTAAATTGATAGTTTGTTAATCATCTCCTGTAGCATCTGTGGACTGTCTGCAAGTATTACCAGATCATCTGCATATAGGAGTACTTTGATCCGTAAGCCACCAATAAGTATTCCACCAGGTAATTCATCAAGAAGGTCATTTAGATAGATGCAAAACATTATTGGGCTCAGTACACAGCCTTGTTTCAATCCTTGGTTTACAAGTATGGGATCAGAGACAAACACACCATCCCATATGCTTGTTTTGGTGTTACTGTAGAGGAGCTGCAAAATTCTAACCATTTTCGATGACATTCCAATAGTCGTGAGCTTATGGAACAGAGCATTTCGCGAAATCGTGTCGAAAGCCGATTTAAAATCAACAAAAAACGTGTAAACTTTTTTCTTCTTCTTGAAACTAAGGTGAACTATGCTGTTAATGCTAAATATATTATCTACAGTACAATAGTTCTTCCGAAAGCCCGCTTGATACTCATTGATAATATTATTCTCGTTCAGCCAACAATTAATGCGGTTGAGCAGCACACTGGTGAAGGTTTTATAAATTGTGTCCGATAAAGTCAGACCACGGTAGTTTGAAACACAGTTGACATCTCCCTTTTTGAAAACAGGTATAGTAACCGATTCAAAAAAAGAGTTAGGGATAGTTTCGTTGTTTAAAATTGTGTTGAAAAGTAGGAGAATTTCATTTATAAAACTTAGGGGTGCATTTTTATAGAATTCAAATGGAATTCTGTCCAATCCAGGGGCCTTGTTGTCCTTGGCATTGTTCAGAGCAAAGCATAACTCAGTGAGTGTAATTGGTTCGTCTAGGGTTATGTTTGAAATGTATGGTTGAGGGTAAATTGCCCATGCAAACGGATCTTGTGGGGATAAAAGACCGAAAAAGTAATTATAAAAGGTTTCCAGCGATAAATTTGAGCCTTTAAATAGCTTTTTCTCTTTTATGGAGTTCGCCAGATTCCACCAGTCTTTAGAGCTTCTAACATTATTGAGTTTGAGCAGTATATTGTTGTTGTAAGTTAGTTTCTTTTCTTTGCATAACTTTTTAAATTTCTGCGAGCTTTCCTTATATAGTCGTTCAAAATAGGAAATTTTATGCTTTTGGAAGTTTCTGAGGTGATTGAACATTTTTCTCCTTGCATTTGAGCATTGAATGTCGAACCATTGGTTTTTAGGTTCAAACTGCTTTTCCCTCCGAATGAAGTTGGTTGAAGCGATAATTTTACTTTTGAGATGCTCGATTTTTTTGTCTATACTAGGTAACGATATATATGCTTCTGTGTTTATAAGATGATTTAGTTTAATTTGGTACTCATGCAGTTTATTCGGGTTCCAATTAAGTTTAGGAAGGAGAGCAATATTATTTGTTACATCCGAAGTTAGGCTACAGATATCGATACATAATGGCAGATGGTCTGAGTATGGCTTGGGTAAAACAGTCATCTTGTTTAAAAATTTTAATGTATCCACCGAACAGCAACAATAATCGTTTACCGATTTACCCATTGCGCCTATAAATGTGAATTCACCATTCACATCACCTTCTATTCTGCCATTTAAAATAATTCGTCCAGAGTCATCCATAAGTTCTAGTAGTTTTTTACCTCTTCCATTAACGCAATTATCATTTGATTTGGGATTTGGTAAAATATGTGGATAATTCGTTAAATCATTTTCATCTATCTTCTGCGACGAGCCAGTTCGAGCATTCAGGTCTCCCAACAAGCAAAAGCCTATCTGAGATGATCCAACCTCTGCCATCAATTCCTTTAATTGTTTAAAATCTACATCCCATTTTGTGCAATTAAGGTACTTTGGGATGAAATACACAGTCTGTTTTTCTATTTTAGCTTTAAGTAGAATGTTCTCCTTGACATCAACGAACTCAAGACAGTATTTTTGTTTTATTACTTTTTTATAAGCAAAGAGACATCCACCTATAGCACGACCAGGTTTATGAGCTTTCTCTGCATCTATCCATCTAATTTCATACTCTTTAAAAAATATACTGAATTCACTACGTTTTTCAAAAATAATATTTGTTTCATACAAAAAAATGATTTCAAATTCATTAATAAATTTATAAAAATTACCAAATATAAGTTTATTTCCTAAATTAGCAACATTATACGATAAAATCTGACATACTTCTAGTTGTTATTGATCTGATTTCCCAGAGCTGCTTTGCAAATTAGTATTCCCTCTCTTAGCGTGGATGTGGATTTCAACATTAGCCCTTGTGCGTCCCAGCAGCTCACCAAGGAACAATTTGTCGTCTTCAGAGTTTGCGATAACACCCAGCTCATTCCATCTGAACATTTTATCATCCACAACCAGAGTAGTGCCTTTGAACGAGCACTTGATGTTTTTGTGGGCTGCCTGTAGGCTCCTCTTTACCTGTCGTAGGTGGTATCGCTGCTGTCGCTCTGTGTCTGTATAGTCGCGTTGTACAAAGACGCCACTTCCACGAAGCTTACCGCTATTATGCAAGATGTTATTGACTTGGCTTGCAGAGTCCAATTCAAATAGGTAGTCAGAGTTTATTTTTATCTCAATTGCCCTATTGATAACAACGAAGGTTTTAAGAACTTTGTCACATAAATCCATCATAATTTGTTTCGCTTCAGAGATGTTCCTGCATTTGAGGACACTAACAACTATGTTGTTTCGCCGAAACTTTTGGTCGAAATATTGGAGTTTGCTTTTTATAACGAAATATTAACTTCGGGTCTTTATTTAAAAGTAAAAAAAACTATAATTGCAAGTTCAAATGTCTTAATTGTTCGAGAACAGCATGTGTTACATGCCTGGCCGCACCCATTGGATCCATAAGCATGACTTGGGATATAAGAATAGCATTCTCTTCTGTGATGATGGCCTGAGAAGTCTGAGCTGCTAGATGAGTTTCGAACTCCATGACTCCGGTTCTAGAGTCATTATCTGAAATTAAAATATGTAATAAGTTTAAAGATTCTTTTATTTTAAATTCGTTGGTAAATCCCCTGCAATTCTTCCATTGTGACAGATGTTTCATTATATTGATAGGTGATGCACATCTCTATCAGCATCTTCATCGTTGGATAGTGTTCCGAGCTAAATGTTCACGAGCCTTCTAGGTGATTTGCAGAGCACAAATAGTCATCTTGGGGACGATGAGAAGACGCAATAAGTCATTGGTAATGGTACCAACAACAACAAAAATTGAGTTGGGTTGATTATCCTTCTTGAACAAACGGCTGAAACGCTGCAGAGACATTGGTGGCCGATTGAATTTGTTCATATAAACAATCTTTTGAAAACAATTATGTTGAACTTCTTGTTGGTACGAGTGTATGACGCTGAAGGAAGCGGTACAACTAAAGAAAAAAAAACAGAAACCGAGATTTCATAACGCACCATGATAAGATTTTTTTGTTTAGAAACTTACCTTAGCGAGAAGCCTCAGGTTAACATCCAAAACTTTCAAAAAATAAATAACAGAAAATGTTTGTGTTTATTTTTACGGCACTTGAAATTTGTCAAACAAAATTTCTTTTGACATTTTCTACACAAAGTCGCCATTTAAATCACAAATTCTCCACAACTCTCCTATGTCAAAATTTAGCTAGGGTTTTAGCTAAGGTTTGGAGAGAAAAACGTAAACTAAAATTTAGCTCGATCTGCGTACTACCCTTAAGTATCAAAGTTTAAATAACATTTGGTATATGCGCACGAATAAATTATGTAGGTAGGTGTTTACTTATTAGATGTGATAGCAATATATAAATAATAATAATAAATAGATGTTTTTAAATAATAATGTAAGATTAATTGTTAAAATCGTTATATTTATTAGATATTTTAAATTCGATTTGACATGTGTTTGAGTAGCTCCTTTCGAAATCCCCGTGGCGAGACAATTCTTTGCAACTGGTGTGGAAGGTTATTCCACAACCGAATTGCATTGACAAAGTAAGATCGCTCTCCTAACAACAAGGGTATATAATACAGTTGAAGGAAAAGAATGGTAGCAACAATGATTTTACCAGGTGCATTTTCATGTCGGGATTCAGTAAGTTCGAGGACGTTCTAAGACTAAGTAATCCACTGTATACTCTTCTAATGGTATCTGAGGTAGCATCACAACAACTCATTTTACTATTTATAACATAACCAAGATATTTAATTCGTTCAACATAAGGTAAGATAAAGCCATTTAATCTAAGAGACGGAATATCATCTAAATGTAATTCATTTCTTGAGCACACCATACCGAACGATTTCAGAGGATTCAATTTTATATTATTTAACTCAGCCCATCCCTGAATATGCAAAAGGTCTTCATTTGCTCGAGCCACGCAATCTTCTAATAATCCAGGCTTCCTGAATAGATAAATAGTTACATCATCAGCGTAAACATGCACATTACAGTTAACAGTAAATTCAGGAAGATCATTGATGAAGATGGAGAAAAGAAGAGGTCCTAACACTGATCCTTGTGGGACACCTGTGTTGACAAGATATGGGCTAGATGTTCAAAGTTCAGTTTCAACACATAGTAAACGGTTTCTTAAATAATTGAACATAAGTTTAAGGGCAGAGCGAGAAAACTGGAACTTGTTTTTGAGTTTCCACAAAAGTATGGAGTGGTCGATACAATCAAAAGCTTTTGAAAAATCAAGCATCACTATCACTGTTATCGCATCACGATCCATTGCACACCTTAGGTCAGAGGTTACTTTTACAACAGCTGATTCACAGCTATGCTTTTTTCGAAACCTTGATTGCCATTTAGATAATCTATTGAACCCATCTAAATCTTCTTGCAACTGCTGAGCCAATATTTTTTCGAACGTCTTCGACAGAAATGATAAAAGACTAATGGGCCTAAATTCCGAAGGACTTTTTGGATTTGATTTCTTTGGGATTGGGGCGACTTTGGCATTTTTCCATTTTTCAGGGAACTGACAGCTGTATAAACAGTAATTAAAGATATGTACCAGGTAAGGAAGAAGAGCCGGAAGAATTAATTTTACAAATTTCGGTGACATTTCATCCAGTCCAATTGCATTAGATTTGACCGAGTTTACTGCCAACTCTACATCCAAGTCGTTAATACACCTAAATTCAAAGTAGCCATTAGAGGGAATTCGCCAAATTCGAAAGAAACTGCCTCAGAAGAGTTAGGTACAAGAACAGAACCCATTGCAGATGGGCTGAAGCAGCATTTAGACTTTTTATTATCGATTACACCCGCGTTTTTCAAATTTTTCCAAAGGGCCTTTGAGTTTAACTTTGGGTTAAGACGTTTCATAAAATACGAGCGTTTGGCATTACGTATCAATGAGGTAATATTGTTTCGAGCAAAGATATATTGACAACGATAATACTCTGTCCGATTACGTTTGTACACTCTGAAAAATCGCTCTCTCTCCTGAATAAGTGTTTTTATTTGATGAGTAAACCAAGGACAGCTTTGAGGGCTTAAACCTTTTATTACCATAGGGACATATGTATTATAGAGTTCAGCAGTTATAGATGTTAAAAGAGAAATTTTCAAGTCAATATTTGCGGCATTATATATATCATTGAGGCCAAATCCATTTACATTTTGATGTAAGTTTAATAAATCAGTTTGGTCAATCGACCTATATCTTAAAACTTCTACAGAATTTCTTCTAATGTTAAAACTAAACGAACAAAAAAGAAGGTCATGTATAAAATCTGACGTGAGACTTAGCTGGTCGTTCCCTAATACTTGCTCAGCTGAGTTAGTCAAAAACATGTCTATTAGAGATGGATTTCTTGAAGACTGAAAACATGTAGGCCATCGTTGATTAACTACTACGAGACCGATTTTATCACAAATATATTGAAATAATTGGGTGGTAGCATTTTTTATTAAGAAATTTACATTAAAATCACCGCCTATTAGGATGCTGCTATAAGTATTGCTTAGCCTGATTAACGTATCTTCAAATTCTTTTAAGTTGTCTTCTTTGAATTTACATGGAGGGCTGTAAACGGTGACCAGCAAACATTTTTGAGATTCGTTTTTAATTTCTATGCATAAAAATTCAATTGGGGAAAGAGAAGACGAGTAAACATTTTTAGTTAACAGATTTTCTTTTACAAACATACAAACACCCCCTCCAATTCTGTCTCTACGATCGTTGCGATGCAAATAAAAACCTGGAATTGAGACAAGTCCAGACAAAATATCAGAATTCAGCCAAGATTCTGAAACCATGATCACATCCATTTTTGAGGTACCAAGCATTTGGTGGAAAATAGTGTGCTTCGACCTAAGACTACCAACATTTAAGTGACAAACGTTTAGACCATTATAATATCTACACATAACGTTAAGAACAGATCTTACTGTGTCAGGATCCGTAACGCCAACCACTTCGCCAATAATTTTTATTAAAACTCGTCTCAGTTCCTCCGAAAGAAGTATCCCCCACACATGTCAGAACTACGAGAATATTGAACAGATAGAAAAAGAAGATTATAAAAATTGATATTATTGTTCCCATTATTATACATTTTATCATGAGCAACGCAAAAAAAATAAATAAAAAAGATTCAAAATAAAAGTCCATAAAGACAAAAAAGATAATTAATTAATTAAATTTAAATTTATAACATCAGAGCAAAATTATAGAAAGAAAACATTAGGAGAAAAACAGAGTTTATAATTAAATCAACATTGGCAACCATAGTGATAAGCCGAAACCAATAATAACATTAACGAGTATAGGTATGTATGTGCAAACGTAGATGGATAACTCATTAGAGAAAAAAAAAATACTTAAATCATGTTTCTTCGGAAGCGACATCAGGAACAGCAGCAGCAACAATTGTTAGTGTAGCAACAGCATCAGCAGCAGCGTCAGGTTGGGGTAAGGTTGGTTCGCAGTCGTTTTTTATTTCATTTAATGCAGATTCCAACGAGTGAATGTTGTTGATGAAGAGGGGGTGGCTTGCAGGTGAGATTTTAATAAAAATTCTTCCGTCTCTTGTGAGCACAGAGTGCAAGCGGTTGTTTCTTTTGTACTCATTTGCTCTTTTGAAAAGGAAATGATTTTGTTTGGTCAGACTCTCATAGACTCTCACAAACCTGTTGCTATCAAAGCCGAGATCAGTAAGGGAAACAGATCTATTATTTGTTTTGAAGAACACTGCAGCAGCATTAATTAGTTGTTTCTTGATTTTTGCATGAGGTAGCTTTACGATTATGGGGCTGCTTGTCGATCTATTTGTAGGTGTTGTGCGGAAGATGTGCAGAGGTATTGATGTTGTTTGTTTGAGAGTTGAGCAAAGTTTATGGAAAATGTCAACAAGGTTTTCATTATCTGTGTAGGGAATTCCATGAAGAACCACATCTCCAGCTATGCTTTGCCTGGCTATTGCATCAATTTGTTTTTTTAAGAGACTGTTATCATTCTCGTAGGATTGCACCTGCAACTGTATTTGCGACAGCTGTTCGTGGAGAGCGTCGATGGCGTAACACTTGGCTTCGCATTGAGTGACTTTAGTATTGCATGAGAGAACCGAGTTATTGATAGAGCTATACCGTTCCTTGAATTCCAGTTCGACAGCTTTAATTTTGGCATTAAATTCATTTTCAATAGATAGGATGCGTTCTGAAAGTTTATTATGTAACAAGTCCATTTCAACCTTAATTTGCTGCACAATAGATGCACTGATGTTTTTTGTAAGTTCATCAAGCCGCGTTTCAATTCGATCCCATAGCATATTGATTGAAATTGCAGTCTTTGGTGATTGCGAGGTCCGGGGAGAAGAGAGCGGTGCTTTCTCAGACCTCAGTTTTCTCTGACGCTCTTGAGTACTATTTTCACTAGCCATCTTTTCGATTATAAAGACAAATAAAACTTGGAAAAGAAAAACTTTTATTCTCTGGTGATTTTAGTTTTTATTGCGTGGATTTGCACTATTTCGTATAACTTTTGGTCTATGCTTTTAATATAACTTTTTTTTGGCTTTATGAAATCTGACTAGCACTTTTAATGACAATTTTTCTTGCGGAGCTCAAAACAACACGTCTACTCTATTCCATATGTAACACAGATAGATTGGCTTCCCAAAGTCGCAAAGATGAATATCGTGCATTCATATCTGAAGCAAGCACTAATTCAAACTCACGAAGCCTATGAAAAGAACTATAACCTTCGGAGTAGAAAAGTAATGTACAATGTAGGTGATGAGATTTACAAGAGAAACCAAGTTCAAAGCGACGCAACAAAACATCTAAGCGCCAAATTATGTCCAAAATTCATCAAAGTTCGCGTAAATCAAGTAATTGTTAATAATTTATACGAAGTTGAAGACAGGCGAGGCCATTTGTCGACCTGTCACACAAAAGACTTAAAAAGATAAGACACTTGAAGTATAACCACTACCCAGACTTAAACTTTTCTTTTGTAATTTCGATTATTCAGGTGGTAACCAATTCGCCAATCATGACGCATGAATACACATAATATGTAGTCCCCTGATTCGGAATTACAACCAAATCCCTGATTGACACCAAAATTTTTTTTTGTTGTGATCATTGAGATGGCAATTATTCTACCGGATTTTGTAAACAAGTATATAACGGTACACAAAGGACATACATTTTTCCGCCTCAGATCCAATCTGATGCCCGGCTCTCAGCTGTGCATGAGACTCTTGTTCCACATACCTTAAATTTTTCAACAAGGCCTGACGCTCAATTTTTTTTGGCCATAGTGCCTCATAACAAACATTTCCAATTTTTTTTTGTCTTCGACCGACTAGACATAAAAGAGTCGCAGTGTCTCAACGATACGAAGGGTGAAGAGGATTCGAACATGAGCACCAATTTGCGAGAAGTTTCCTTTTTCTTGGAAATTAGACCAAGCAGGCTTAGTCGAAATTCCAAGCTTTGTAGGGTGAACTTTCTCGCCAGTACACAATCATTGTACTCCAGCGGTGCCATCTACATGCGAGACCTCTGCATTACTCGCAACGTGCTGAACGCACTAGTTAAGATCCACCCAGACAAGGTTACACTTAAATTGGAATCCACAAACTCAAATGGATTCCAACCCCCATTTTGGATTCTGAAAATTCCCCACCCTATTTAATTTCCAGCATGTGTTCGTTCCATGCAATTTTCTATGGAAGCCAATACGCACTATCAAAAATAACACCCCGATCGCACCAAGTGAGGCAGGCGCTACAATCGCACCGATCAAAGCACAGCAAAGAAAACAAAGTTACGTATGGCTCAGAGAATGCCGGAGTTGAATAAGCATGACTGGCAAGTTCCTGACTACAATTTGGAAGAAATAAGTCGAAGCGGCCGAGTAATTTTTCTCCAAGTGACAACCTGTCATGCACGTCATAGTATCGATTCAACACACAAAAAGCGGCGGTGACATCTCACCTGAGCATTCCAATAACTATCAGAGTCAGACGCGTAAATCCGATAAGTCCCTTACAATAGACGGAACAGACACAAATGCTGCGACTGTCACTACCTTTCTTTGAGTACAAGTATTTACCCCCACTAAATGGTGAGCGAAATGGCAACAACTGCTACGTAGGACGTACCGGTGAAAGAAACAGGAAACATCGGTGATGGCGTATATGACAACAAGAATATACAAAGAATCGCATCTGACAGATGTCAAGTCAAGACAGATATTGTTAGTGATACTAGCGACACCACCTCATTTCTATACTCTCTACCACCTATTCCATCTAAAAACATTCATGACATAATTATGCCAGACCTTCACGGTATCGCAGCAAGTCGTCCATTTTTTTTTATAAGAAAATTATCAATCACTTTAAAAACTATTTATGTACATTACTATGTACTTCTGACTTATCCTGGAGGAATTCTAACCCACAAAGAAAGGTAAGTTAAACATTGTTGTGCAATAGATGACCAAAGGAACATTTTCCGAGGTGACGCCGTATTGCATCTACGCCGTCCACGTAGGCGACACATAGCACGTTGTCTAAACGCCTAAATTTCTGTTTTTTTAATCCAATAGGATGGTCTATAGTGGATTGTAGTGGTCTAATGAATTAAAGACGCTTCTTGGGACGGACGGAGCTGCGGAATTTTGGTAATTCCCAATGCTCTAAAATACATTATCTTCGGACATATATACGAATTCGTTGGACGAGACACGTGTCGCCCGAGGAATTACCCAGCATCTATATAATAAAGAATTTATAACCAGTGTGTTATACTGTGAATAAAGCTGATGCAACGTACTCTCCATATCTTTATATATATATGGAAAAATACATCTTTTACTATACCCTAGCGCTGCACTTTCGTCAAGTCCTTCCAGGCACCTACTTTTGCCTGGGAATACACACGGTGTCCAACCTTGGATACCGCCACAGAGAGCAGGCTGTTCTGTGCGCATATTTTTTTGCACCCTTTAACGTGGCATCGAGGTACCACGCAACGATTCAGTGGCGGCCCACTTACTCGGCCCACCCACGTGTCCAACCACCTCAAGGTTCCGATCAGGGGTTGATGTCCATGTGAACTCCCCTCCGGATACCCAACGTAAGCAGTCTAGGATTTGGTACACTGCCATAGAAGCATCATCATTGGAGCAGATTGGAATTTGTGACTAGAATAGGAAACCCAGCCATGATTCGGCTGACGTCATCACCTGTGGATATAGGAGCACCCTTATTTTCTTCAAACTCAACTCTTCAGGACGCCAGGCGTATGTTTCGACATAGATGCCGGTCCCCTAGCACACAACTACATTGATATAATTCACTTTCGGAGCACCATAGAAGCAGCAGATTTGCAGCAGTTCCAGAATTCCACTTCATACATCAGTTCCTGAGAAAATTATGTATATTATTGTACGAAAATTTAATAATTTAACTGGATTGATCAGGTAAAAGTTTTGCTATATATTTTATTGGTTTTGTGTGTGATACATTAAGAACGAGGTACATTCCGTTCATGAAAAGTTTATCGACAAGAATCTGTCGAAGAGGCTACAGAAGAGTAACGCTGTTGTCTTACGCCTACAACCACGGACGGTGGTTCAGATGATCTTTATGTTTTTGTGAAATAATTGGACGGTAGGACTTCACGCCTCCTCCTCCAATCTCATTGCATGAGTAAGATTTAAGTGAATAGGTATTGTTAAGTATTATTATATACTGTGTGGTGTTATAAAGTGTGCCATTTATATCCTTAGCTCACTCTAAGATAATTACTGAGCTGAAACAATATCAATATTCGAACTTCCAAATTACTTACATGCACCTCAATCGTCTCGATTTGATTCGCGGTCGTAATAGTGATTGGAGATAAGAAGTTAATTCGTACCGGGAGTAGCTGAAGCTTGTGCTTTCAAGATACCCTTAGCGGTACCGTATCTCAGTAGTAGACCAATAAGGAGGAAATCCCTTAAACTCGCGATAATTGATGTCGATTACTATTTTCTCTGTTCGGACAGTAAAAGAAATTAACTTGGACGTCGAATACAGTATTCAATTAGTCACTTTAAATTACCTTCTCGCGGTTATATACGTATATTTACTCACTTAGTCTAATAGACACTCAAATTCAGCGTCGGTAGCGACCATTCGCGTTCGCGTTTAACGCCGCGTATATACATTAACTTAAATTCACTCAACTCTTTTCACTTGTCTTTCTTTTTCTTCGCGAAAATATTCGTGCTATCTTTTAATATCGTGTATCGTCTTACCTTGTTATTAGTTATTCTCATCCACTCGTGTACCCTCATACATGTCCAAGATATTTAAAGGACATTGATGAAACGTGAATCAATTAACGCTAATCCGATTCGTAAGGTACCATACCTAAAGGTATAGAGTGTTGAACCCTAAAGTTTTTATATAGTAAGCGCAACCTAGCTACAACTAGTCCGCTAATGTTCAATAATAATAGCTGACGTAAACTATAAACATCCGAGTTCAACGGTCGGCAGGATAATAAGAGGTAACACCGGTTGTGCAGATCCCGGAGCAAGTGCCCATGGCCTGGCTGAGCTGGTTGTGGAATGGGTGCTGCCGGCTACCGCGACGGTCGATCTCGACCACGACCTTACGTTGTCGCATGCCGTCCTCTCCATTCTTAACGAGTAAGTGGTGAGGAAGGGGGCGTTGCCGGCATAAGGTTGCTTCCATCCCAATAGGCAGAGAATCAGGGGACAGTATCTAGACGCAAGGGTGCAAACTGGAGTGGAATCTCTGGGAGCTTGTTTGAGATCTTAAGAAATTGCATTGCTGGTCTAGGTATATTCGCGAGGAATATAAGTAGGGTCCTTGGTTATTAGGTGTAGGCTACAGATCATACAAGCTGAGAGAAGAACATCTATGCTTGCAGCGGATAGGCGTGAACATGGTGTCAGGTACCCTCTGGGCTGTTCTGCGGGCCTTTGTAGTCAGTACCTATGGTAGGCTGATAGATGCTTCACGCTTCTGTGATGGGGATGGATAAGAAGATTTGAGGAAGAAGGGGAGAGGAGTAGGGAGAGCAGGTAGCCGTGTTAGCGAATTGTGAGTATGTCTTATTTAGGGATGCTGAATACACCGATACACTGGTGAAGGATGACGATGCTGCCGTTCCTTGGTATAGGAGTCAAGGATGTGTGGGGGTACTTGTCTCTTCCTGCTTCCTCTCTGGTTTGCGTTGTTGGTAGGCATAGGGGTTGAGTCTTGGATATCCATAGGGTGTCTAGGAGGCAGATTCGGACGCCTGCTGGCAATCGTAGAGTGGAGTGAGTAAATCACAGGGTGGTAGTATATGGGGTGGTTTCACCTCGTGTGGGCTCCTGTGGTCTATCTCATTTGAGCGCCGGCCTTCTTCTGTCATTCAGTCTTCTTAATTATAAATTTTTACGTTACACCAGTCACTGGCAAAAGCGAACGCCACTGGTGCCATCTATTTGCGAGACATCCTCCTTACTCGCAACGTGCTGAACGCACTTAATAGAATCCACCCAATGATGGTTCTACAGAATGGAATCCAATTTCAAAATGGACTCCAAGTCCATTTCAGATTCCACAAAATTTCCAGGCTACAACAGCCTTCCAGAACATTCTCGTTCCCATATTTTTCAGTGGAAAGCCACAATGGAACGAGAAACAGATTACACACTGGCTTGGTTTATGCTTCGCTTACACCCAAAATTACCGACAGGATGATTACACTAGTAAAGGTACAAGAGCAGTGACACCAATGACATAGAGAATGACAAACCTACGAAATGTGTCGGATAACTACAAAATAACAAATTGAGTGAAATAACCGATGCGGCCGATTATTTCTCTCGATCTGTCAATCTGCCATCAGCATTATTATGGTGTCAGTCTGTAGATCATGTGGTGGTGATGGTTTTCGCTGTATTAGTAAGAACTCAGCACGAGTGTAATCCTGATCCTGAAAGAAACCAAAAGCTGTCCATCCATCAAAAAAAAGAATTAAGTAAAACTCATGTTACATCAGTTGGCATCAAGTAGTATACAATCGAGGGAAATATATTTTCTTTATTCCCACGGAAATGTCTTTAACCCAGTTTTGTGAGTGAGAGGATGATAAATACTTCATTTGTCATATAGGAATCCATTAAATGTCTTCGATTACATTAACGCCAACGAATGCAGTACCAATGTAACATATTTGGTATATGTCAAAAACTAACAACCCGCAAATCTGTGTCGCTTTTGAGAATTCATGTCAAGATATAGGTCAGTTCGTACTCGTGACACAGATATCAACAGCATTATGACAGTCCTTTGGTTTATTTATCTCTATATATCGACATAACCATAACCAGAACTGGTTAGAATGACGATCCGAATCTTTCTGTTTTGTACTCGGTACGATATATAAATAGGTCACCTAGTAAAATCAGAACCTTATCACTGTCATTCGGTCCTAAATTATTCCATCTGACGCATTTACTTGAAAAGTTGTTATTTGCATTTAGCAAATCTCACAGTGAGCACTACCCATTAATGCTTACTATAACACGCCATCTACCTAGTCAACAAATAAACAAACCAGATACTGGAATGAGGAAGTTGACTGGAAAACAGGGCGTTGGCTACCGGGAAATTGCTCTGTCGAACATAAAATCGTCTATGGACTTCATTTTGAAGATAGACGTCGGCGACAAAGCAACACTTCCGCAGCACAGAGTTTTATTATACGCAGCCGAACCGCGCCCATTTTAAGTAATTTTTGGAAGAAAAATCTCCCAATTGCTCATGCAATTGGAAGTATCAATTTATTTCATGGATTTGGTTTACATTCAAAGGTAAGGTTAATCATATGTATTACTCATCGAAGAACAATCTTAGCATTTTTCTTCAATGAATAAAGAATTGGCCAAGCCACATGGTCGGCATGCTGATACCAGTTTTTCTTTTCCATTCCTTCAGGAATATTCCCTAAACAGAAGCATCAGGGACAACATAGAGTCACCAACGCAGGGCAGGCAAGGCTGCGCCTTATATTGCAGATTTGTGGATTTATTATTTTCGTTTCTCATGGAAGAAACCATTCCACCACGCTCAATCGTGGATTTACCTATATCTTTTTATCCTGCTCGTTTATGCAGATCAGTGTATCCACAATAATAAATAAAAATGTATGTACAAGCGCATACTGCGCGTCTAAAATCGAAGAATCTTTTTCCTACCTGTGGAAGAAGCCACCTCAATTCACTCTACCTGGGATTTACACATCCAATCTTTTTTTTGTTATTCTGCTCATATACGCAGATCACCGTGTATCCACGTTCTTACACATAACAATACCTATATGCGCATGCTGCGCTCCAGTGAAACAGAGTGGTCATCTCCTTATTTAAACCACAAGAAAGTTTGACCTCCACATGCTCATACGCTGCGACGAAGATAGATCCCGAAATTCCACTTTGTGCTTTTTGTGTGAATTACTTGCGAGAGAGCGGTTGGCGTTGATCCGCTAGACGGCTTGCCAACGCTCTCGACAACCTCCAGTGGTAATCCACTCTTTCACACCACTATATGTGTGACTTCTACTTACTGTTCCAATCATCTTTAGCGCCCACTAGTAGGCCCATCACATATATGTTATTACCTTTATATGGGTTCCCAGTCACGACAGGCTGTAGGCCCCACCGATAATTGGACGGAATTTGTATCCTGAATTCACCAGGACGTCTGGCGAGTGTTTTTTAACACCGATGCCGGTCCCAATTAAGTCAACTATATTTTGTGTCAACATTAGAGCATCGCAGGACGAGCCTCACCCTACATATATTCAACTTTAACATCATCTGTAGCAACATTTGTTCCAGCATTATTGTTATAAAGAAAAGTTACATACATTTTGTATATATATATCCAGGTAACAATTCTGTGATTCTTTTATTGTAAGATTTGTGTTTTTGTGGAAGCATATGAATCCTCATTGAATTCATATCGACATCTTCAGCGATATCCTATACGCTGTTTATCTACATATATATCAGTGCTTGACGCCAGTATTCACGGACGGTGGTACGTAAAGAGTAGATAACTCATATGTTATCTTGATGAGAGAACCTAACGCCTCCTCCATCACACATTATCCACGAAGCTTCGGGCTCCCGGAAATTACGCCAGAAGAAATTACGCCAGAATTTTTTTTGGAAAAAACGCTAGAAAATTCTTCATACAAAATCCTGGCCTTTTTTCAAACTCACGAAGCCTATGAAAAGAACTATAACCTTCGGAGTAGAAAAGTAATGTACAATGTAGGTGATGAGATTTACAAGAGAAACCAAGTTCAAAGCGACGCAACAAAACATCTAAGCGCCAAATTATGTCCAAAATTCATCAAAGTTCGCGTAAATCAAGTAATTGTTAATAATTTATACGAAGTTGAAGACAGGCGAGGCCATTTGTCGACCTGTCACACAAAAGACTTAAAAAGATAAGACACTTGAAGTATAACCACTACCCAGACTTAAACTTTTCTTTTGTAATTTCGATTATTCAGGTGGTAACCAATTCGCCAATCATGACGCATGAATACACATAATATGTAGTCCCCTGATTCGGAATTACAACCAAATCCCTGATTGACACCAAAATTTTTTTTTGTTGTGATCATTGAGATGGCAATTATTCTACCGGATTTTGTAAACAAGTATATAACGGTACACAAAGGACATAAATTTTTCCGCCTCAGATCCAATCTGATGCCCGGCTCTCAGCTGTGCATGAGACTCTTGTTCCACATACCTTAAATTTTTCAACAAGGCTCATTTTTTTTTGGCCATAGTGCCTCATAACAAACATTTCCAATTTTTTTTTGTCTTCGACCGACTAGACATAAAAGAGTCGCAGTGTCTCAACGATACGAAGGGTGAAGAGGATTCGAACATGAGCACCAATTTGCGAGAAGTTTCCTTTTTCTTGGAAATTAGACCAAGCAGGCTTAGTCGAAATTCCAAGCTTTGTAGGGTGAACTTTCTCGCCAGTACACAATCATTGTACTCCAGCGGTGCCATCTACATGCGAGACCTCTGCATTACTCGCAACGTGCTGAACGCACTAGTTAAGATCCACCCAGACAAGGTTACACTTAAATTGGAATCCACAAACTCAAATGGATTCCAACCCCCATTTTGGATTCTGAAAATTCCCCACCCTATTTAATTTCCAGCATGTGTTCGTTCCATGCAATTTTCTATGGAAGCCAATACGCACTATCAAAAATAACACCCCGATCGCACCAAGTGAGGCAGGCGCTACAATCGCACCGATCAAAGCACAGCAAAGAAAACAAAGTTACGTATGGCTCAGAGAATGCCGGAGTTGAATAAGCATGACTGGCAAGTTCCTGACTACAATTTGGAAGAAATAAGTCGAAGCGGCCGAGTAATTTTTCTCCAAGTGACAACCTGTCATGCACGTCATAGTATCGATTCAACACACAAAAAGCGGCGGTGACATCTCACCTGAGCATTCCAATAACTATCAGAGTCAGACGCGTAAATCCGATAAGTCCCTTACAATAGACGGAACAGACACAAATGCTGCGACTGTCACTACCTTTCTTTGAGTACAAGTATTTACCCCCACTAAATGGTGAGCGAAATGGCAACAACTGCTACGTAGGACGTACCGGTGAAAGAAACAGGAAACATCGGTGATGGCGTATATGACAACAAGAATATACAAAGAATCGCATCTGACAGATGTCAAGTCAAGACAGATATTGTTAGTGATACTAGCGACACCACCTCATTTCTATACTCTCTACCACCTATTCCATCTAAAAACATTCATGACATAATTATGCCAGACCTTCACGGTATCGCAGCAAGTCGTCCATTTTTTTTTATAAGAAAATTATCAATCACTTTAAAAACTATTTATGTACATTACTATGTACTTCTGACTTATCCTGGAGGAATTCTAACCCACAAAGAAAGGTAAGTTAAACATTGTTGTGCAATAGATGACCAAAGGAACATTTTCCGAGGTGACGCCGTATTGCATCTACGCCGTCCACGTAGGCGACACATAGCACGTTGTCTAAACGCCTAAATTTCTGTTTTTTTAATCCAATAGGATGGTCTATAGTGGATTGTAGTGGTCTAATGAATTAAAGACGCTTCTTGGGACGGACGGAGCTGCGGAATTTTGGTAATTCCCAATGCTCTAAAATACATTATCTTCGGACATATATACGAATTCGTTGGACGAGACACGTGTCGCCCGAGGAATTACCCAGCATCTATATAATAAAGAATTTATAACCAGTGTGTTATACTGTGAATAAAGCTGATGCAACGTACTCTCCATATCTTTATATATATATGGAAAAATACATCTTTTACTATACCCTAGCGCTGCACTTTCGTCAAGTCCTTCCAGGCACCTACTTTTGCCTGGGAATACACACGGTGTCCAACCTTGGATACCGCCACAGAGAGCAGGCTGTTCTGTGCGCATATTTTTTTGCACCCTTTAACGTGGCATCGAGGTACCACGCAACGATTCAGTGGCGGCCCACTTACTCGGCCCACCCACGTGTCCAACCACCTCAAGGTTCCGATCAGGGGTTGATGTCCATGTGAACTCCCCTCCGGATACCCAACGTAAGCAGTCTAGGATTTGGTACACTGCCATAGAAGCATCATCATTGGAGCAGATTGGAATTTGTGACTAGAATAGGAAACCCAGCCATGATTCGGCTGACGTCATCACCTGTGGATATAGGAGCACCCTTATTTTCTTCAAACTCAACTCTTCAGGACGCCAGGCGTATGTTTCGACATAGATGCCGGTCCCCTAGCACACAACTACATTGATATAATTCACTTTCGGAGCACCATAGAAGCAGCAGATTTGCAGCAGTTCCAGAATTCCACTTCATACATCAGTTCCTGAGAAAATTATGTATATTATTGTACGAAAATTTAATAATTTAACTGGATTGATCAGGTAAAAGTTTTGCTATATATTTTATTGGTTTTGTGTGTGATACATTAAGAACGAGGTACATTCCGTTCATGAAAAGTTTATCGACAAGAATCTGTCGAAGAGGCTACAGAAGAGTAACGCTGTTGTCTTACGCCTACAACCACGGACGGTGGTTCAGATGATCTTTATGTTTTTGTGAAATAATTGGACGGTAGGACTTCACGCCTCCTCCTCCAATCTCATTGCATGAGTAAGATTTAAGTGAATAGGTATTGTTAAGTATTATTATATACTGTGTGGTGTTATAAAGTGTGCCATTTATATCCTTAGCTCACTCTAAGATAATTACTGAGCTGAAACAATATCAATATTCGAACTTCCAAATTACTTACATGCACCTCAATCGTCTCGATTTGATTCGCGGTCGTAATAGTGATTGGAGATAAGAAGTTAATTCGTACCGGGAGTAGCTGAAGCTTGTGCTTTCAAGATACCCTTAGCGGTACCGTATCTCAGTAGTAGACCAATAAGGAGGAAATCCTTTAAACTCGCGATAATTGATGTCGATTACTATTTTCTCTGTTCGGACAGTAAAAGAAATTAACTTGGACGTCGAATACAGTATTCAATTAGTCACTTTAAATTACCTTCTCGCGGTTATATACGTATATTTACTCACTTAGTCTAATAGACACTCAAATTCAGCGTCGGTAGCGACCATTCGCGTTCGCGTTTAACGCCGCGTATATACATTAACTTAAATTCACTCAACTCTTTTCACTTGTCTTTCTTTTTCTTCGCGAAAATATTCGTGCTATCTTTTAATATCGTGTATCGTCTTACCTTGTTATTAGTTATTCTCATCCACTCGTGTACCCTCATACATGTCCAAGATATTTAAAGGACATTGATGAAACGTGAATCAATAAGCGCTAATCCGATTCGTAAGGTACCATACCTAAAGGTATAGAGTGTTGAACCCTAAAGTTTTTATATAGTAAGCGCAACCTAGCTACAACTAGTCCGCTAATGTTCAATAATAATAGCTGACGTAAACTATAAACATCCGAGTTCAACGGTCGGCAGGATAATAAGAGGTAACACCGGTTGTGCAGATCCCGGAGCAAGTGCCCATGGCCTGGCTGAGCTGGTTGTGGAATGGGTGCTGCCGGCTACCGCGACGGTCGATCTCGACCACGACCTTACGTTGTCGCATGCCGTCCTCTCCATTCTTAACGAGTAAGTGGTGAGGAAGGGGGCGTTGCCGGCATAAGGTTGCTTCCATCCCAATAGGCAGAGAATCAGGGGACAGTATCTAGACGCAAGGGTGCGAACTGGAGTGGAATCTCTGGGAGCTTGTTTGAGATCTTAAGAAATTGCATTGCTGGTCTAGGTATATTCGCGAGGAATATAAGTAGGGTCCTTGGTTATTAGGTGTAGGCTACAGATCATACAAGCTGAGAGAAGAACATCTATGCTTGCAGCGGATAGGCGTGAACATGGTGTCAGGTACCCTCTGGGCTGTTCTGCGGGCCTTTGTAGTCAGTACCTATGGTAGGCTGATAGATGCTTCACGCTTCTGTGATGGGGATGGATAAGAAGATTTGAGGAAGAAGGGGAGAGGAGTAGGGAGAGCAGGTAGCCGTGTTAGCGAATTGTGAGTATGTCTTATTTAGGGAAACTGAATACACCGATACACTGGTGAAGGATGACGATGCTGCCGTTCCTTGGTATAGGAGTCAAGGATGTGTGGGGGTACTTGTCTCTTCCTGCTTCCTCTCTGGTTTGCGTTGTTGGTAGGCATAGGGGTTGAGTCTTGGATATCCATAGGGTGTCTAGGAGGCAGATTCGGACGCCTGCTGGCAATCGTAGAGTGGAGTGAGTAAATCACAGGGTGGTAGTATATGGGGTGGTTTCACCTCGTGTGGGCTCCTGTGGTCTATCTCATTTGAGCGCCGGCCTTCTTCTGTCATTCAGTCTTCTTAATTATAAATTTTTACGTTACACCAGTCACTGGCAAAAGCGAACGCCACTGGTGCCATCTATTTGCGAGACATCCTCCTTACTCGCAACGTGCTGAACGCACTTAATAGAATCCACCCAATGATGGTTCTACAGAATGGAATCCAATTTCAAAATGGACTCCAAGTCCATTTCAGATTATACAAAATTTCCAGGCTACAACAGCCTTCCAGAACATTCTCGTTCCCATATTTTTCAGTGGAAAGCCACAATGGAACGAGAAACAGATTACACACTGGCTTGGTTTATGCTTCGCTTACACCCAAAATTACCGACAGGATGATTACACTAGCAAAGGTACAAGAGCAGTGACACCAATGACATAGAGAATGACAAACCTACGAAATGTGTCGGATAACTACAAAATAACAAATTGAGTGAAATAACCGATGCGGCCGATTATTTCTCTCGATCTGTCAATCTGCCATCAGCATTATTATGGTGTCAGTCTGTAGATCATGTGGTGGTGATGGTTTTCGCTGTATTAGTAAGAACTCAGCACGAGTGTAATCCTGATCCTGAAAGAAACCAAAAGCTGTCCATCCATCAAAAAAAAGAATTAAGTAAAACTCATGTTACATCAGTTGGCATCAAGTAGTATACAATCGAGGGAAATATATTTTCTTTATTCCCACGGAAATGTCTTTAACCCAGTTTTGTGAGTGAGAGGATGATAAATACTTCATTTGTCATATAGGAATCCATTAAATGTCTTCGATTACATTAACGCCAACGAATGCAGTACCAATGTAACATATTTGGTATATGTCAAAAACTAACAACCCGCAAATCTGTGTCGCTTTTGAGAATTCATGTCAAGATATAGGTCAGTTCGTACTCGTGACACAGATATCAACAGCATTATGACAGTCCTTTGGTTTATTTATCTCTATATATCGACATAACCATAACCAGAACTGGTTAGAATGACGATCCGAATCTTTCTGTTTTGTACTCGGTACGATATATAAATAGGTCACCTAGTAAAATCAGAACCTTATCACTGTCATTCGGTCCTAAATTATTCCATCTGACGCATTTACTTGAAAAGTTGTTATTTGCATTTAGCAAATCTCACAGTGAGCACTACCCATTAATGCTTACTATAACACGCCATCTACCTAGTCAACAAATAAACAAACCAGATACTGGAATGAGGAAGTTGACTGGAAAACAGGGCGTTGGCTACCGGGAAATTGCTCTGTCGAACATAAAATCGTCTATGGACTTCATTTTGAAGATAGACGTCGGCGACAAAGCAACACTTCCGCAGCACAGAGTTTTATTATACGCAGCCGAACCGCGCCCATTTTAAGTAATTTTTGGAAGAAAAATCTCCCAATTGCTCATGCAATTGGAAGTATCAATTTATTTCATGGATTTGGTTTACATTCAAAGGTAAGGTTAATCATATGTATTACTCATCGAAGAAAAATCTTAGCATTTTTCTTCAATGAATAAAGAATTGGCCAAGCCACATGGTCGGCATGCTGATACCAGTTTTTCTTTTCCATTCCTTCAGGAATATTCCCTAAACAGAAGCATCAGGGACAACATAGAGTCACCAACGCAGGGCAGGCAAGGCTGCGCCTTATATTGCAGATTTGTGGATTTATTATTTTCGTTTCTCATGGAAGAAACCATTCCACCACGCTCAATCGCGGATTTACCTATATCTTTTTATCCTGCTCGTTTATGCAGATCAGTGTATCCACAATAATAAATAAAAATGTATGTACAAGCGCATACTGCGCGTCTAAAATCGAAGAACCTTTTTCCTACCTGTGGAAGAAGCCACCTCAATTCACTCTACCTGGGATTTACACATCCAATCTTTTTTTTGTTATTCTGCTCATATACGCAGATCACCGTGTATCCACGTTCTTACACATAACAATACCTATATGCGCATGCTGCGCTCCAGTGAAACAGAGTGGTCATCTCCTTATTTAAACCACAAGAAAGTTTGACCTCCACATGCTCATACGCTGCGACGAAGATAGATCCCGAAATTCCACTTTGTGCTTTTTGTGTGAATTACTTGCGAGAGAGCGGTTGGCGTTGATCCGCTAGACGGCTTGCCAACGCTCTCGACAACCTCCAGTGGTAATCCACTCTTTCACACCACTATATGTGTGACTTCTACTTACTGTTCCAATCATCTTTAGTGCCCACTAGTAGGCCCATCACATATATGTTATTACCTTTATATGGGTTCCCAGTCACGACAGGCTGTAGGCCCCACCGATAATTGGACGGAATTTGTATCCTGAATTCACCAGGACGTCTGGCGAGTGTTTTTTAACACCGATGCCGGTCCCAATTAAGTCAACTATATTTTGTGTCAACATTAGAGCATCGCAGGACGAGCCTCACCCTACATATATTCAACTTTAACATCATCTGTAGCAACATTTGTTCCAGCATTATTGTTATAAAGAAAAGTTACATACATTTTGTATATATATATCCAGGTAACAATTCTGTGATTCTTTTATTGTAAGATTTGTGTTTTTGTGGAAGCATATGAATCCTCATTGAATTCATATCGACATCTTCAGCGATATCCTATACGCTGTTTATCTACATATATATCAGTGCTTGACGCCAGTATTCACGGACGGTGGTACGTAAAGAGTAGATAACTCATATGTTATCTTGATGAGAGAACCTAACGCCTCCTCCATCACACATTATCCACGAAGCTTCGGGCTCCCGGAAATTACGCCAGAAGAAATTACGCCAGAATTTTTTTTGGAAAAAACGCTAGAAAATTCTTCATACAAAATCCTGGCCTTTTTTCCTAGGAAAAAAAGCCAAAGTTTTCTGAAATTCGTTTTTTCCATTTCCAGAAATGGAAAAAACGCAAGAAAAAATATTTTGGAAAAAAAGCCAGAAAAAAATATGGCGTTTTTTTCCTTTTCTTATTTTGGAAAAAGAGCCAGAAAACTGTATTTTATATGAATCGCTGTACTTTATTAACAGTTATGGTAGGAATTCTTCTTGTTGTGTTACCTACTCGTATATTTTAATTTTTTTATTGGTTACAAATAAATGCATCTAATGTTGACATCTTTTCAATTTAAAGTTTAAACTGTTTCAGAGACATATCAAATCACCGCGCGGATGGGGGGGACGCAATCGCGCCCGCCACGCCGCCCGCATCCGCCACCCGCACCCGTTGCACGTCGGCACGCGGCCACGCGGGATGGTTGCGCAACACACCCACTTCGTCTTGTTTAAAAATTGAAAAAAAAAACAATTCCTGCCTTTTTCCAAATCGTTATTTGCAAATTAGGCCAGAAAATATTACTTTTCTGGCGTAATTTCCATTTCCCTTTCTGGCTTTTTTTCCACATCTATCTGGCGTAATTTCCAACATTTCTGGCTTATTTGCCAACTAAAATTCTGGTCTTTTTTCCATTTTTGAGCCAGAAAAAAATTCTGGCGTTTTTTCCAAAAAAAAATTCTGGCGTAATTTTTTCTGGCGTAATTTCCGGGAGCCGAAGCTTCGTGCACATATTCGTCTTATAGGAATTTAGACAAGATTTGTGTGTTTTATTAATTAGTTATTATTTGTGATCATATTTTATAAGCACGGTATTGTGCACTTGTGAACAGTGCGAAATTCGAAAAGATTTGTTTTAAAGAAAAAACCGGACTCCTGTCGCATAATTTCTGAGTTGAGATCGATTCCTTTTAAAAGATAGGAAAGATTTTTTTTTTGTCGGTGAGTAATCCAACCCCAAATCTCGCGTTCTCGTTTTGATAACTCAGTGAGTTGGACATAATAGTATGTGCTACCAAATTCCTATTCGGAACTTAAGTTCATATAAGCTTTTTTTTTCTTTTTATTTCCAATTTACACTCTTTTTTATTTTTACACTTTGTCTTCACGACACCCTTTTAACTCAGCGTCGGTAGCGACCACATCCAAACGCGTTATTAACGCCGCGTTTAGTTTTCGGTTACGCGAATGTTACTTTCTTTTGAAATTACTTGAACCAGCCTTAATGATTATGGAACGTAGCATTCTATGATAAAGTTTACATTTCATACCATTGATCACTGAAAAACACTTTGTTTTATATCGTATTTTCATATTTTCACGTGAATTTTAACTGTTTCTTTAATAATCTAAGACAGATCGAGAGTCGTATAAATTTACGACCTTACAATTTCAAGGCAATATTCACAACCAATCCCTTTATATTGTGCAAGCTTTGAGTAGCAATCTAGGCAAGAGGTTGCGAATTGTATGTTAATTGTAGAGGAGATATCAATATTATTTCAACTTTGACTAATCATTCCACAGGTTGTTCCGGAAGTGCACTTCAGTTACAGCGTAATTGAGTAATAGATTATCTGAATCCTACCCGATTGGTAGCAGATAATAATATTTTTTTTTAATTATTTGCATGTTCTTGAACTACATATATTGATATATTGCTTTTCCTATTTAATACATATATAAACTTTTACTCGAGTGCTTGATTTGAATTCGAATTGTATTCATTCATGCATGGTCTTTACATATATTTGAGTTGATTTTGGTGTTGTGTGGGAATTTATATTACGATAAATTCAAACCTTTTTCATTGAATATCCATCTGATTCGAAACTCTTAGATCTCAGATTGAGCCGTCTTACGTGTTTAGTGTAGTTATTTTAGATACTTGTATAGAGTATCTTCCGTCCGATTAAATTGAATTTTTTCCTGTTTATTTGTCCGAACGCGTCGGCAGCAAGGAATAACCGCCGCGACAGATAAAATTTAAATTTTTTTTTTACATTCGAACTTCGAGCGAAACTAAAATCGGTCCGCGATTAGAATTTCCGATTAACTCCGCGATTGAGATTCGTATTGATAATTTAGAATACTCAAAAAAAAAAAAATATATAATTTCGAAATTCGCAAAAGTTAGGTATTTTAAATTGTTTAACAAAGGATTACAATACATTCTTTTTTTATAGATATCAATACATTATAAGGTTCTCAAAGAATTTATTGGAAAGATATAAATAGATACTTTTGTATGCAAGATAAATGGATTATAGTTAGAATTGTTTTATAACTATTCGTTGGTTAGTTGAACAATAGTACTTAGGTAAGAACTAAGTTTTTTATTTGAGAAAGAATACATTTTTGATCTTAATAAAATCTTGTTAGTCTGTAAGTTTATGTACAATAAATAAGTTGTCGTTTATAACGATTTTTGAAAATTTTATCTTTTGAATATATTTTGGAATCATTTTGAGGGACCTTCAAGTCTTGCAGAAAGATTAAGTAAGTTTTTCCTTGGGAGGGTGGTATCCCTCGGAACAAGGCAGTATACTTAAGGTGGTATACTCATAAAGGAGTATAGACAATGCAACAGTGGAGAGATAGTACTTGGTGCCATGGTTAGGTACTAGGTGAATGTTAGAGTAATATTTTAAGCAGGCAGTCATTTGCTTGCTTGTTTATGTTCGGGGCTACCCAACAACAATGTTGAGTCGTGGGGACTCACAGGTCCGCGGTTAGCCAAGGTCGGGTGTGAGAAAGTTGGTTTTCGCACTCGAATTGGGTGGGTTGAGAGACCAAGGAGGATCGATCAACATCTTTGATCCTCCCTCAACGCAATTTTAGTCACCTCCTCCAGATTCTGCATTACTTTGTGGCAGCAGAATGGAAGGTAGTTAATTCAATAGTTGTAGGGAAAACTTTGTCACCAGTCACTGGCAATGAGTAAACGCCACTGCTGCCATCTACCAGCGAGACCGTAGTATTACTTGCGATGTGCTGAACGCACCCATTAAGTTCCAACGACCGTAGATTCCACAGAAAGTAATCCATCTTGTATATTCAGATTCCACTTGAAAGTCGAAATCTGAAATCAAATTTCCAGCATGTTCACATTTCAATGAGATGTAATGGAAGGGTGAAATTAAAAAGAAGATGGTTGCTACCCCACCACCTGCACCTGTCAATAGACACCGGACCTCTTCACCTAAATATCCTATGGATATCTAAGATCCGAACCCATGTCCACCAATCGTACAAGCCAAAGAGGAAGCCGGAAGAAACAAGCACCCATATCTATCCTTGACTCCTATATCAAAGAACAATATCTCCACCAGCAACCACCCCTGTATCGGTGTATTCAGCATCCCTGCAACAGACAAACTCACACTTCGCTAACACGGTGCCTTGCTCTCCCTGCTCCTCTTCCCATTCCTTCAACTTCATCTCCATCCTCATCACAGAAGCGAGAACCATCCACCAGCCTACCATAGGTACTGACTACAAAACCCCGTAGAACAGCCTAGAGGGTACCTGACAGCATGTTCACGCCTATCCGCCGCGAGTACTAGGTGTTCTGCTCGCAGCTGTTTCACACAGTAGCCTACACCTATAAACCAAGGACCCTACTTAAATCCCCTCAGACGTACCTAAACTTGTGATGCTAATTCAATACCATTGCCTAAATTTTTCCGGAGGCTCTACTCCAGTCTGCATGCTTGGGTTTAGTTGACGTCATCAGTATTAGCGTGAATGGGATGGAAGCAACCCCTAGCCGGCAACGCCCCCTTTCTCACCGACTACCCGAGAAGAATAGCCAATGGAAACGGCATGCGACAACGAAGGGTCGAGGCCGAGATCGACCGTCGCGGTGGCCGGCAGTACCATAGCCATAGCTAGCTCAGCCAGGCCGTAGGCACTTGCTTCGGGATCTACCTGAACGGTGTTACCTCTTATTTTTCACTGCTGACCGTTGAACTTTTGATGTGCAAGTTCGAATAATTAATGTTGATATGCTTATTGGCCCTCATAACCGTTGAAGCAAAGATATGTCAGAATTGATTGAGAAGTAAAAGTTGACTCAAGATCGCACCTCTTCTTAGCAAAGAGTGAAATCGTTAATCGATGGCAAAGATTTCACTGTAACAATTATTCTACTAACCCAGTGAACGCGACACGTAAGAATTTCAATGCAAGCAAGTCATAGAAGTTCGTGACTGCTGTGGCATATTATTAACTTCCGCCCCCTTTGCTGCCACGATGATACGCAAAAGGTAGCAGAAGAGGTGTCTAACTGTATGGGGAGGGAGGATCTAAGGTGTTAAACAAACCCTCTTAGTCTCACTGTCCACCCATAATGATCACAGAAATCATCTCTTCTGTTCTCATCCTATGGCTGACCCTGGACCTCTCGAGTCCCCATGACTCTAAAACAATTGTGGGCAGCTCCTGACATAATAAGCAAGCAAATTAAAAACCGCTTGCCTAGAACTCTATACTACCTATACCGTGAAATTCATCATCTAAAACCAAATACCATGGCTGTACTAAATTACAACCTCCAAGAGAAAATCGGACACACACCCACTTACTCCATCCGAAGGGTTTGCGAGGGTTACCACCCTCCCTGTAACTAACTTAAACTGCCATTCTGAAAATTCTGAAAGTCTTCAAAATAAAATTTAACGAAATAATTTGACCACCAAAGATTCAGATAAACATTATAATGGAATGTCTTATTTATTAAAATATCAAATAAATCTTAAAATCGTAAGCTTATATACCTATTTAGATCTAATCTATAATTCTATTAAAAGATCTCAAATGATCTATTCTTATATATGGATACAAAGTCTGTGTCATTTATAAGTGAGGGTATTTCATAAATATTTGCATATTCTTATTTAAATCAAAAAAAAAATTAAATGCTTGCGCTTTCTTTATATGCACCATTGAACTTTAATCAAAAACTAAAAGATCTTTTCTTACACGCTAATGGGATTGTTAAGGAATTATGAAATGTGAAATATTCCTAAGGATATCAAGTAAAATTCAAAACAAAGAAAATTTAAAGTTGTTTTCCAAACGATATGCGGATCGTTGTCTCTTAATTCCAGTGAGATAAATTACTTATAGCTAAATTTTTTAGCTTATATTCTTTCCAACGCGGCGTCAAAATATTCGCTACGCGTTGTCTCGATTGGTTAATTATCATTATCTTTAACCGCGAGAATAATCTAGACAATCCTGTACGCGGACAGGAAAACATTAAACGAGAGTAAAAACACGACACCCGGAACACAATATTATTCAATGAAATCAAAAAGTAAAGGTACCATATATGTATGAATCCAGTTCGGCTTCATACACATAATCGATAGAAAATATATAAGTCAATATAGTGTATGTTAAAATAATAATGTAAAAAAATTTCAATATAATGCAAAATCAAAGTTGAGATTCCTACCAATAAGGTAGTTAGAATCTCTAAAATTCACTTTACGTCGTTCCGGAAGTGCACTCCTGAAATGTACTTGTGAAATGTTAAGATTATATATTGCAATTTAACTACTAATAGCACTATATTATCTTAAAGACGCTCTCTTTCTTTTAGCTACTTTGAGCTAAGGAGCGAATGTCAACTGGCCTTACGTTGAAACTTAAATGTTCAGGTGTCTTCACGTTGGGTTCGGATTCAAAACCGATATACCGGACGGATCTTATGTATCCGTTGCAATAGGCGTAAAATTAACGCGTTTGGTTAATGTAATTCATTTATACGTAACAATAGACGAAACGAGATTAAAACAATAAGAAAACAAGTGAGTATTAAAGTAAGTGAGTTAGTGAGTGTAAAAGATTAATGCCAATGGCATAGAAGTATATTCGAGTACCGACGCGGCGTTAAATCGCGTTATAGGTTGGTCGCTATCGACACCAAAGAAAAGGAAATTATCGCGAAGACTAAGTGAGGGATTAAGGGTGAAAGCTGATTGCAATAAGCAAACAAACGTCATTCGTAAGTTCTTGAGTACTATGGTCCAACACTGACCCTTGGTCACAGTGGAGATCAAGACGAATCGACTTGCATGTATCAAAAGAAACCCTCTGCACGATCGAATTAAACGATGATATTATGTGGATTAATAAAAAAAATCGCGAACTCACATCACTCGTAACTCCCGAATTCAAGAAAACACAAATTCTTCGAAGACACGAATTAATTCAAAAAGAAAAGTACACATCTCACTTTCCATATGCACTGTCGATACCAATGCACCTCAAAATAAAATAATTCATTAATTCCTTAATTGTATAATGTGCACAAATATGTACTACTATTTAATACATGCACTGGAGTGGAGGAGGCGTTAGGTCCTCGCACTGCTATTTTACATCAATAATCGAAAAATCGTTCAAGAATCACCGTCCGTGGCTGTCTGGCTGTGGACGTCAGCGTTAACCGCTGCGTCAATCGCAAAGTGGATATAGGATATAGATCCAAGGAAAGTAAATTTGATGGAGTGGTACGAGCTTATTGCTCCCACTCAAGACACAAACAAGAACAAATAACTAGTAATTAAGGTTACCTGGATCTTCTTGGGCTTATATATACGTCTAAGTCACATAATACACAATTTATAAATAGCTGGATCTGCTGCTCCGGAAGGCGGAATTTGATATGTTGTCTCAGCTTCTTCCCGCGTTGCTCCAACGGAGAATCTACTGTGGAGTTGGTGCTATGATGAGGACTGGCATCCGTGCATTAGCACGCGCCAAACGTCCGATGAATCTGACGATAGAGTTGGGCTTAGCAGCCAGTAATAAGGATGAATGTGTGGTGAAAAATGTTGGGCCTAGGAGCCATTGATGCAAGGACAAATGCCTACGAGACACAATGTGTGTGGTCGGGATAACTCCAAGGGTGTGATAAAATTCCCAATAAAGAAAACGTGGCCGTCGACGGGCCGGCGAGCGGATCGACGCCGATTGGCTACACGTGTAAGATTCGCCTAGACTTTGGGCGAGATTTTGTGCGTTGCGCAGAAACGCGCGTGGTAGTGCTTAGAGTGTGGCTGGTCGAATGAAAGTAAAATTGACCATTCTGCAGGATATCGCACGGTTCGTGTGCAACAAAATATATTTATATTATTGAATGTTGTGGTATTATGGTCCTGAAGAAGTGGGCATAAGCTTAGTAGCAATAAAAATTATGTATCCATGATGAAAATGGCGTGGTGGATCGCTTACGCGACGAGTGTATCAATGAAAAATTTCATTTCTTTTTTTTTTGTGAAATTGGTGCAGCCTCGCCTGCCCTGTTCCAATTAACGTTGATGGACACTAATAATGTTCCTCAGAAGTGGATTTCCCTATAGAGAAGAGGAAAAGAACATGGATAAAATCTGTCGCCATGTGCCGCCGCCGAAATCCAATCACGTTGGAGCAAAGAAAATTTCTGCACGTAACAAAAATTTCAATCACTTTAACCTTACCTGGTAATTGCGATAAATAATCTAGTAATTGAGATGGATTATCTAATTGCCCATGCAATTAGAGTAAACCATAAGTAAAAGGGATTAAAGTTGGACGCGGTATGTGAACGTTCGGTTCACACTACGTTACTTCTGACATGACATGAATTACACATAACATAATATGCGTTATGGTAAATATTTGGATTGAATTATGTAACTCGAGTATACGATTACACTAGGAGATCGGAATTCTGTTTGGTGGTTAGTATTCTGGTGGTATGACTGTTGAATTGTGATGACATCTCAATGCAACTAATTAACTGTCACTCTTGTCAGTTCTAAGAATTTCCATACTTGACAGTTAAAAAAAAAAAAAATTCATTTCTTTTTCCAATTAATAGATGTTTTCAGATAAACAGAAACCTTATAGGACATGGACTTCGATGGTAATGACATGATGACTGTTTTGGTATTACCCAGTAAGTTTCTGTCATTAACATATTTCTTGAACAGCGCGTATGACATTTTCAGACGAAAAAGGTAGGTATTAGATTTTCAGTTTTTTATGATGTGTTATAGCACAGAATAGAGGTTTAATTTATAGTTATCATATGGTTGGTGTCCACTTCATACGATATCTAGTCACTTAGGTCATGTTCTTGGGCAAGTCAGAAATACAGTCTTAATATTCTAAATGACAATTTGACACTTAGCATGGATTCAGATCGACGGAATTTCAGTAAACAATCGGCCGCTTCGACTATTTGCTATGATTAGGTTTTCTGACAGCTATCTGTCAATTGTATACTTCTGATATGCGTAATGACGCGATCGACACTACACACTATAAAGTTACTCAGTGTGATCTCTACTCCGGTGTAATTTGGTGTGAACACTACTCAACACAACTAGCGAGTTTTTGTCTCCTGGGATCCAATTTTGCTTCTAATGACGTCATGGAAACCAGACCATTCTGGAAGTTTGATTTGTAGGGGAAATCTTGTCTGGTGGAACTTAATTCCTGCGTTCAGCATAGTGCGAGTTAACGTTGAGTTTCGCACATAGATGGCACCAGTGACAAAGACTTTATTTATTTGTGAATAATTGGCGAGAAAGTTTCCCTACAGATAAATAAACCGAACACACACCTGCTAGATTTGTACTTGGCTCACACCAAAAATCACGGTTATATCGTTCACGCTAGACAAAACATGAAATTGGATTTACGAATGACGTAAGAATGTCGGAACCGTTATATGATGACAGATAGATGTCAGGCAACAAGACGGATTTTTTTTTTTTTTTTTTTTTTTTTTTTTTTAAATAGATAAATACTTTTATTATTCTTCAATTAAATTACAGTTCGTTTAATACATTTAAGTTTAAGACATGGCCTTAAGCCGTCTGCCCAAGTTTGACAAAACGTTACTTTTTGTAGTTAAAAAGATTCTTCAATAATTGATATTCTATATTTCGATGCTTTTTGGCAATAACTGTGAAGTTGGTTCCAGTCCCTGCCATTTAATATATTTCTCATCTCCAATTCTTCTAAAATTCGCTTGCCATAAAACTGAAGCCTGAACTCACTCAGAATAGGGCATCTACCCATAAAGTGATATATGTTCTCCCTCTCCCGTAAATTGCACAAAGAGCAAATAATTGGTAAATCTTCCCGATGTGGAATGAAGATTTAATTCAATATTTCTCCTCTGGCCTTGAAGATTGTTGATATTATCTCCGTGGAGTATCTTTCATTGAAATAGTTCTTTTCGCATAAGCTATGGTCCAAGTTTGCATATATTTCCCGGTGAAGAGAGCTTTTTACTTTTTCGATACTATCTGCATGCATCTTTTCATCTATTGCCGAAAGTAAATTGTAGAGTTCTTCCTTCCAGTGAGCAATGTTTTCGATATTCAAGTTTAAGCTATACCCGCAGAATTCTGAAAGCTTTTGCCATTCAGCAAAGAACAGTATTTTTGCATTTATTACGTAAGATGCTACGCGTTTTGTTAATCTTTCCCCGTCCAAAGATAATGTTTTAATAATGTAGTCAAAATGAAATTTTAGAGTTTCTACAAACAATGGTGAGAGACTTGTTTCTACCAATAGCATGTTATTAGGCGCACACTGGGGTAGCTTAAATATTCTTTTTAGGAAGAACCGCAGAAGTTTCTCTACTGTATCATACATCTTATACCCCCAAACTTGTGCTCCATACAGCATGATTGATTTGGAAACAGCCTGAAAAATGTCATACTTTATTTTCATTGATATTTGTTGGTCGTCCAAACAGTTTTTCCAAGCTGCACTTATCGCTCTCTTAGCAGCTGCAAGTTTTTCATTCAAATGATGCTCCATGTTCATATTATTGCATATATTGATTCCCAGATACTTGTAAGATTTAACTGCTTCTAGTTCCCGTCCGTCAAAGAACCATTTTTCGTTTCTTGCGTACCTTCCTCCACCTTTTCTGAATACCATTGTTTTTGATTTGCATATATTGACACTTAACCTCCATTCCTTGCAGTAATTTTGCAGTTGATTGATCATTCTTTGTAAATTTTCTGGTGAGTCTGCAAGCAGCACCAAATCATCTGCATACATCAAGACTTTTATGAGAACCCCACCGATTCGTACTCCTCCACATAGGCATTCTGTTATATCATCTATGAACATGATGAATGCTTGAGGGCTTAAATTACATCCCTGTTTAACTCCCGTCACAGTTTCAAAGAAATCCCCCAATTGCTTTCCGTCCCAGACTGCTGAACAAGTATTTTCATACAATTTTTCAATTAATTTACCAAATTTCCTGGACAGGCCTTGGTTATAAAGTTAGTAGAAAAGTGCGCTTCTATCCACAGTGTCGAAGGCTGCTTTGAGATCCACGAAAAATGCATAAAGTTTTTTTTTAACTCTTATATAGTTCTTCGCCAAAGTTGTTAAGGTGAAAATGTGATCCATTGTGGAGTAGTTCTCTCTGAAACCAGCTTGGAAAGGGCTAAGAAGATGATTTTGAGAGGTCCATTCTTGGAATCGCTCAGTCATAATACCCATTAATATTTTTAAGGACGTGTTCAAAAATGTAATCCCTCTATAGTTCTCTGCCTGGTTTGGGTCCCCTTTTTTTATATATAGGGAAAATTACACTTTGTTTAAAGTTGGTTGGGATATCTCCTGTATCAAATATTCTGTTGAATTCTTTTGTGAGTATTACTATAAGTTCATTATTAGCATATTTATAAAATTCGACAGGTATCCCATCAGCTCCTGGTGCTTTCCGATTTTTGCTCTTAGCTAGCCAGTTTTTCACTTCTTCTTCTGATATGGGACTGTCAAGAAGCTCGTTTGTTGTATTGGGTACTGCATATTGAAATTTGGATAGATTTAAAGAATTGTGTGGGATCAGGATATTTTTAAAATGATTTTCTAAATGAATCATATCGATATTTAACCCAATTATAAGACTCCTTCCGTTTTTTTATGAAGAAGTTTCCACAAGGTTGCCGGATCTCTGCATTGCGAAATTTCTACCGCTAAGGAACTTTGACACTCGGTTTTTTTCTTTTGACAAGTCAATTTGAAGTCTCTTTTTGCCTGCAGATACATGTGTTTATAGTTTGGCTCATCAAATTTTCTATACAGTCCTAAAAGCGAGAAGGATTTTCTCCGCTTTCTGTCGCATTCAGAATCAAACCATAGCTGTTTCTGCTGTTTTGTTTGCTTTTGCGGGAAGGAAACTACTGAGTTTTTAATAGCTTGTGTTATCTCTTCAATGTTTCCATCCATGTTCAATGCTTCGATCCGTCTAGCAAGATTGGCTCTATAGATTTCCTTATATTTGTGGCTCCATTTCAATTAAGGCAGAATGTTTCTTCTATTTTCAGAACCACCCATCATCTGAGTGCTGAAACCAAAATATGTAACAATTGGTAAATGGTCAGAGAAGTTCTGTTGTTGTACCTCGAAATCATGGATAAGATGGTTCCATTCCGCACCACTCAAGCTAAGGTCTATTACTGAGCTTCCTTGAGCGCCAATAAAAGTAAATTCTCCTTTAGGATCTACTTCAGAGCTGCCATTTTGGATTTTAAGACCGTACTCACTACAGAGTTCCAATATTTGACTACCTTTCCGGTCCAAAACTGTATCTTTTGAGCTACGCGGTTCCAGTAAATCACCTTCACCCTCATTGTCTGTCTGAAAAAGTTGTCTTGTTCCAGTTCTTCCGTTGAAATCACCAGTAAGAAGAATATTACATTGTTCCTTCAGATTGTTGATAACATCATTCAGCATTTGCAAATCCAATCCCCACTGGGAGCTTTGTGATCCATTCAGATAAACAGGAATAATGCAGTATTTATGACCTGGAGTGATGTCAGTCTGGATATTGAAGAAGCTATAGCCCACTGATTGTTCAAATTCTATTTTGATATCCTATATATTCTTTCTATAACCATATAAACAGCCTCCACTTGCACGACCTCTGTTACTGTTCCTGATACCAGATATCCAACATAATACATAACTTCCAAAATATTTTTCATAATAAATTTCTTTACCTTCTAAAAGGTGTGTTTCGAACAAACAGAATATTTCAAATTCATTGAAAGATGGATTTAATAGTCGATGCGGCCGACTTAATTATCTCCACTTGTCAATCCTGTACTACACTTGGTATTCTCAGTCTATTGCTTGAATTCAATAATGTCAGTTCCAAGATACTCGAAAATGGGTGTGATCCTAAAAATTCGACAGGCCGAGTATTAAAAAATCCGATGTAGATACGCAATCTAAGGCGTGTGACATAAACCTTTTACCCTACGGAAAAAGTAAGACTGTACCCATTCTCATACTCTCAAGGAAATTCCATTCTTCCTAACCTGCGAATGCAAAATGACATTATTAGCTATGACATATAGATAAAGAAAAATCTTCGTGAGCACTTACGCCAGGAATGTGTTTCCAACTTCACAATTGACACATGTCAACACCAAATGGAACAATGAACGTGTATCGCACTATTATTCAAGTAACGGAACCTTCTGAGATATAGCGAATGACAGCATTAGTGTCTTTACCATATCTCTAACCTTTTTCTTATTATTATTCTGACATATATGACTTGGACAGAAATTATTCCCGAATTATTTTGACAAGCAATATCCTCCAGTCATATAATCAGTATAACACCTAAATTTGACAACCGATGCAACCAGACCATTATCTCTGCCATTTCCATCCAAATTATTGAATCTGTCATACGTTTGTTGAAAATCCACTACGCATAGCTGAAAAGTGCACAGTGCGCATTGCCCCTTAAGGCTTATTTTGACACGCCATCTGTCGTGCCAACAAACAAATAGTTCAAACACTGGAACGCAGACATGAGACTGGAAGTTAGGGCGTTGGCCGGTTGGAAGTAGAAAAATATGATCTAGAAAAATCAAAGGTGGAAGTCATTTTGAAGACACACTTTGAACTACGAACAACTCGCTCGCAGAACATTTTCACTTAGAAATTCTAACCACGGCCATTTTATATAATTTCTTGGACGTGAAATTGGCCCCATCATTGTATAAAAAGCAGATACAACCCAATTTGGGTATTTTTTAATATCGGATGAGGTAAGAACTTTATAATTAAGTTCAAGTTAAATATCATAAGATCCAGATTCCTACTCATTATGGGAGGACATAAATTTTCTTTTGATGAGACATGAGGTAATAAAAGTTTTGTGCCCATAGGCCCGCCAATTCTGAGGAGGCAGCTAGGAGAATTCTCAACTATAGATCGAGGGAATAAATTAGCATTATCCTGAACGGAGAAACTGTGGCCTTTCACCTAAGAATTTTTTTTACTCCGTGGGATATCCTACGACACGTATCCACGCCCAAGCACGTGGGCATGGGTACTTTCATATACCTATAGATATCCTCGCATATATTATAAATATACATAGGCGTAGTCTGCGCCTTCTGATGCACAACATCGCGTTTTTGGTGGCCTCATCTTTTTTCGAATAGCACTTTTACTCGGTGACACATTGGTTTTGTCCCTAAGCTACTCACATGCGGTAGCAAGGATTGTTCAAGCAATATTCACCCTCTTGCTTATTGGAAGCAAGGTGAACACGTGGTTTCCATCTGGCGTTGATCCGTTTTGGCTCGCCGACGACCACGACGTCCACACGAGGACATACCGCCTACATTTAGGCTCAACAGCAGCTGAAAAATATCTCATCAGACACTGGAGTCAGTAGAGACTGACCACACCAACAGAAGTAGTAGGAATCCGCTCCAAGATTCAACTGGACGTCTGGCTGGTATTTTAATGTAGATACCGGTCCATCATCTATATCGTAATCTACATGGAAATATCGAAGCCACGAGGGCATAATCAAGACTCATCACTACAAGTCATCATCTTCACGTAGCAGTAGATCCCGTTAAACGACATATTGTGTGCATAAAAAAAATAATAAGATTCGATTTTGGTGCTGAATTATCCAAGAGATAATACCAGGTAACACTTTTCATTTCTATTGTTGTCCCTTGTGAATCTGGTGAGGAGCTAAGACGCTCCACTCACTGCAGATTCATTAAAAATTGAAGAGGCTGAACCTGCCTCTACATTAAGCGTCAAACGCCAACGCTATAGTTGTCGACCACGGACGGTGGTGCCAACGCATATCCGAATTGTTCAGTGCACAGAGGTATTCCACACTCCCATCTATATGCAGATACTTATTTCATGTCTTAGATACATATATTTATACTATTATTATCGTTAAATATGTATGATTTAAGTTTGAATAGTGAAGTATTAATACTAAAGCTCCGAATATTTACAATCAATTTTTTTTTTTTTTTGATGTGTTGATATTAATCCTAAAATACACAATATCTACTTTGCATCGACATCCCTTTAATTGTAGTCGTGTTGAGATCAATTCGCGTAAGATTGTTTCACTTTTGTTTGTAAACTCGGTTCAATCCAATCGGTATTCCGGAATCTCACTTTAAGTTTCAGCGTGAAAGCATCCAGTTCTTTGAGCTTAACTACACTCGTCGTCGGTACGAATCTTTTACGTGTTAAAATCCTTAATCATTACAAGATAAAAACGAAAGTATCTCCCGGTTCATTTCGGCATTAGTCAGAACCAAATCTAGCGGCCCGGTGCCGAGCATACGTACTACGTCGCGCTCTTCGCGTTAAAGGAGGAAGAATCCTCATTTGGATTGCGTTCATAAACGGTCAAGAATTATATTTTCACTTTTCGATTTCGAAATACGGACTTCTTTGGTAGAGTCATTTCTACCTTTTTTTCTACTTCACGTTGAATATTTTTTTTATTTTCACTTGCCCATTGAGACTCATACTTTCGCGTCGGTAGCGACCATCCTGAACATAGGTTCAGCACCGCTTTTAGATGTTCATCCGTTTTCCTTTTTTTTGAAATCCTGTAACTTATACTTACTTTCACTCGTACATTACATTTTACATCCTACTCGCGTCTTCAATTATTATATGTAACTTTGTGTGTCAAAGTATAATCATATCAATTCACGCGCTTTACATTAGGCGTTAACTACATATATGCGTTTATTGTACGCCTCATACTGTTGATTATACTCGTCATATCCGTGTCCACACGCTTTTAGCGAATAGATTCGACGCCTTGAATAAGAATCCATACCTACCTACTGTTACCTTTGATTGGTGGTTGATGGTAAAGAACCGCATAACTTGGTCCACAAATAGCTCTGGTCAATAGTCAAAACAATTACCTTTAAATTAATAAACTTTTTTTTCCAGGGGAATCCAGGAGTGCACTTCCGTATTTCCACGAAAGAAAGCGCTGAGTAATTACAACTCCTCAGTACTTTAAACTTTCGAACCTATTAATATATATTTGATTTAAATACTTTTTTTTGAAATATATTTTTATATTAATATCATATTTACAATTGAGCATATGTTTGTGCGCGAATTGTGTACAATAATATATGGTATGTAGTTATCTATTTTTGATATATATTGACTACCTTTTTATTGCTTCGGGTGGAAACTTCTTAAGCAGATCCCTGATGCCTGTTGTTGTCGATCCTACATTGAATCTTTTTGTTAATTTTGGACAGGTCGTATTCGTGTTTCCTGTATTAAGTTTAATAACTTTTTTTTTAAATAACTGATAACCAACAAGCATTTCAATAACATATGACTACTATTTATTTCGAAGTTGACGTCTTTGATATTAGTGAACGATACGCTATCACCGATGCGTCAACGCGTAGAATGAATTTACAATAAATATAATTATACGAATGCTAACGTCGCGTCGGTCCGCGATATTTCGTTTCCTTATCCTCTCACAATAATCATATTTACCATTAAATTTTATTTTTAACTTTTACTTTTATTAACGCTTGTTTATTCCATCAATGATCTAGTATCATAATTTGTTTTGATAATACTTAAAAAAAAAAAAAAAAATTTCTTATCTAAAGGAATGAGTTCCTAAGATTATGGTTGTAATATATAGCAAAGTATCTTAAAGTTATTTTTTTGATCAATGAAATAGTTCATATCGTTAAAATACAAATAAATGTATTTAGTAAAATCTGGTGACAGATGTATCTTTTCGAACTTGAGATATCTTCACAGTTCAGTTATGTTACTCTTATGATAAGTTTATGATAGGTATTATATTAGACACGTTCTTGTTAAATTCTAAGATTCATTTTCAATAAAATTAAACCGTATTATTATAACGTTTTAAAGAAGGATTTTGTAGTTCAGTTTATTCATTTCGGATCTAAAGATTTCTCGTCGAAATAACAGGAATTTAGTATGGAAGAGTAAGCTATTTATAGGGAAGGTGGTAACCCTCACAATTTCCTTCAGACGGGACAAGGTGGTGTAGAAGAATGGATTACGGTTTAAGTATCCATAGTGCAACGATGGAGTTTCTTTTCGGTGTTGTAGTATCTTTGATAGGTGTTAGGTATTTAGATAGAAAGTGGTAGTAGGCAAGCCTATTTCGCGCTTGCTTTCTTGTTAAGGGGCTACCTAAAATTTCGTTGAGTCGTGGGGACTCATAGGTCCGCGGTTAGCCAAGGTCGTTTAGTAGAAGAGTTGATTTCTACTTGCGAATTGGGTGGGTTGAGAGACCAGGGGGATCACTTAACACCTTCGATCCTCCCTCCCCTCACGGTTAGACACCTCATCCTCCACTATCTGCACAGCATCGTGGTAGCAGAGTGGAAGGAAGGTAACTTAAGCCATTGCAGCCACAACCACCAATGGTTTGCTTGCTGTTAATTTACTTACGTGATACGTACTTCGGGTTGATATGGCAATTCAATCACGATTTCTTTCTTTTGATCCACGCCTACTCTCTGCGAATTACTAGAGGTGCGATCATGAATCATCCTTTCTTCTCGTTCGATTCTTATCAGTCTTATCTTTGAAAATTATGAGGGCCCTTAAGCACTTTAACATTTTTATTCGAGCTCGCCCATCTTGAGCTCAACGGTCGGCAGAAAAAAAAGAGGTAACACCGGTTAAGTAGATCCCGGAGCAAGTGCCCACGGCCTGGCTGAGCTAGTCATGGCTAAGGTACTGCCGGCCACCGCGACGGTCGATCTCAACCACGGTTCTACGTTGTCGCATTCCGTTCTTGCCGACTGCTTTCAACAAGCAGCCGACGAGAAAGGGGGCGTTGCCGGCATAAGATTGCTTCCGTACCTTCAACAACAAGAGTAGGTAGCTACAGTTAGATAAGTGAATGCGATCTGGAGTGGAGTCTCTGGAAAAAAGTATCGATTCTAATACTAGCATTTCGAATCCAGTTGTGAGCATGGGGGTTTGAGTAGATTCCATGGTTTTATGGTGTAGGCTACGACACGATACGACTGCAAGAAGAACATCTATGACTTGAAGTGGATAGGCGCGGGCATGCTAGTAGGTACCCTCTAGGCTGTTCTACGGTGTTTTGTAGTCAGGACCTATGGTGCGCTGCTGGATGGCTCGTGCTTCTGTGATGGGGATGGAGATGGAATTTGAAGAATGGGAAAAGGAGCAGGGAGAGCAAGGTGCCGTGATAGGGAAGTGTAAGTATGTCTACTGCAGGGATGCTGGATACACCGATACATGGGCGGTCGATGATGGAGATGCTGTTCCTTGATATAGGAGTCAAGGATAGATAGGGGTGCTTGTTTCTCCCGGCTTCCTCTTTGGCTTGTGTCGTTGGTGGGAATGGGTTCGAATCTTGGATATTCATAGGATATTTTGGGTGAAGTGATTGGTGCCCATTGACTGGTACAGGTGGCGTATGAATTTCATTCTTCAATTAATAAATTTCATATATTTTTACGTTACAGATGGTGCCCAACGTAGGGCCCGAATTAGTTGACGAAGATAAGATTAGGATCGATGAGAGTTTGGTCGATCCAGAGTGACGTGAAAAAAGTTAGACATTTTTGTAAAATTTTAGAGACTTTTTTTTGAGATTTTTCAGTTTTCGAATTCAAGTCAGTTGTTAGATGATTATGTTTCTTAGACAGAGGAATACCATCGGGGTGAGCAGAGTAGGCACGATTTTGTCCAGTGATTTGGTGAATTCTTCCTGAGTCACTCTGTTGCATTAGGTCTACCTTCTTCCCTCTACCTCTTGTCACTTCGGTATGTCTTCGATCTCTGTCCGGATTGAGCAGTTTTGTTTTGCTTGGTCGTCAGTAGCTGAGGTGTTGACATGTCCAATTGGTGACGTCTGAGATTCCGGTCGTATGAGAGTAGAATGAGCAGGTCTTCTGACCGGTGGTTGGTGCTTTTTGTTCGACGAACGTCAGCTGCAGAAGCTGGTCGTTCGCTCAACTACGACCCAGTTGGTTTCAACCACAACGCAGCTTGTTTCTTCTGTTTGTTTAATTAACCAATTTGTATTTGAAGTTTATAGTCATTTTTTTTTTATAGATGTAAGGAAGTGACGGTATGCGTTGAGACATGAAGCGCTAACCGGTAGTTGGAGTTATATACCCGATGTACGTCAGCAGTAGCGTAATGTCACCTTCGAATACCCGAACAACTTGTCGTTTAGAGGAGATTGTCTTCTCACTTACAATAGAACGCCGTAATGTACCAAGTCTACACACACTTGTTTTTTTTTTATTACAGTTTTTTTTTGCGTCGGTTAAGTTGCAGAACCGATCGTACACACCTTGTTCCGTGGAAGGGGGTGGGGTTGCCATCTCCCGAATCCTTTATGACAAACTTATTTTCGTATATAGTTATTTTTGAAACATATTTCAGTTCAGGTATCTAGTTTTTTTTTGAGTATTCCGTCAATCAAGTTTTCAGAATTTTTGAGATAGTGCCCGCATTTAATTATATTTTTTTTGATAGAGCCCACCTTTTTGAATTTCTTGAATTTTGGGATAGAGCCCGTATTTAGAATCTACAGTTACAGTCCATAATTTGTTGGGATAGTGCCCACCTTTTCATTAAATACATCAGATTTATGAAGTTTAAGTTATTAAGTATCAACTTAGATTTTTGAGCGTTAGTTAAGTATCAATATAATTTTTTTTACATTTTTTTTTTTGAATTTTTCTTCCGTAATATTAGAACTTATTTGGTGAAGATATAATTAGGCATTCACTTGAACTTTTCGTTGAGAAACGGATAGAGTTTTGATTTAATACTTTCAATAGACGAAATTGTTTAGGCCTATACTTACCGTTAATATTAAGCACTAGAAGACTTAAGTTCATTTCGATAATTTTTTTTTTGAACTACTTGATTGACGAATATCCGTTGAAATTCTAGCTCACGGCATATTTGAAATTTTTTTTTTTAATTTATCTATTTACCCAAGTAGCATCCGTCCGAGGATTTCTCACGGACTACTTGATTTTCTTTTATCTACCGGATTTACGAACTTACATTGAATTGTATTAACAAATAACCGTTCGAGGAATTGCTCACGGTGTATTTGAAATTTTTCTTTCACTAACTAATTTTGACGTATCATTTTTATTGTCTTATTGCTTGGGTAGAACCCGTTCGAGGAATTTCTCACGAACTACGATACTTTCCTTTTTTTTGGAACTGCGGAACTACACGTCCGCGTAGTTATCCGTCCGTTTACCATCGCGGTTGAAAGAGCAACCCAGGTCGCAAGAGAGCTACTAGAAGTACTTACTTTACAAAGTACAAGGACTTTATAGTCATGGCTCCAGGGGCACCAAAACCTAAAACTGGTCGTAACCAAAACGATGTAGTTGAGAACCCCTCCGACGACGAAGGCAGTCAAGTTGAGATTCAAGCCGGTGATAATACCGTTAATAGAAGAATCATAGTAGACGATGATGAAGTGGCGCGAGCCGAGGATCATTCTGCGTATATACAGCAAGCGGTCTCAGCCACCATCGACTTGCATAGGGTCAACGATAGACAGTTCATGGCAGAATTAGCCAGGAGTCATGCACTACTACTTGATCAAGTGGCGCAGCTACTCCAGAAACGTACTGTCGAAACTACTCAACCTGTTGCTCCCCCTTCAAGACCATCGGCCCCTCCTTATGCCACTTCGACGCAAAAAGTTATGCGACAAGTGAATTTAGCCGACCCAGACACTACACGTGTCGTTAACCAAAATGTCCCTTCTGAACCTACTACTTCCAGAAATTTTCAGTCCGCGTATAGGCCGATCAATGAAGATGAGGCAAACCGGATTACACCACATTACGAGCCAACTAGAGTGCCACCTTTGCCGGAAGTTGATCCAGCCCAAATGCCTCTAGGCTCGAACCTAGATGAATTTATGACGCGACTAAACGCGTTCAATTTCGACGACGAGTCCGCTGCGTCGCCACCTAGGCCACCTCCCTCGAACGCAACTTCTATGAACTGTGTTCATCCATTCATTAGATTGCGTTCGATGTAGTTATGGTGTGCCGTGGTATGATATTACCACGAACTTTTACCATTTCGTGTCAGGTTCCGTAGAGTCATGGTACTGGGTGTACCTGAAAGGCAACAAACACACTATGTGGGAAGAGTTGAAAACTGCTTTATTAGAACAATACCGCAGTCTAGAAACTGACACAGAGCTCTTCAGGAAACTGTCGGATCGCAAGATGTTAAATGGTGAGTCTTTCAATGACTTCTATGATGCCATTCTACACCTGAATTAGAGGATGCGAAATCCCAGACCTGAAAAGGAGCTCATTGAGATTATTAAAACAAATGTCTGTAGGCGTATGAGTGAACTCCTCATTACCAATTTAAGGCAGCTAGCCTATTATTGTCGAGCTATTGAGAAAGCTCAATCTCAATATGAGAATTCCCGTCCGAGTTTTGTGCCAAGTGCACAACGTCCACCTGCAAGGCGATTCGTCAACGAAATCGTAGAGGAGCCTTGTCAGGATCTAATTGAAGCTTTGTCCAATAGCAACATCGAAGCGATCCAGAGGGATCGTAGTTTGCAAAAATGCTGGAATTGCCAAATTCTTGGCCACAGTTTTCGAGATTGCGCAAAACCAATTGACAAAGTATTTTGTTTCCGCTGCGGCTTGGCTGATGCCTATAGCCGGACTTGTCCGAAATGTCTAGCGGGAAACGAGAGGAGGAACAACCCAACAACCGGGGGGGGGGTTCGCTCCGAATAGACGTACCCGGAGTGTAAGTGTATAAGCCGGAAGCACCTCTTGAACTTCCAAAAGTAACAATATTAAAACTGATTAAAGACAAAACTGAATTGCCGAACAATGATAAAAATGATTGTAGAACAATCCCTGTTTTGAATAACGAACCCAAACCAGTTACAAATTTGAATTTTAGTAATAACAAAACAGAACCATTATATCGTAAATCTTTTCATGAAAGATTACACAATTACAATGTAGTGCGTAGGAGAATTGTCACTTTTCCAGAATTATCCAAACGGATAAGACGGATAAGGGAGCGCTTCCATCGGAAGCGGACTACTTACCGTAACATCGCGTCAGCAACAATAGGCTGAGAATCGACCGACCCTCGTCCTTATGTGACGGTCGGTTTATTCGGCGATAGCTTCTTAGGTCTTCTCGATTCAGGGGCAAGTAAAAGTTGCTTAGGCACGGATATGCTTCCCTATTTGAGAGACAAGAATGTTACGGTAAGGAAGGTAGAGACTACCGTGTCCACGGCCGATGAACACAAGCAATCCATAGTAGGAGTGATCACTACAGCGATCCAATATAAGGATGTGACAAAAGATATCGATCTGTATATTGTGCCTTCGTTAAGCCAACGTCTATATTTAGGCGTCGACTTTTGGCAGAAGTTCCAGATCGCACCTCATGTAATTGCGGGTCTTTCAGGAATTACGACCGGTGGGCCAGAGGAACGACCCACAAACCAGATTAAGTTGAATGATGAAGAGTCTAAACAACTAGAAGCTGTTGTTCGTAGATTTCCTTCTTTCGCAATGCATGGGCTCGGGAAAACGAACCTAGTGCAGCATTACATAGATACGGGTAATGCCGTACCAATAAAGCAAAAGTACTATCCCGTATCTCCGGCGATAACAACCCTTATGTATGCGGAGTTAGACCGTATGCTTTCGTTAGGAGTCATCGAGGAAAGTTCCAGCGCATGGAGTTCCCCAGTGGTGCTAGTACGCAAACCTGGTAAGAACCGCTTGTGTCTATACTTTCGGAAGGTGAACTCCGTAACAAAGAAAGATGCTCGACCGATTGCGCATATAGAGGGGCTGCTGGCACGTCTGACAGAGACACGTTATATTTCTAGCGTGGACCTGAATGATGCGTTTTGGCAGATACCACTGGAGCAAAGTTCGAGGGAAAAGACCGCTTTTACGGTACCTGGCCGACCACTGTACCAATTTAAGGTCATGCCCTTCGGTCTATGTAATGCAGCACAAAGTTTGAGTTACCTGATGAGTCGCGTAGTCCCATCAGGGTTACGAGATCAAGTCTTTGTATACTTAGACGATCTGTTGGTTGCGTCATAGGATTTCAGCGAACACCTAGAGACGCTGGAGATTGTCGGAAAGTGCTTGACGAATGCAGGACTGACGATTAATGTCGAGAAGTCGAAGTTTTCTTTTGATGAGCTTCACTATCTCGGTTATAAGGTCGGTCAGGGTTGCTTGAAAGCAGATCCAGATAAGATCGCAGCTATTACGAGCTTTCCTTTGCCAACTACAACTCGTCAAGTTCGCCGGTTTCTCGGTATGGCAGGTTGGTATCGGCGATTCGTTAAGGATTTCAGCACTCTAGCCGCACCCTTGACCGAGACGTTGAAAAAGGGAAAAGTCTTCAAGCTCAGTCCAGAAGCTATTGAAGCATTCCTGCAAATCAAACAAGCTCTGACTTCAGCGCCTGTACTAGTCAATCCGGACTTCTCCAAAGAATTCATCATTCTCTGCGACGCATCCGCGACTGGCATCGGATGTGTACTCTGTCAGCGGGACGAATCCGGGGCGGAGCAGCCCATATACTACTTCTCTCGGAAACATAATGCTGCACAGAAAAACTATTCGGTGACAGAGCGCGAGTGCTTAGTAGCTTTTGAAGGTATCCAGAAGTTTAGATCTTACGTTGAGGGATACCATTTTCGTGTTATTCCAGCCTGAAATGGCTGATGACTATGAAGGATCCAACCGGAAGATTAGCGAGGTGGAGTATGCGACTCCAAGGTTTTGATTTTGTGGTGGAGCATAGGAAAGGTACTTTGAATGTCGTGCCAAATGCACTATCAAGAGCGTATGAAGACGATGAGTTGACAGTGTCAGCTTTCCTTTCGTGTCTACCACAGATCGGTGCCCCGGAGGTACTCCACATCGATCTTGAGGATCCGTCCTTTAAATCTGAAAGTTATCTCGATATCATCAGTCATATCAGGAAGGAACATGAGCGGTTACCTGACCTCAAAGTGTCGGAAGGATACATTTACGAACGCACAAAACATGCGGTTGGTAATCCCTTGGCCGACGATCTAACTTGGAAGTTGTGGGTCCCCTCAGAGATGACGGAGTCGTTGATCTCATTGGCTCACATTCCGCCGCGCGCTTCTCATGGTGGGGTGGTGAAGACGGTTTACAGATTGAAAGATAGATTCTACTGGCCCGGTAAGTACACTCAGGTCAAACTGTACGTAGACCGGTGTGAAACGTGCCAGACCAGTAAGGCAGCTAACACGACGTTAAGGGCTGAGATGGGAAACAGTTTCGAAGTGGAGAGGCCGTTTCAACACTTATATGTTGACTTTCTCGGGCCGTACCCAAAATCAAGATCCGGAAATGCCTACATCGTCATCGTGTTAGATCAACTAATGAAATTTGTCTTCATCAAGCCACTACGCAAGGCTACAGCCGCGAACGTGGTCAAGTTCTTGAAAGACGAAGTTTTTCTGATTTACGGAGTACCAGAGAGCATTCTCTCTGATAATGGTACACAATTTGTTGGGAAGGAGTTCCAAAAACTCATGGATGTTTTCGGGGTCAAACACTACTGGACGGCGGTGTATGCTCCCCAGTCGAACGCTAGTGAACGAGTGAACCGTTCAATTTTGGCGGCCATTCGGTCATACGTCAATCCTCGACAAACAGATGGGGACGCCCATCTGTCGTCGATCAGTAGTGCCTAACGCACGACGGTGCATTCAACCCTCTCGATGTCCCCATATGAAGCCTTATTCGGACAACGTATGATAGAGCATGGGGCAGATTATCGCCTTCTAAGGGAGTTGAATGTACTGAACTGTTCGGAGATAGATTGGCTTCCCAAAGCTGCTAAGACGAACATCATCCATTCTTATTTTAAACAAGCATTAATAAAAACCCATGAAGCCTACGAGAAGAATTACAACCTTCGGAGTAGGAACATAACGTACAAGGTAGGAGATGAAATCTGTGCAAGAAATCATGTTCTAAGCGATGCGACAAAAAACTATGTCCGAAATTTATCAAAGTTCGTGTAACTCAAGTAATCGGAAACAATTTATATGAAGTTGAAGACCGGCGAGGTCACAAGTCGACATGTCATACAAAAGACTTGAAAAGATAGTACTCTTGTACTTAGTACTTAGACAATTATTTAACTATTTCGATCTTTCGAAATATTAAACATTTTTACCAGATTTACATGCAAGTGCATACAGTACTTAATACCCTGCTATTAAGTTCCCATTAAGTTCCAACGACCGTAGATTCCACAGATATGAATCCATCTTGTATATTCAGATTCCACTTCCAAGTCGGAATCTGCTATTTCCCCAAGCAAATCAAATTTCCAGAATGTTCACATTCCAATGAGTGTAATGGAAGGGTACCTCCCTTCACAGACAAATAAACCGAACACACACCTGCTAGATTTGTACTTGGCTCACACCAAAAATCACGGTTATATCGTTCACGCTAGACAAAACATGAAATTGGACTTACGAATGACGTAAGAATGTCGGAACCGTAATATGATGACAGATAGATGTCAGGCAACAAGACGGATTTAATAGTCGATGCGGCTGACTAAGTTATCTCCACTTGTCAATCCTGTCCTACACTTGGTATTCTCAGTCTATTGCTTGAATTCAATAATGTCAGTTCCAAGACACTCGAAAATGGGTGTGATCCTAAAAATTCGACAGGCCGAGTATTTAAAAATCCGATGTAGATACGCAATCTAAAGCGTGTGACATAAACCTTTTACCCCATGGAAAAAGTAAGACTGTACCCATTCTTATTCTCTCAAGGAAATTCCATTCTTCCTAACCTGCGAATGCAAAATGACAGTATTGGCTATGACATATAGATAAAGAAAAATCTTCGTGAGCACTAACGCCAGGAATGTGTTTCCAACTTCACAATTGACACATGTCAACACCAAATGGAACAATGAACGTATATCGCACTATTATTCAAGTAACGGAACCTTCTGAGATATAGCGAATGACAGCATTAGTGTCTTTACCATATCTCTAACCTTTTTCTTATTATTATTCTGACATATATGACTTGGACAGAAATTATTCCCAAATTATTATGACGAGCAATATCCTCCAGTCATTTAATCAGTATAACACCTAAATTTGACAACCGGTGCAACCAGACCATTATCTCTGCCATTTCCATCCAAATTATTGAATCTGTCATACGTTTATTGACAATCCACTACGCATAGCTGAAAAGTGCACAGTGAGCATTGCCCCTTAAGGCTTATTTTGACACGCCATCTGTCGTGCCAACAAACAAATAGTTCAAACACTGGAACGCAGACATGAGACTGGAAGTTAGGGCGTTGGCCAGTTGGAAGTAGAAAAATATGATCTAGAAAAATCAAAGGTGGAAGTCATTTTGAAGACACACTTTGAACTACGAACAACTCTCTCGCAGAACATTTTCACTTAGATATTCTAACCACTGTTATTTTATATAATTTCTTGGACGTGAAATTGGCCCCATCATTGTATTGAAAGGAGATACAACCCAATTTGGGTATTTTTTAATATCGGATGAGGTAAGAACTCTATAATTAAGTTCAAGTTAAATATCATAAGATCCAGATTCCTACTCGTTATGGTAGGACATAATTTTTCTTTTGATGAGACATGAGGTAATAAAAGTTTTGTGCCCATAGGTCCGCCAATTCTGAGGAGGCAGCTAGGAGAATTTTCAACTATAGATCGAGGGAATAAATTAGCATTATCCTGAACGTAGAAACTGTGGCCTTTCACCTAAGAATTTTTTTTACTCCGTGGGAGATCCTACGACACGTATCCACGCCCAAGCAAGTGGGCATGGGTACTTTCATATACCTATAGATATCCTCGCATATATTATTAATATACATAGGCGTAGTCTGCGCCTTCTGATGCACAACATCGTGTTTTTGGTGGCCTCATCTTTTTTTCGAATAGCACTTTTACTCGGTGACACTAGGTTTTGTCCCTAAGCTACTCACATGCGGTAGCAAGGATTGTTCAAGCAATATTCACCCTCTTGCTTATTGGAAGCAAGGTGAACGCGTGGTTTCCTTCTGGCGTTGATCCGTTTTGGCTCGCCGACGACCACGACGTCCACACGAGGACATACCGCCTACATTGAGGCTCAACAGCAGCTGAAAAATATCTCATCAGACACTGGAGTCAGTAGAGACTGACCACACCAACAGACGCAGTACGAATCCGCTCCAAGATTCAACTGGACGTCTGGCTGGTATTTTAATGCCTATGCCGGTCCATCATCTATATCGTTATCTACATGGAAATATCGAAGCCACGAGGGAATAATCAAGACTCATCACTACAAGTCATCATCTTCACGTAGCAGTAGATCCAGTTAAACGACATATTGTGTGCATAAAAAAAATAATGACATTCGATTTTGGTGCTGAATTATCCAAGAGATAATACCAGGTAACACTTTTCATTTCTATTGTTGTCCCTTGTGAATCTGGTGAGGAGCTAAGAAGCTCCACTCACTGCACATTCATTAAAAATTGAAGAGGTTGAACCTGCCTCTACATTAAGCGTCAAACGCCAACGCTATAGTTGTCGACCACGGACGGTGGTGCCAACGCATATCCGAATTGTTCACTTTACAGACGGATTCCACACTCCCATCTATATGCAGATACTTATTTCATGTCTTAGATTCATATATTTATACTATTATTATCGTTAAATATGTAGATTTAAGTTTGAATAGTGAAGTGTTAATACTAGTGCTCCGAATATTTACAATCAATTTATTTTTTTTTTGATGTGTTGATATTAATCCTAAAATACAAAATATCTACTTTGCATCGACATCCCTTTAATTGTAGTCGTGTTGAGATCAATTCGCGTAAGATTGTTTCACTTTTTTTTGTAAACTCGGTTCAATCCAATCGGTATTCCGGAATCTCACTTAAAGTTTCAGCGTGAAAGCATCCAGTTCTTTGAGCTTAACTACACTCGTCGTCGGTACGAATCTTTTACGTGTTAAAATCCTTAATCATTACAAGATAAAAACGAAAGTATCTCCCGGTTCACTTCGGCATTAGTCAGAACCAAATCTAGCGGCCCGGTGCCGAGCATACGTACTAAATCGTCGCGCTCTTCGCGTTAAAGGAGGAAGAATCCTCATTTGGATTGCGTTTATAAACGGTCAAGAAGTATATTTTCACTTTTGGATTTCGAAATACGGACTTCTTTGGTAGAGTCATTTCTACCTTTTTTTCTACTTCACGTTGAATATTTTTTTTTATTTTCACTTGCCCATTGAGACTCATACCTTCGTGTCGGTAGCGACCATCCTGAACATAGGTTCAGCACCGCTTTTAGATGTTCATCCGTTTTCCTTTTTTTTGAAATCCTGAAACTTATACTTACTTTCACTCGTACATTACATTTTAATTATTTTTTGAAATTTAAATAAAAACAAATTATTAATTTATTTATTTAAAAATTTTTTTATTGTCTTTAATTATATCACAATATTTTTTAATAAATTTATTATTTTGACGCGACGCGTTTCGAACTAGAAGTTCATCATCGGGAATTCAAGTCAGTTGTTAGATGATTATGTTTCTTAGACAGAGGAATACCATCGGGGTGAGCAGAGTAGGCACGATTTTGTCCAGTGATTTGGTGAATTCTTCCTGAGTCACTCTGTTGCATTAGGTCTACCTTCTTCCCTCTACCTCTTGTCACTTCGGTATGTCTTCGATCTCTGTCCGGATTGAGCAGTTTTGTTTTGCTTGGTCGTCAGTAGCTGAGGTGTTGACATGTCCAATTGGTGACGTCTGAGATTCCGGTCGTATGAGAGTAGAATGAGCAGGTCTTCTGACCGGTGGTTGGTGCTTTTTGCTCGACGAACGTCAGCTGCAGAAGCTGGTCGTTCGCTCAACTACGACCCAGTTGGTTTCAACCACAACGCAGCTTGTTTCTTCTGTTTGTTTAATTAACCAATTTGTATTTGAAGTTTATAGTCATTTTTTTTTTATAGATGTAAGGAAGTGACGGTATGCGTTGAGACATGAAGCGCTAACCGGTAGTTGGAGTTATATACCCGATGTACGTCAGCAGTAGCGTAATGTCACCTTCGAATACCCGAACAACTTGTCGTTTAGAGGAGATTGTCTTCTCACTTACAATAGAACGCCGTAATGTACCAAGTCTACACACACTAGTTTTTTTTTTATTACAGTTTTTTTTTGCGTCGGTTAAGTTGCAGAACCGATCGTACACACCTTGTTCCGTGGAAGGGGGTGGGGTTGCCATCTCCCGAATCCTTTATGACAAACTTATTTTCGTATATAGTTATTTTTGAAACATATTTCAGTTCAGGTATCTAGTTTTTTTTTGAGTATTCCGTCAATCAAGTTTTCAGAATTTTTGAGATAGTGCCCGCATTTAATTATATTTTTTTTGATAGAGCCCACCTTTTTGAATTTCTTGAATTTTGGGATAGAGCCCGTATTTAGAATCTACAGTTACAGTCCATAATTTGTTGGGATAGTGCCCACCTTTTCATTAAATACATCAGATTTATGAAGTTTAAGTTATTAAGTATCAACTTAGATTTTTGAGCGTTAGTTAAGTATCAATATAATTTTTTTTACATTTTTTTTTTTTGAATTTTTCTTCCGTAATATTAGAACTTATTTGGTGAAGATATAATTAGGCATTCACTTGAACTTTTCGTTGAGAAACGGATAGAGTTTTGATTTAATACTTTCAATAGACGAAATTGTTTAGGCCTATACTTACCGTTAATATTAAGCACTAGAAGACTTAAGTTCATTTCGATAATTTTTTTTTTGAACTACTTGATTGACGAATATCCGTTGAAATTCTAGCTCACGGCATATTTGAAATTTTTTTTTTTAATTTATCTATTTACCCAAGTAGCATCCGTCCGAGGATTTCTCACGGACTACTTGATTTTCTTTTATCTACCGGATTTACGAACTTACATTGAATTGTATTAACAAATAACCGTTCGAGGAATTGCTCACGGTGTATTTGAAATTTTTCTTTCACTAACTAATTTTGACGTATCATTTTTATTGTCTTATTGCTTGGGTAGAACCCGTTCGAGGAATTTCTCACGAACTACGATACTTTCCTTTTTTTTGGAACTGCGGAACTACACGTCCGCGTAGTTATCCGTCCGTTTACCATCGCGGTTGAAAGAGCAACCCAGGTCGCAAGAGAGCTACTAGAAGTACTTACTTTACAAAGTACAAGGACTTTATAGTCATGGCTCCAGGGGCACCAAAACCTAAAACTGGTCGTAACCAAAACGATGTAGTTGAGAACCCCTCCGACGACGAAGGCAGTCAAGTTGAGATTCAAGCCGGTGATAATACCGTTAATAGAAGAATCATAGTAGACGATGATGAAGTGGCGCGAGCCGAGGATCATTCTGCGTATATACAGCAAGCGGTCTCAGCCATCATCGACTTGCATAGGGTCAACGATAGACAGTTCATGGCAGAATTAGCCAGGAGTCATGCACTACTACTTGATCAAGTGGCGCAGCTACTCCAGAAACGTACTGTCGAAACTACTCAACCTGTTGCTCCCCCTTCAAGACCATCGGCCCCTCCTAATGCCACTTCGACGCAAAAAGTTATGCGACAAGTGAATTTAGCCGACCCAGACACTACACGTGTCGTTAACCAAAATGTCCCTTCTGAACCTACTACTTCCAGAAATTTTCAGTCCGCGTATAGGCCGATCAATGAAGATGAGGCAAACCGGATTACACCACATTACGAGCCAACTAGAGTGCCACCTTTGCCGGAAGTTGATCCAGCCCAAATGCCTCTAGGCTCGAACCTAGATGAATTTATGACGCGACTAAACGCGTTCAATTTCGACGACGAGTCCGCTGCGTCGCCACCTAGGCCACCTCCCTCGAACGCAACTTCTATGAACTGTGTTCATCCATTCATTAGATTGCGTTCGATGTAGTTATGGTGTGCCGTGGTATGATATTACCACGAACTTTTACCATTTCGTGTCAGGTTCCGTAGAGTCATGGTACTGGGTGTACCTGAAAGGCAACAAACACACTATGTGGGAAGAGTTGAAAACTGCTTTATTAGAACAATACCGCAGTCTAGAAACTGACACAGAGCTCTTCAGGAAACTGTCGGATCGCAAGATGTTAAATGGTGAGTCTTTCAATGACTTCTATGATGCCATTCTACACCTGAATTAGAGGATGCGAAATCCCAGACCTGAAAAGGAGCTCATTGAGATTATTAAAACAAATGTCTGTAGGCGTATGAGTGAACTCCTCATTACCAATTTAAGGCAGCTAGCCTATTATTGTCGAGCTATTGAGAAAGCTCAATCTCAATATGAGAATTCCCGTCCGAGTTTTGTGCCAAGTGCACAACGTCCACCTGCAAGGCGATTCGTCAACGAAATCGTAGAGGAGCCTTGTCAGGATCTAATTGAAGCTTTGTCCAATAGCAACATCGAAGCGATCCAGAGGGATCGTAGTTTGCAAAAATGCTGGAATTGCCAAATTCTTGGCCACAGTTTTCGAGATTGCGCAAAACCAATTGACAAAGTATTTTGTTTCCGCTGCGGCTTGGCTGATGCCTATAGCCGGACTTGTCCGAAATGTCTAGCGGGAAACGAGAGGAGGAACAACCCAACAACCGGGGGGGGGGGGGGGTTCGCTCCGAATAGACGTACCCGGAGTGTAAGTGTATAAGCCGGAAGCACCTCTTGAACTTCCAAAAGTAACAATATTAAAACTGATTAAAGACAAAACTGAATTGCCGAACAATGATAAAAATGATTGTAGAACAATCCCTGTTTTGAATAACGAACCCAAACCAGTTACAAATTTGAATTTTAGTAATAACAAAACAGAACCATTATATCGTAAATCTTTTCATGAAAGATTACACAATTACAATGTAGTGCGTAGGAGAATTGTCACTTTTCCAGAATTATCCAAACGGATAAGACGGATAAGGGAGCGCTTCCATCGGAAGCGGACTACTTACCGTAACATCGCGTCAGCAACAATAGGCTGAGAATCGACCGACCCTCGTCCTTATGTGACGGTCGGTTTATTCGGCGATAGCTTCTTAGGTCTTCTCGATTCAGGGGCAAGTAAAAGTTGCTTAGGCACGGATATGCTTCCCTATTTGAGAGACAAGAATGTTACGGTAAGGAAGGTAGAGACTACCGTGTCCACGGCCGATGAACACAAGCAATCCATAGTAGGAGTGATCACTACAGCGATCCAATATAAGGATGTGACAAAAGATATCGATCTGTATATTGTGCCTTCGTTAAGCCAACGTCTATATTTAGGCGTCGACTTTTGGCAGAAGTTCCAGATCGCACCTCATGTAATTGCGGGTCTTTCAGGAATTACGACCGGTGGGCCAGAGGAACGACCCACAAACCAGATTAAGTTGAATGATGAAGAGTCTAAACAACTAGAAGCTGTTGTTCGTAGATTTCCTTCTTTCGCAATGCATGGGCTCGGGAAAACGAACCTAGTGCAGCATTACATAGATACGGGTAATGCCGTACCAATAAAGCAAAAGTACTATCCCGTATCTCCGGCGATAACAACCCTTATGTATGCGGAGTTAGACCGTATGCTTTCGTTAGGAGTCATCGAGGAAAGTTCCAGCGCATGGAGTTCCCCAGTGGTGCTAGTACGCAAACCTGGTAAGAACCGCTTGTGTCTATACTTTCGGAAGGTGAACTCCGTAACAAAGAAAGATGCTCGACCGATTGCGCATATAGAGGGGCTGCTGGCACGTCTGACAGAGACACGTTATATTTCTAGCGTGGACCTGAATGATGCGTTTTGGCAGATACCACTGGAGCAAAGTTCGAGGGAAAAGACCGCTTTTACGGTACCTGGCCGACCACTGTACCAATTTAAGGTCATGCCCTTCGGTCTATGTAATGCAGCACAAAGTTTGAGTTACCTGATGAGTCGCGTAGTCCCATCAGGGTTACGAGATCAAGTCTTTGTATACTTAGACGATCTGTTGGTTGCGTCATAGGATTTCAGCGAACACCTAGAGACGCTGGAGATTGTCGGAAAGTGCTTGACGAATGCAGGACTGACGATTAATGTCGAGAAGTCGAAGTTTTCTTTTGATGAGCTTCACTATCTCGGTTATAAGGTCGGTCAGGGTTGCTTGAAAGCAGATCCAGATAAGATCGCAGCTATTACGAGCTTTCCTTTGCCAACTACAACTCGTCAAGTTCGCCGGTTTCTCGGTATGGCAGGTTGGTATCGGCGATTCGTTAAGGATTTCAGCACTCTAGCCGCACCCTTGACCGAGACGTTGAAAAAGGGAAAAGTCTTCAAGCTCAGTCCAGAAGCTATTGAAGCATTCCTGCAAATCAAACAAGCTCTGACTTCAGCGCCTGTACTAGTCAATCCGGACTTCTCCAAAGAATTCATCATTCTCTGCGACGCATCCGCGACTGGCATCGGATGTGTACTCTGTCAGCGGGACGAATCCGGGGCGGAGCAGCCCATATACTACTTCTCTCGGAAACATAATGCTGCACAGAAAAACTATTCGGTGACAGAGCGCGAGTGCTTAGTAGCTTTTGAAGGTATCCAGAAGTTTAGATCTTACGTTGAGGGATACCATTTTCGTGTTATTCCAGCCTGAAATGGCTGATGACTATGAAGGATCCAACCGGAAGATTAGCGAGGTGGAGTATGCGACTCCAAGGTTTTGATTTTGTGGTGGAGCATAGGAAAGGTACTTTGAATGTCGTGCCAAATGCACTATCAAGAGCGTATGAAGACGATGAGTTGACAGTGTCAGCTTTCCTTTCGTGTCTACCACAGATCGGTGCCCCGGAGGTACTCCACATCGATCTTGAGGATCCGTCCTTTAAATCTGAAAGTTATCTCGATATCATCAGTCATATCAGGAAGGAACATGAGCGGTTACCTGACCTCAAAGTGTCGGAAGGATACATTTACGAACGCACAAAACATGCGGTTGGTAATCCCTTGGCCGACGATCTAACTTGGAAGTTGTGGGTCCCCTCAGAGATGACGGAGTCGTTGATCTCATTGGCTCACATTCCGCCGCGCGCTTCTCATGGTGGGGTGGTGAAGACGGTTTACAGATTGAAAGATAGATTCTACTGGCCCGGTAAGTACACTCAGGTCAAACTGTACGTAGACCGGTGTGAAACGTGCCAGACCAGTAAGGCAGCTAACACGACGTTAAGGGCTGAGATGGGAAACAGTTTCGAAGTGGAGAGGCCGTTTCAACACTTATATGTTGACTTTCTCGGGCCGTACCCAAAATCAAGATCCGGAAATGCCTACATCGTCATCGTGTTAGATCAACTAATGAAATTTGTCTTCATCAAGCCACTACGCAAGGCTACAGCCGCGAACGTGGTCAAGTTCTTGAAAGACGAAGTTTTTCTGATTTACGGAGTACCAGAGAGCATTCTCTCTGATAATGGTACACAATTTGTTGGGAAGGAGTTCCAAAAACTCATGGATGTTTTCGGGGTCAAACACTACTGGACGGCGGTGTATGCTCCCCAGTCGAACGCTAGTGAACGAGTGAACCGTTCAATTTTGGCGGCCATTCGGTCATACGTCAATCCTCGACAAACAGATGGGGACGCCCATCTGTCGTCGATCAGTAGTGCCTAACGCACGACGGTGCATTCAACCCTCTCGATGTCCCCATATGAAGCCTTATTCGGACAACGTATGATAGAGCATGGGGCAGATTATCGCCTTCTAAGGGAGTTGAATGTACTGAACTGTTCGGAGATAGATTGGCTTCCCAAAGTTGCTAAGACGAACATCATCCATTCTTATTTTAAACAAGCATTAATAAAAACCCATGAAGCCTACGAGTAGGAACATAACGTACAAGGTAGGAGATGAAATCTGTGCAAGAAATCATGTTCTAAGCGATGCGACAAAAAACTATGTCCGAAATTTATCAAAGTTCGTGTAACTCAAGTAATCGGAAACAATTTATATGAAGTTGAAGACCGGCGAGGTCACAAGTCGACATGTCATACAAAAGACTTGAAAAGATAGTACTCTTGTACTTAGTACTTAGACAATTATTTAACTATTTCGATCTTTCGAAATATTAAACATTTTTACCAGATTTACATGCAAGTGCATACAGTACTTAATACCCTGCTATTAAGTTCCCATTAAGTTCCAACGACCGTAGATTCCACAGATATGAATCCATCTTGTATATTCAGATTCCACTTCCAAGTCGGAATCTGCTATTTCCCCAAGCAAATCAAATTTCCAGAATGTTCACATTCCAATGAGTGTAATGGAAGGGTACCTCCCTTCACAGACAAATAAACCGAACACACACCTGCTAGATTTGTACTTGGCTCACACCAAAAATCACGGTTATATCATTCACGCTAGACAAAACATGAAATTGGACTTACGAATGACGTAAGAATGTCGGAACCGTAATATGATGACAGATAGATGTCAGGCAACAAGACGGATTTAATAGTCGATGCGGCTGACTAAGTTATCTCCACTTGTCAATCCTGTCCTACACTTGGTATTCTCAGTCTATTGCTTGAATTCAATAATGTCAGTTCCAAGACACTCGAAAATGGGTGTGATCCTAAAAATTCGACAGGCCGAGTATTTAAAAATCCGATGTAGATACGCAATCTAAAGCGTGTGACATAAACCTTTTACCCTATGGAAAAAGTAAGACTGTACCCATTCTTATTCTCTCAAGGAAATTCCATTCTTCCTAACCTGCGAATGCAAAATGACAGTATTGGCTATGACATATAGATAAAGAAAAATCTTCGTGAGCACTAACGCCAGGAATGTGTTTCCAACTTCACAATTGACACATGTCAACACCAAATGGAACAATGAACGTATATCGCACTATTATTCAAGTAACGGAACCTTCTGAGATATAGCGAATGACAGCATTAGTGTCTTTACCATATCTCTAACCTTTTTCTTATTATTATTCTGACATATATGACTTGGACAGAAATTATTCCCAAATTATTATGACGAGCAATATCCTCCAGTCATTTAATCAGTATAACACCTAAATTTGACAACCGGTGCAACCAGACCATTATCTCTGCCATTTCCATCCAAATTATTGAATCTGTCATACGTTTATTGACAATCCACTACGCATAGCTGAAAAGTGCACAGTGAGCATTGCCCCTTAAGGCTTATTTTGACACGCCATCTGTCGTGCCAACAAACAAATAGTTCAAACACTGGAACGCAGACATGAGACTGGAAGTTAGGGCGTTGGCCAGTTGGAAGTAGAAAAATATGATCTAGAAAAATCAAAGGTGGAAGTCATTTTGAAGACACACTTTGAACTACGAACAACTCTCTCGCAGAACATTTTCACTTAGATATTCTAACCACTGTTATTTTATATAATTTCTTGGACGTGAAATTGGCCCCATCATTGTATTGAAAGGAGATACAACCCAATTTGGGTATTTTTTAATATCGGATGAGGTAAGAACTCTATAATTAAGTTCAAGTTAAATATCATAAGATCCAGATTCCTACTCGTTATGGTAGGACATAATTTTTCTTTTGATGAGACATGAGGTAATAAAAGTTTTGTGCCCATAGGTCCGCCAATTCTGAGGAGGCAGCTAGGAGAATTTTCAACTATAGATCGAGGGAATAAATTAGCATTATCCTGAACGTAGAAACTGTGGCCTTTCACCTAAGAATTTTTTTTACTCCGTGGGAGATCCTACGACACGTATCCACGCCCAAGCAAGTGGGCATGGGTACTTTCATATACCTATAGATATCCTCGCATATATTATTAATATACATAGGCGTAGTCTGCGCCTTCTGATGCACAACATCGTGTTTTTGGTGGCCTCATCTTTTTTTCGAATAGCACTTTTACTCGGTGACACTAGGTTTTGTCCCTAAGCTACTCACATGCGGTAGCAAGGATTGTTCAAGCAATATTCACCCTCTTGCTTATTGGAAGCAAGGTGAACGCGTGGTTTCCTTCTGGCGTTGATCCGTTTTGGCTCGCCGACGACCACGACGTCCACACGAGGACATACCGCCTACATTGAGGCTCAACAGCAGCTGAAAAATATCTCATCAGACACTGGAGTCAGTAGAGACTGACCACACCAACAGACGCAGTACGAATCCGCTCCAAGATTCAACTGGACGTCTGGCTGGTATTTTAATGCCTATGCCGGTCCATCATCTATATCGTTATCTACATGGAAATATCGAAGCCACGAGGGAATAATCAAGACTCATCACTACAAGTCATCATCTTCACGTAGCAGTAGATCCAGTTAAACGACATATTGTGTGCATAAAAAAAATAATGACATTCGATTTTGGTGCTGAATTATCCAAGAGATAATACCAGGTAACACTTTTCATTTCTATTGTTGTCCCTTGTGAATCTGGTGAGGAGCTAAGAAGCTCCACTCACTGCACATTCATTAAAAATTGAAGAGGTTGAACCTGCCTCTACATTAAGCGTCAAACGCCAACGCTATAGTTGTCGACCACGGACGGTGGTGCCAACGCATATCCGAATTGTTCACTTTACAGACGGATTCCACACTCCCATCTATATGCAGATACTTATTTCATGTCTTAGATTCATATATTTATACTATTATTATCGTTAAATATGTAGATTTAAGTTTGAATAGTGAAGTGTTAATACTAGTGCTCCGAATATTTACAATCAATTTATTTTTTTTTTGATGTGTTGATATTAATCCTAAAATACAAAATATCTACTTTGCATCGACATCCCTTTAATTGTAGTCGTGTTGAGATCAATTCGCGTAAGATTGTTTCACTTTTTTTTGTAAACTCGGTTCAATCCAATCGGTATTCCGGAATCTCACTTAAAGTTTCAGCGTGAAAGCATCCAGTTCTTTGAGCTTAACTACACTCGTCGTCGGTACGAATCTTTTACGTGTTAAAATCCTTAATCATTACAAGATAAAAACGAAAGTATCTCCCGGTTCACTTCGGCATTAGTCAGAACCAAATCTAGCGGCCCGGTGCCGAGCATACGTACTAAATCGTCGCGCTCTTCGCGTTAAAGGAGGAAGAATCCTCATTTGGATTGCGTTTATAAACGGTCAAGAAGTATATTTTCACTTTTGGATTTCGAAATACGGACTTCTTTGGTAGAGTCATTTCTACCTTTTTTTCTACTTCACGTTGAATATTTTTTTTTATTTTCACTTGCCCATTGAGACTCATACCTTCGTGTCGGTAGCGGCCATCCTGAACATAGGTTCAGCACCGCTTTTAGATGTTCATCCGTTTTCCTTTTTTTTGAAATCCTGAAACTTATACTTACTTTCACTCGTACATTACATTTTAATTATTTTTTGAAATTTAAATAAAAACAAATTATTAATTTATTTATTTAAAAATTTTTTTATTGTCTTTAATTATATCACAATATTTTTTAATAAATTTATTATTTTGACGCGACGCGTTTCGAACTAGAAGTTCATCATCGGGCGTATATGATTGACTGCCAATATTGTTGTCGTCTCGTCTATGATTTGTTTTGTTGTTGGCGATGAATGATTAATAATTATTATGTGTAATATGATATGTGTTTGTCTCTTTTATTCTATTGTGCTTGTTTTGGTAATTTATTGCAGTGTTATATAATATATTTCCTTTAATTGTTAATTTGTCATTTAAAATGTTGTCTCGTTCTATTTTGCTTGCTTTGTATATTTCGTATTCTTCGAGAACGTCCTTGTTTCTCCCTTTCTTACAATAATGTAGTGGTGTTAGATTAGTTTCAAAATTGGTGTAATTGTGATTGTTTTCTATTAGGTGAAGTGCAAAATTTGATTTGGTATTGTATTTAGGTAGATGTTCTATAAATCTGTCATTAAAGGTTCTTCCGGTCTGTCCGACATAAAATTTATCGCATTCGTTGCAATTTATTTTATAAATACCTGAACAATTTTGTGTGTCTTTTGATGTTTTTTGTTTGAGTATTTTGGATATGTTATTATTGGTTTTGTACGAAACTTGTATGTTTGTTTAGTTCGTTGTGTATTATGTGAGGTAGTATGTTGGTGTAATTAATTGAAATGTAATGTTTCTCTGTGTTATTGTTGTTGTTACTATCATTTTTGTCGTTGTTTTTAATTTTCTCTTTCTTTTTATTGATTAACTTATCTATTATGTATGGTTTGTATCCGTTTGATATGGCTATTTGTTTGATTGTTAATACTTCATTATTGTAGTCTTGTTGGTCCATGGGTACGTTTATGAGGCGATTAATTTAAGCATTAATGGTGGATTTACATGTAATCTTCGACGTCTGCATCTGCAAATTTGCAGAAAAGTAAAGCGGGTGAGCTATACGACATAACACGCAAGAGTGAAAGAGTACACATATACCTACCTGTTTTTACTTGCTATAATTTTTAAAGCCCGGTGACAGATGTCAAAGTCATCTGTTTTGCTGTAATAAAGATAATTTATATCACGAAGTGTTCATTTTCTACTTTTAAATATTAAAATATATAAGAGTTTGACGACAAAAAAAGAAAATTAATGAGGTTGTTTTTGGCCAAGACTGCGCGCGGTGCTACGTGCCACAATGCCACACAATGAAACCGTCGATCTTTTACGGGAAAAGTTTCCGGACCGTGTTATCTCTAAGAGGTGATCACAATTGGCCACCGAGATATTGTGATTTAACACCTTGCGACTTCTTCCTTTGGGGCCAAGTGAAAGACAAGTTCTACGCCAACAGCCCAGCGTCGATTTAAGACCTCAAATATGGAATTCGTGAAGCTTTTGGAGCATACAGCAGCCACTTTGTGATTTGCGATTTCCATTATCAATGGCATATTTTACTCTTTACATTGAAATAAACATCCGATCATTTATCTCAAAAAATGCCTATTTTATTTGAATATCAAAATAACACTTCTTATTGGAAAACCCTTTATAAGCACCAGCCATTAGTCTTACTATATCTTTGGACAGTTCGGATCAAGTTTTGTTGCGTCTCTTAAAACCTTTTCTGCAATGCGTTGTTCACCTAAAACATGATGAATCTCTCCAAGCACCCGCAAGGATTCAGTATGATGATCAGCAACCGCGTTTATTAGGCATTGTTTTGCATCAGCCCATTGTTGAAGGTATATGCAAATTTGACCCCGCTAAAATAAAAAAAATAAAAATTTTAAATTCTAAATTTAAATACAAAAAAATCACCATAAACATTATCTGATGATATTGTGGATTGAGTTTGGCAGCCTCTTGAATGCAGTTTAACGCTTCATTTGGTTCTTCAATCTGTAGTTGCAAAAACAATGTTTTTGATAATATTATCATTTGCATTAATTAAGAATTTAGTCTCACCCTCAGCTAAATAACCCAAGACCTGTGATTCCCCATCTGCGGGCTAAATGAACTCAATGAACTGGCCGTTTCAGTTAATGCCTGTTCTACTCGGTTAGCTGGAACCAAAGACGTAGCATACACCGAATCTAGAACCAAAACAAAATATTTACATATATTTATTTTTTGTTTCGTTTAAGACTTACTATATCAACTTACTTGAATCTTTGTCAGGCATTTGAGAAATGTGAACATGTACAACACTTCTTGTGTCGGACTGTTTTTCTAAATCATTCTTATCGCTACCGGCGACCATATTGCCGCCATACGTGCCGTTCAGCGAACGAAAACTTAAGAGCTTTTTCGAATGATTCATTAAGCAAATAAACAAGGCCCCATCGAACTGCACCTAGAGTGAGAAAAAGAAAACTAATAACGCCATCAGTAGCACTATTGAATGTAGAATACAAAAATGTATAATTCATTGCTGTGAGTCAAACCTTTTGACAAAATCGGCATAGACCAATTGAACTTTTTCAGATTTTACTGAATTTCTCAACAAAAAAAATCAATCGGGCTGTGTTTTTTTTGCAAAAGGTTTGACTCACACCAATGAATTATATATTTTTGTATTCTACATTTAATAGTGCTACTGATGGCGTTATTAGTTTTTAATTTCAACCAAAATATAAAAAAAAGTAGAACAAAAGAAAGTTCCTTTTAGATTTTTCCAAAAACCAACAACCGGAGTTCTTTTGTTAGGATTTTTTTATATTTTGGTTAAAATTAAAAACTAATAACGCCATCAGTAGCACTATTAAATGTAGAATACAAAATTGTATAATCGGGCTGTGTTTTTTTTTTTTTTTGCAAAAGGTTTGACTCACAGCAATGAATTATACATTTTTGTATTCGGCATTAAATGCGTCTACCTTTGGTAATTTAAACACTTGCCATTTTTTCTTGTGGAACCAGCTGATCACTAACCATTTTGCTGGAATTTATGGGGGAAGGCGCAGTACTCTGGGCATCTGATGCTTCATCATCTAAGAACTCAAATTCCATATAATCTGAAAAAATTACTATAATCATCATTTTACGTTACACAAAAAAGTAAAACAATTATAAAAACCTGGAAAGCCTTCGAGGTATTCTTCAACTTCCTCAAGAATATTCATTGAGTCTTGATTTTCTAAGGGAGTAAAATTAATTGTAACAAATACATTCGATGGTGGATACAAATATAAATATATTAAGTACTCACTTTTTTGTTTTTTGGCTGCTGCTGTGTCCATATTTTTATAATTAAATTTTCGAAATTAATTTTCCTAGCACGCTTTTGCAAATCAAAACATATAATGAAAAAAAAACAGATTGTTTTGACAGTTCAACAAAAAAATTATGGTGCAGATGAAAAAAAATTATGGTGCAGATGAAAACGCTATAAAAAAGATGAACATGTTCGTCTTCGCCATAACTTTCATCTGCATGAGTCGAATTTCCTATAATCTGCATCCGTGCAGACGTCTGCATTTTTGTTTTACCTCTCTATCACACTAGTATGATTTTTGTATCTTGCGTCCTCTATTTTTGCAGATGATGGCATGCAGATCAATGTAAAGCCACCATAAAAGCTGACATTTTTTGGGAATACGGGTGGTGGGAATTGTTATGGATGACGATGTCTGTTGTTGTTGGTTTTCGGAATATTTTATATTTAAGTTTGCTATTGTTTTTTGTGATACTTAGATCTAGGAAGTTAATTGTGTTGTTGTTTTCAATTTCCGAAGTAAATTTTATTTTATTGTGTATGTTATTTATATATTTCTGTAGGATATCTATTTGTCTGGTTGTGCCCTCAAATATGATTAATGTGTCGTCTACGTATCTTGTATAATATATGATTTTATTGTGGTGTGGGTTTAATTCGGATAAAATGTATTTGTTTTCATAATAGTTGAGATAGATATCTGCCATTAACCCGCTGAGGGGTGATCCCATTGCGAGTCCTTCGATTTGTGTGTAGTATTTGTTGTTAAATGTGAAGTAATTTTGTTTGAGTGTTATTTGTAATAATGATATTAATTCTTCTATTTGTTCTTTGTTAATTTTTGCTGTATGGGTTAGGTTGTCTTTTAATATTTTAACTGTCTCTTCTATGGGTATGTTTGTGTACATGTTTGTGACGTCTAGTGAAATTAATTTGTATTGGGGTAATATGTTAAGATTTTTTGTTTTTTCTATTAATTCGGTGTAGTTTTTTATGCTTTTATTGTTTTTGATGGTGATATTAGTTTTTATGATTTTTGTAATTCTTTGGCCACTTTGTAAGACAATTACACCAATTTTGAAACTAATCTAATACCACTACATTATTGTAAGAAAGGGAGAAACATGGACGTTCTCGAAGAACACGAAATATATAAAGCAAGCAAAATACAACGAGACAACATTTTAAATGACAAATTAACAATTAAAGGAAATATATTATATGACACTGCAATAAATTACCAAAACAAGCACAATAGAATAAAAGAGACAAACACATATCATATTACACATAATAATTATTAATCATTCATCACTAACAACAAAACAAATCATAGACGAGACGACAACAATATTGGCAGTCAATCATATACGCCCGATGATGAACTTCTAGTTCGAAACGCGTCGCGTCAAAATAATAAATTTATAAAAAAATAAAAAATTAAAGACAATAAAAAATTTTTTACATAAATAAATTATTAATTTGTTTTTATTTAAATTTCAAAAAATAATTAAAAAACACAATATGGAGACTCATACACAACATAATATAATAGCCGAACAGGCACAAATAGTCTATAAATATAAGAACACCAAACTTAAATTGACGTTTCGAACTAGAAGTTCATCATCGGGCGTATATGATTGACTGCCAATATTGTTGTCGTCTCGTCTATGATTTGTTTTGTTGTTGGTGATGAATGATTAATAATTATTATGTGTAATATGATATGTGTTTGTCTCTTTTATTCTATTGTGCTTGTTTTGGTAATTTATTGCAGTGTCATATAATATATTTCCTTTAATTGTTAATTTGTCATTTAAAATGTTGTCTCGTTCTATTGTGCTTGCTTTATATATTTCGTATTCTTCGAGAACGTCCATGTTTCTCCCTTTCTTACAATAATGTAGTGGTGTTAGATTAGTTTCAAAATTGGTGTAATTGTGATTGTTTTCTATTAGGTGAAGTGCAAAATTTGATTTGGTATTGTATTTAGGTAGATGTTCTATGAATCTGTCATTAAAGGTTCTTCCGGTCTGTCCGATATAAAATTTATCGCATTCGTTGCAATTTATTTTATAAATACCTGAACAATTTTGTGTGTCTTTTGATGTTTTTTGTTTGAGTATTTTGGATATGTTATTATTGGTTTTGTACGAAACTTGTATGTTTGTTTAGTTCGTTGTGTATTATGTGAGGTAGTATGTTGGTGTAATTAATTGAAATGTAATGTTTCTCTGTGTTATTGTTGTTGTTACTATCATTTTTGTTGTTGTTTTTAATTTTCTCTTTCTTTTTTATACCCTATTCCATAGAATGGGTATATTGTATTTGGTGTGGAGTTTGTAACATAGAGAAATAATACCGTTAGGTATAGAAAAGTATATATATTCTGATTCAGAATCAAAAGCCTAGTCGATTTAGCCATGTCCGTCCGTCCGTCCGTCCGTCCGTCCGTCCGTCCGTCCGTCCGTATGTATACTCTCTAGAGGTCGCAATTTTTGAGCTAGAAAGCTGAAATTTGGTATATATAATTTTTGGTTCAAGAGTAAGGCTAAGTTCTTGAACCGGTAAAATCCGCCCACAAACACGCCCACAATCGCCATTTTTGTTGAACAACCTCAATTTAATAAAATTAAATTATGTTTTTTTGTACAGTTACGACAAAAACATAACGCTAAAATTTTGCACACGTAAGCTTTAGGTAAACTTTCTTCCAATCAAATCAAAATATTTCAGTGTGGGCGTGGCTTACGCCTATTTTTCATACAAAATCATCAATATGGTTTTTATAAAATAACAATTGTTATATTAAAGCGAAAAACATTAAATTTTGTGGGTCTTATTGGCACATAAACATCTTGTGTATGAAATCAAGAAAATTGATTTTGGGCGTGGCTGACGCCCACTTTTCATTAGAAACTATAAAAAATAGTTTTTGTAAATAAACGGTATTTATAATTAATCCGCATGCCAAAATTTTGCGTCTCTTAATAGAAACGAGAAGGTTTGTGATGAAAAGAAATTTTTGAATTTTGGGCGTGGCTTACGCCTACTTTTCATGAAAGAAAGAAAAACGTAGCCTTGAGAATTTAAGGCATTTCCAATGTTTAATTTAAACCTTTTTCCTTCTGTTCCTTATTTGAGAAATATATCTCTACATTTTCTTTTGTAAATTTTTTCAATACGCCCACTTTTAAAGGCGTGATTTTGGTAAAATACCTTTGTTCAGGTAAGATTGTTTAAAAACTACTCGATTCAGCTGTAGTCTTACACATATGCCTAAATACTGAAAAAAGTGCAGTTAGTGCTTCAAATTTTTAAGACACGCCCACTTTTAAGGGGCGTTTCCGTCAAAAGTCGTATAATGCATTAATTTTTTTAACGTTTTTTAACTATCGGTCGCAGTTTTGAAGTAAACAGATGAACACTTGGATTTATATTCCTTGATTACGTAGCAGAGTGTGGTCCAATAATTGTTAAAAACACCCATAATCGCTATTTCCATTCCAAATCTAATTTTTAAAAATTTAAGTTTTGTCTTGCTTTGTTCAAATCGATCTGCAAGAATAAAATTGAATTTCACTGAGCTCATATCAATTGCCTTGGCAATAAAACGTTTTAACTTTGGGCGTGGTGCACGCCTTTTTTTATTGTGCCATCACTAATTGAACATCGTATAAAATTAATGTTATTGAATTTGTTTCTGTCTGCTAAAGAAGAATTTTGTTTCTGAAACATCGGCTGTTTGCGGGAGGCAGACGCATGCACATACAAAAATATGGGGAATAGGGTATCCAACAGTTCGTTGCAAACGTACTGTAGCTCTCGCTTATGTTTTTATACCCTATTCCATAGAATGGGTATATTGTATTTGGTGTGGAGTTTGTAACATAGAGAAATAATACCGTTAGGTATAGAAAAGTATATATATTCTGACTCAGAATCAAAAGCTTAGTCGATTTAGCCATGTCCGTCCGTCCGTCCGTCCGTCCGTCCGTCCGTCCGTCCGTATGTATACTCTCTAGAGGTCGCAATTTTTGAGCTAGAAAGCTGAAATTTGGTATATATAATCTTTGGTTCAAGAGTAAGGCTAAGTTCTTGAACCGGTAAAATCCGCCCACAAACACGCCCACAACCGCCATTTTTGTTGAACAACCTCAATTTAATAAAATTAAATTATGTTTTTTGTACAGTTACGATAAAAGCATAACGCTAAAATTTTGCACACGTAAGCTTTAGGTAAACTTTCTTCCAATCAAATAAAAATATTTCAGTTTGGGCGTGGCTTACGCCTATTTTTCAGACAAAAACATCAATATTGTTTTTATAAAATAACAATTGTTATATTAAAGCGAAAAAGATTAAATTTTGTGGGTCTTACTGGCACATAAACATCTTGTGTATGAAATCAAAAAAATTGATTTTGGGCGTGGCTGACGTCCACTTTTCATTAGAAACTATACAAAAATTGTTTTTGTAAATAAACGGTATTTATAATGAATCCGCAAGCCAAAATTTTGCGTCTCTTAATAGAAACTAAAAGGTTTGTGTATGAAAAGAAATTTTTGAATTTTGGGCGTGGCTTACGCCTACTTTTCATGAAAGAACGAAAAACGCAGCCTTAAGAATTTAAGACATTTCCAATGTTTAATTTAAACCTTTTTCCTTCCGTTCGTTATTTGAAAAATATATCTCTACATTTTCTTTTGTAAATTTTTTCAATACGCCCACTTTCAAAGGCGTGATTTTGGTAAAATACCTTTGTTCAGGTAAGATTGTTTAAAAACTACTCGATTCAGCTGTAGTCTTACACATATGCCTAAATACTGATCAAAGCGCAGTTAGTGCTTAAAATTTTTTAGACACGCCCACTTTTAAGGGGCGTTTCCTTCAAAAGTCGTATAATGCATTAATTTTTTTAACGTTTTTTAACTATCGGTCGCAGTTTTGAAGTAAACAGATGAACACTTGGATTTATATTCCATGGTTACGTAGCAGAGTGTGGTCCAAGAATTGTTAAAAAAAACACACATAATCGCTATTTCCATTCCAAATCTAATATTTAAAAATTTAAGTTTTGTCTTGTTTTGTTCAAATCGATCTGCAAGAATAAAATTAAATGTCACTGAGCTCATAACAATTGCCTTGGCAATAAAACGTTTTAACTTTGGGCGTGGCGCACTCCTTTTTTTTATTACGCCAGCACTAATTGAACATCACACCGCATAAAATTAATGTTATTGAATTTTTTTCTGTCTGCTTAAGAAGAATTTTGTTTCTGAAACATCGGCTGTTTGCGGGAGGCAGACGCATGCACGTACAAAAATATGGGGAATAGGGTATCCAACAGTTCGTTGCAAACGTACTGTAGCTCTTGCTTATGTTTATTGATTAACTTATCTATTATGTATGGTTTGTATCCGTTTGATATGGCTATTTGTTTGATTGTTAATACTTCATTATTGTAGTCTTGTTGGTCCATGGGTACGTTTATGAGGCGATTAATTAAAGCATTAAAAGCTGACATTTTTTGGGAATACGGGTGGTGGGAATTGTTATGGATGACGATGTCTGTTGTTGTTGGTTTTCGGAATATTTTATATTTAAGTTTGCTATTGTTTTTTGTGATACTTAGATCTAGGAAGTTAATTGTGTTGTTGTTTTCAATTTCCGAAGTAAATTTTATTTTATTGTGTATGTTATTTATATATTTCTGTAGGATATCTATTTGTCTGGTTGTGCCCTCAAATATGATTAATGTGTCGTCTACGTATCTTGTATAATATATGATTTTATTGTGGTGTGGGTTTAATTCGGATAAAATGTATTTGTTTTCATAATAGTTGAGATAGATATCTGCCATTAACCCGCTGAGGGGTGATCCCATTGCGAGTCCTTCGATTTGTGTGTAGTATTTGTTGTTAAATGTGCAGTAATTTTGTTTGAGTGTTATTTGTAATAATGATATTAATTCTTCTATTTGTTCTTTGTTAATTTTTGCTGTATGGGTTAGGTTGTCTTTTAATATTTTAACTGTCTCTTCTATGGGTATGTTTGTGCACATGTTTGTGACGTCTAGTGAAATTAATTTGTATTGGGGTAATATGTTAAGATTTTTTGTTTTTTCTATTAATTCGGTGTAGTTTTTTATGCTTTTATTGTTTTTGATGGTGATATAAGTTTTTATGATTTTTTGTAATTCTTTGGCCACTTTGTAACACAATTACACCAATTTTGAAACTAATCTAACTCCACTACATTATTGTAAGAAAGGGAGAAACATGGACGTTCTCGAAGAACACGAAATATATAAAGCAAGCAAAATACAACGAGACAACATTTTAAATGACAAATTAACAATTAAAGGAAATATATTATATGACACTGCAGTAAATTACCAAAACAAGCACAATAGAATAAAAGAGACAAACACATATCATATTACACATAATAATTATTAATCATTCATCACTAACAACAAAACAAATCATAGACGAGACGACAACAATATTGGCAGTCAATCATATACGCCCGATGATGAACTTCTAGTTCGAAACGCGTCGCGTCAAAATAATAAATTTATAAAAAAATATTGTGATATAATTAAAGACAATAAAAAAATTTTTACATAAATAAATTATTAATTTGTTTTTATTTAAATTTCAAAAAATAATTAAAAAACACAATATGGAGACTCATACACAACATAATATAATAGCCGAACAGGCACAAATAGTCTATAAGTACAAGAACACCAAACTTAAATTGACTAAAGCCAACCTTAACATCAAATTCAACAAAATATGTCTCAAAAAACAAATAATACCCAAATATGCAAAAATAACAACAAATAATAAATCTATAGCCGCATTAAAAACACAAAAATAGCCCAAAAAATCCGTATAAAGGAAGAATTAAATTACATATACAGCAAAAAAACTACATTAAATCATACTCTATACAAACTCCACATGCAAATCTACAATACCTTTCACTTCATTGGAGCCGAACAGTATACACAACTAATCAACCAACATATAAATGAAACAGCCAAAAAAATCAGTATCCGACACAATAATAAAATACAAAAAATCACAGAGAAAACCCCTATACATAAAATAGCTCACAATCACATATTTTACCCTAAACTCGTTAATAACACTAATATCCATCTCACAAAACCCGAAATAGAAACACTCAACAAAGGCCTCAAATATAAAATACCAATAATAAATACCAATAATATAAACCAAGAAGTAATAAACGCCGAAACAGCAATTAAAACACTACCAACACAAGAATAACAAAACGAAACTAGAATAATAGTCAATAAAAAACTTAAAAAAATCACCAAAAATTACAAAGAAGACAATTAATTATTAAACAAATACAAAAAAGGCATACATAACCTAAAAAACATAAAACAAAAATGAATCCATAATAAAGCCATGATAACAAAAGCAGACAAAGGAAACACAGTAGTCCTAATCAACCAACAAGAATACATAGATAAAACTCACACTTTCTTACTTGAAAACAATATTCAACATATACCCAAAGACCCAACCAAAACATATGTCAAAGAAATAAACCAAGCTCTCAACAAATGCAAACACATATTTTCCAACACAAACATAATAATATTTAAACAACCAAACGCACAAGCACCAAATTTCACAGGTCTACCTAAAATACACAAAAACGGAACTTTAATACGACCTCTCATCAATTATACTACCGCACCATGTTACAAAGTGGCCAAAGAATTACAAAAAATCATAAAAACTAATATCACCATCAAAAACAATAAAAGCATAAAAAACTACACCGAATTAATAGAAAAAACAAAAAATCTTAACATATTACCCCAATACAAATTAATTTCACTAGACGTCACAAACATGTACACAAATATACCCATAGAAGAGACAGTTAAAATATTAAAAGACAACCTAACCCATACAGCAAAAATTAACAAACAACAAATAGAAGAATTAATATCATTATTACAAATAACACTCAAACAAAATTACTTCACATTTAACAACAAATACTACACACAAACCGAAGGACTCGCAATGCGATCACCCCTCAGCGGGTTAATGGCAGATATCTATCTCAGCTATTATGAAAACAAATACATTTTATCCGAATTAAACCCACACCACAATAAAATCATATATTATGCAAGATACGTAGACGACACATTAATCATATTTGACGGCACAACCAGACAAATAGATATCCTACAGAAATATATAAATAACATAAACAATAAAATAAAATTTACTTCGGAAATTGAAAACAACAACACAATTAACTTCCTAGATCTAAGTATCACAAAAAACAATAGCAAACTTAAATATAAAATATTCTTCTATTTGTTCTTTGTTAATTTTTGCTGTATGGGTTAGGTTGTCTTTTAATATTTTAACTGTCTCTTCTATGGGTATGTTTGTGTACATGTTTGTGACGTCTAGTGAAATTAATTTGTATTGGGGTAATATGTTAAGATTTTTTGTTTTTTCTATTAATTCGGTGTAGTTTTTTATGCTTTTATTGTTTTTGATGGTGATATTAGTTTTTATGATTTTTTGTAATTCTTTGGCCACTTTGTAACACAATTACACCAATTTTGAAACTAATCTAACTCCACTACATTATTGTAAGAAAGGGAGAAACATGGACGTTCTCGAAGAACACGAAATATATAAAGCAAGCAAAATACAACGAGACAACATTTTAAATGACAAATTAACAATTAAAGGAAATATATTATATGACACTGCAGTAAATTACCAAAACAAGCACAATAGAATAAAAGAGACAAACACATATCATATTACACATAATAATTATTAATCATTCATCACTAACAACAAAACAAATCATAGACGAGACGACAACAATATTGGCAGTCAATCATATACGCCCGATGATGAACTTCTAGTTCGAAACGCGTCGCGTCAAAATAATAAATTTATAAAAAAATATTGTGATATAATTAAAGACAATAAAAAATTTTTTACATAAATAAATTATTAATTTGTTTTTATTTAAATTTCAAAAAATAATTAAAAAACACAATATGGAGACTCATACACAACATAATATAATAGCCGAACAGACACAAATAGTCTATAAATACAAGAACACCAAACTTAAATTGACTAAAGCCAACCTTAACATCAAATTCAACAAAATATGTCTCAAAAAACAAATAATACCCAAATATGCAAAAATAACAACAAATAATAAATCTATAGCCGCATTAAAAACACAAAAATAGCCCAAAAAATCCGTATAAAGGAAGAATTAAATTACATATACAGCAAAAAAACTACATTAAATCATACTCTATACAAACTCCACATGCAAATCTACAATACCTTTCACTTCATTGGAGCCGAACAGTATACACAACTAATCAACCAACATATAAATGAAACAGCCAAAAAAATCAGTATCCGACACAATAATAAAATACAAAAAATCACAGAGAAAACCCCTTTACATAAAATAGCTCACAATCACATATTTTACCCTAAACTCGTTAATAACACTAATATCCATCTCACAAAACCCGAAATAGAAACACTCAACAAAGGCCTCAAATATAAAATACCAATAATAAATACCAATAATATAAACCAAGAAGTAATAAACGCCGAAACAGCAATTAAAACACTACCAACACAAGAATAACAAAACGAAACTAGAATAATAGTCAATAAAAAACTTAAAAAAATCACCAAAAATTACAAAGAAGACAGTTAATTATTAAACAAATACAAAAAAGGCATACATAACCTAAAAAACATAAAACAAAAATTAATCCATAATAAAGCCATGATAACAAAAGCAGACAAAGGAAACACAGTAGTCCTAATCAACCAACAAGAATACATAGATAAAACTCACACTTTCTTACTTGAAAACAGTATTCAACATATACCCAAAGACCCAACCAAAACATATGTCAAAGAAATAAACCAAGCTCTCAACAAATGCAAACACATATTTTCCAACACAAACATAATAATATTTAAACAACCAAACGCACAAGCACCAAATTTCACAGGTCTACCTAAAATACACAAAAACGGAACTCCAATACGACCTCTCATCAATTATACTACCGCACCATGTTACAAAGTGGCCAAAGAATTACAAAAAATCATAAAAACTAATATCACCATCAAAAACAATAAAAGCATAAAAAACTACACCGAATTAATAGAAAAAACAAAAAATCTTAACATATTACCCCAATACAAATTAATTTCACTAGACGTCACAAACATGTACACAAATATACCCATAGAAGAGACAGGTAAAATATTAAAAGACAACCTAACCCATACAGCAAAAATTAACAAACAACAAATAGAAGAATTAATATCATTATTACAAATAACACTCAAACAAAATTACTTCACATTTAACAACAAATACTACACACAAACCGAAGGACTCGCAATGCGATCACCCCTCAGCGGGTTAATGGCAGATATCTATCTCAGCTATTATGAAAGCAAATACATTTTATCCGAATTAAACCCACACCACAATAAAATCATATATAATGCAAGGTACGTAGACGACACATTAATCATATTTGACGGCACAACCAGACAAATAGATATCCTACAGAAATATATAAATAACATAAACAATAAAATAAAATTTACTTCGGAAATTGAAAACAACAACACAATTAACTTCCTAGATCTAAGTATCACAAAAAACAATAGCAAACTTAAATATAAAATATTCCGAAAACCAAAAACAACAGACATCGTCATCCATAACAATTCCCACCACCCGTATTCCCAAAAAATATCAGCTTTTAATGCTTTAATTAATCGCCTCATAAACGTACCCATGGACCAACAAGACTACAATAATGAAGTATTAACAATCAAACAAATAGCCATATCAAACTGATACAAACCATACATAATAGATAAGTTAATCAGTAAAAAGAAAGAGAAAATTAAAAACAACAACAAAAATGATACTAACAACAACAATAACACAGAGAAACATTACATTTCATTTAATTACACCAACATACAACCTCACATAATACACAACGAACTAAACAAACATAACATACAAGTTTCATACAAAACCAATAATAACATATCCAAAATACTCAAACAAAAAACATCAAAAGACACACAAAATTGTTCAGGTATTTATAAAATAAATGGCAACGAATGCGATAAATTTTATATCGGACAGACCGGAAGAACCTTTAATGACAGATTCATAGAACATCTACCTAAATACAATACCAAATCAAATTTTGCACTTCACCTAATAGAAAACAATCACTATTACACCAATTTTGAAACTAATCTAACACCACTACATTATTCTAAGAAAGGGAGAAACAAGGACGTTCTCGAAGAATACGAAATATACAAAGCAAGCAAAATAGAACGAGACAACATTTTAAATGACAAATTAACAATTAAAGGAAATATATTATATGACACTGCAATAAATTACCAAAACAAGCACAATAGAATAAAAGAGACAAACACATATCATATTACAAATAATAATTATTAATCATTCATCACCAACAACAAAACAAATCATAGACGAGATGACAACAATATTGGCAGTCAATCATATACGCCCGATGATGAACTTCTAGTTCGAAACGCATCGCGTCAAAATAATAAATTTATAAAAAAATATTGTGATATAATTAAAGACAATAAAAAAATTTTTAAATAAATAAATTATTAATTTGTTTTTATTTAAATTTCAAAAAATTATTAAAAAACACAATATGGAGACACATACACAACATAATATTACATTTTACATCCTACTCGCGTCTTCAAAAATAATATGTAACTTTGTGTGTCAAAGTATAATCATATCAATTCACGCGCTTTACATTAGGCGTTAACTACATATATGCGTTTATTGTACGCCTCATACTGTTGATTATACTCGTCATATCCGTGTCCACACGCTTTTAGCGAATAGATTCGAAGCCTTGAATAAGAATCCATACCTACCTACTGTCACCTTTGATTGGTGGTTGATGGTAAAGAACCGCATAACTTGGTCCACAAATAGCTCTGGTCAATAGTCAAAACAATTACCTTTAAATTAATAAACTTTTTTTTCCAGGGGAATCCAGGAGTGCACTTCCGTATTTCCATGAAAGAAAGCGCTAAGTAATTACAACTCCTCAGTACTTTTAACTTTCGTACCTATTAATATATATTTGATTTAAATACTTTTTTTTGAAATATATTTTTATATTAATATCATATTTACAATCGAGTATATGTTTGTGCGCGAATTGTGTACAATCATATATGGTATGTAGTTATCTATTTTTGATATATTTTGACAACCTTTTCTTTGCTTGGGCTGGAAACACCTTAAGCAGATCCCTGATGACTGGTGTTGTCGATCCTACATTGAATCTTTTTGTTAATTTTGGACAGGTCGTACTCGTGTTTCGTGTATTAGGTTTAATAACTTTTTTTTTAAATTACTCTTCGGTGATAACTAACAAGCATTTCAATAACATAAAACTTGTAACGTAAAAAGAATTTAATGATTATCGGAGAGACGAGACGAGCCATTGCTATCGCCAACAGGCACCAAACCTCTTCACCTAAATACCCTTTGGATATCCAAGATCCAAACCCATGCCCCCTGACAACACAACCCAAAGAGGAAGCAGGAAGAGACAAGCACCCCTAACATCCTTGACTCCTATACCAAGGCATTGCATCTCCATCAACAGCCAACCGTGTATCGGTGCAGCTAGTATCCCTATATTAGACATACTTACACTTCGCAAACACGGTTCCTCGCTCTTCCTTCTCCTCTTCCCATTCTCCAACTCACTATCCATCCCTACACAGAAACATAAACCATCCACCGACCTACCATAGGTACTGACTACAAAGTCCCGTAGAACAGCCTAGAGGGTAGCCGGTGACATGTCTGCGTCTATCCGCTGCGAGTACTAGATGTTCCGCTTGCAGCTGCTTCTCGTGGTATCCTACACCTGAAAACCAAGGACCCTACTTAAATCCCCACAACCGTATCTAGACTTGTGTTGCTATTTCGAAAATCTTCAATCAACTTTCCAGAGTTTCTACTCCAGATAGCATTAGTAAGTCCAGTTACTTACAAAAGGTTTTGTGTAAATGTGATGGAAGCAACCCTATGTCGGCAACGCCCCCTCTCTCGTTAACTATCGGTTGAGGATAGTCGTCAAGAGCGGCATGCGACAACGCAGGGTCGTGGTCGAGATCGACCGTCGCGGTGGCCGGCAGTACCCTAGCCTCAACCAGCTCAACCAGGCCGTGTGCACTTGCTTCGGGATCTATACAACCGGTGTTACCTCTTTTTTTACACTGCCGACCATTGAACTCTGATGTTCGAGTCCGAATATTAATGTTAATATGCTTAAGGGCCCTCATTGCTATTGAAGCCCAGACGTAAAAGAATTGAAAATCAGAAAGACAAGATCATGGATCGCACCTCATATTCTCCATGGAGTGATAACATAGTAGAAGAAGAAGATTTCAGATTGAACCACCATATTCACCAAGTAGAACGCTACCCGTAAGTATTCAAATAAAACAAAAAAACCTAACCATAGATCGTCGTGGTTGTTATGGCCTAACATTAACATCGAGTCATTCAGCGGCCACGATGAAATGCTGAATGTCGATGGCGAGGTGTCTAACTCGTTGGGGAGGGAGATTCTAAGATGGTATACGAACTCCCTGGTCTCACAACCCACCCAATTTGAACCTGAAAATCATCTCTCTCGGGTTCAACCATGGCTGTCCTTTCGACCTGCGAGTCCCCAAGACTCGATGATATTTAATGGGCAGCCCCTTACTTGATAAAGCAAGCAAAAACTGCTCGCTTACTTTATTACCCTAAACTCAATACAGAATCTAAAACTAGATACTACATTCTATATCTCCAACGTTGCATCTAAAGGTAGCAATACCCTAAACCGTACCATACCATGTTCCAAGACAAAAGGAGGCGAGGGATACCACCCTCCCTAAGAGAAAAACTTCTCAAACATACTGGAAAATCTGCATATTCTTCACGAAAATCTCAAAATGAAAAGCAAATGCCAAATATTCTGAACGTTATAAAAAATATAAAAATTTGTTTATTGAATAAATCCTTAAATCTAACAAACGTAATTGTTTTAATATAATGTCTACAATTTGGTCTTATATTTATTAATTCAAATTATTGTTCTTTTAGTATATTATTGAACTATTTCTAATAAATGTACCCTCGCGGAGGATTTATTTTAAGTGAAAATTATGTTCACAAACTGTTATAAAAAAAATATTTTGATTCCTAAAAATACTTAAATGAATCCCTATATTAGGATTACGTTCTTCAAACTGAAACCTATTTCAATGTCATGAAAACTCAACCTAAAGATAATTTATTATTAAAAGTACAAGTAAATCTAAGTGATTCTAGTTAGGGTTCGAGACGATCGCGATTAAAGAAACGCGAACCGAGGTTGATAACTGTGACGAATCAACCGAAGAACTGAATAAATCTGACGCGGCGTCGAGACCTTAACGTCAAATACGAAATCAAGTAAGCTTAAATATATATATATATTAATACCCCATACGATAAAAGCAATTTATCAATATAGTAACAAAGCAAATGTATTATAATTCAAAAAAAAAATTTCAATAGACTTCCTTTTCTACCAATGGGGTAGAGAAAAGAGAGTTGTGTCTATTAAATGCTGTTCCGGAAGTGCACTCTACGGGTAGCTGTGAAAGAATTTTGGTTAGTTATTAAAGGTTTGTACTATTTACTGATATCCATCTAATGAAACTTGATTTTATCAATAGGGCTTCGCAAATCTTTGCTCGCATGTTCACCAATATATGGAACAATCGTGACTTTACTGCTTTAATTGAATTGCCCTAAGGTGATACACGCTTATATATGAAGCCGTAAGGTTGCGATACTACTGGTTCGCTTTTGATTACATATAGAACTCGACACAAGAAAAGACAACACGATTTCACGAAAATAACGAATTAAATCGTAAAGATTTTAGTCTCGAAAATAATACGCGAGAACGCAGCGTTGAAACGCGAGTGAAGGTGGTCGCTACCGACGCTAGGATAAGTGATTGTGGTCTAAAAAGACCCAGTGAAAAATAAAAAAAAATTAAATGTCAATAGGAATTAATGAGCAGTACGCGGTTCAAAACCCGTCTCCATAAGGAGGATATAAATTATAAACCGAGCGTAAGAATCTGACGGTAGTATGTACTTCACTTAAAATTTGCACTAGGATTTATGGCAAGTAGAAGCGAGGGCTTCAGAAGTAAAAGAAAAACAAATCGCAACTCTATTACCAACGACTATAATCTCGATAATACTTGGAGTAATTAAACTTTCTTCCAGAAGGGGTTGCGTTAATACACACAAGACGATAACGTTTCACAATATATAAAGATAATAGTATCTATAAAGAAAAGATTATTTCACTCAATAATTAAAAATGCAATTCCATAAGCGTAGCCTGTAGCTTATATAACACTTTCCACCAAAAGGAAATTCTAAAGGTACCACCGTCCGTGGTAGCTGGTGACTGATGCCAGCGTCGTACACTATATGAGTGCGGCGTAGATATGCCGCCAATGAATATACTTATGGTCGAGCATTAAGGCTCTCTTAATCTTCACAAATAATCATAAACACAGACAAATTTCAAATTGGTTACCTGTTATACTGAACAAGGACTTTTCATAATTCATAAACTTCTTTATAATATATAATTCTGGACCAGCCGCATGATGATGATATAATGGAAGTATTTATAGCTGCTCCCACGACGATATTAAATCAAGTGATGTGGTTGTGGTATTTATAGCTGCTCCCACGACGTAAATTGCAATAAAGTGATGTGGCTGTGGTATTTATAGCTGCTCCCACGACGTAAATTGCTGATGTTTTATTTAAGGTGTTGATCTTATTGGACCGGCATCGGCATATAATGGCCCGCCAGACGTCCTTATGATGACGTATGAACCGGTGGTTCCACCAAAGGGTTCCTCAGCCTAGCGGCTGTATAACAGACGAGATATATTATCAAATATGTTGCGCCTCTTGATAGGCGATACCGCTCAGAGTAGGGTGTGGTCGTCGACGAGCCGATTAGCGGATCAACGCCGACGACATACACACGCTGGTTATCCGCAGAGGAGATGAATCCTATGAGGGTCTATGGAGTGGCATAGACCGATGATAGCTTCGATATCGGGGCTAAAGAGAGGATAGCCTCGCGCCTATAGTTGAGGGAGCTGTCCTAGGAAATTCGGCTGGCAAACGCGTGGTTAATTTGAAGTGTCTGACTCAAAGCTAGCTTCTGTCAATAGGACGTTATCATCACTGACTCGGGAATACGTTGTATAGTGGCCACTGACAAAAATTGAAGAAAAAAAAAAAGGTGTTGCACGAACGCTTGGCGTGGACACGGTTTGTCGTTGCATTAGATGCCTGCGTACCTTGGCTAATGTGTGTAGGTATAATCGCCAACAAGAAATAGTGGGCCGTGCCGTTGTCGCCACGTGTGTCCGTGCAAGAATATGAGGTATGGCCGATAATACACAGTGCTTCGTACGGAATATAGTCAGAGATTCAACAGCGAAGCGTAGTTTACGCCTGTACGTTTATTTCCATGTAAGAAGATAACAAAAATGTTCACCAATAAGAACTTTATGCCTCCGCACGTGTTGATGCGAATTATCTTCGCTTTACGGCGTTCGGTATTCGTATAGCTCGAATCCTGGATCGCCTTGCTGGTCCTGCCCTGCACTGGTGTAAATAGATTTGCTCGCCTGCTCCCGGAGATGATTATCCTAAGCCAAGAAGAGGTAGGTATGCGTTAGCAGACAAAAAAAACTTGATACCTACTGCCCAAGTGACGCCATAATCAATTTATGTGTCGAAGCAAAGAGGACGAAGTTCAATTGCTTCGATAAATTGACAAAAAAAATGTTTACTCATCTTAATTATTACAGAAATATCCATGGGATAAGGATATTTCCTCAATTGCGTATCAATTGAGTGGTTTTCTCCACAAGGGAGTAAGAAAAATGGCCGCAGCATAATATGAAAATTCACTTATGTTAATTGTCCTGCTCGGTGGTGCTCTCTCTTCAGTAGTCCTCTTCAAAATTAAATCCACTGTCGGCTTCCTGGATTATGTTTCCACTTTCCAGGTAGTGACGCCCTGATTTCCATTCTCGTTTCCTACATTCCAGAGTTGGATCTGTTTGTTTGTGGTATAACCACAGAAGTGTAGTACAGAGAGTTTAAAGGCAGTACACACGACATCATTTCTACTGACATGTATATTGGTCCAATAATGAGTATTTTGGAGTAGAGATTTGAGTAATATATTCAGACTTAAGGCTCTGATCACACTAAAAGGTGTCAATTTGAGGATCTCGATATCGTAAATGTCATAATTTTTGTGGATAATTGTCGACTTAGTATCAACTGTCTGTGACTGAAACTGACATTATGGGTGACACCAAATTCGAAAGTTCGAATATTGTCAACAAGGACTTAATATCTCCTTCGCTGAGAGCTCAGTATGGCACTAAATTGATTGTCCGGTCCTACCGAAGTCTTTGGCTATTTGGTAAGCGGTACCGGAGCTGAAGTTTTTAATTATACACCTGTCACTTTTGGTTTCAATATATTCGTCAATAGAACGACACGAGATGTTTCACGCCCCCTGGGGTGATGGATACACAAAAGAAAGGAGGGGCTCTAGCACCTAAATTCGTCGTCAAATCATAGCGAATGCTACTAAAGTTTTGGTCACGGATGACGTCAGACGTGCACAATTTTTCTTTGCAAATTACTTCACCTCAGGCCTGTAAGTGACATTGAGTTGGGTGATAAACGATTTTACGCGTGCTCGTATAACAAATACCGTGTGTCTCGCACCAATTATTGAGAATTCAGACTATATGTCAAATATCTGGTTTGAGATATATCTCATGGGCTTCGTCTGTCAAAACTGTTCGAGTGACAGGTAACTACCAAATATCAAACCAGGCGGTAATTACTACCCAACTAGTGCACCTAACATCTCATCATGCTTATCAGTGTGAACACTTCGTATGTGGCTTAAGTGTAATCACGGTATAACTTCTAGAACATTTGTTTGTCGCTTGTCGCTTCCAGGTACTTCCATTGAAAATTGCGCAGTGCGCATGTCTGAGAAATTTCCAACTCAGATTGGAAATTCTGTGGACTCCGTTCTGGAAGTGGATTCTATCGAAGGAGTGGGTTCTATTTGTGGAATGCCTTTCTGGTGGGTCGTAATGAATGCGTTCAGCATGAGTTGAGCATTAGAGCAGTTCCTCTAACAGATGGCACCAGTGGTAAGCGCTACTTGCCATCAAATGGTGAGAAAGTTTTTCCCTACAAAACTTGGAAATTCGACTAAGTCTACTTAGTCTAACTTCCAAGAAAAGGAGAACTTCTCACAAAATAGATTATCGTGTCTAAGACCTCTCAGCCTTCGTGTTGTGAGACACTGCGACTCTTTCACGTCTAGTCGGTCGAAGACAGAAAAAAATTTCGGCTGGATAATCTATTGTCACATCATGGGTTAAGTTATTCAGATGAACATCTGAAAAATAAATAAAGACAACAAAAATGTAGACCAAGAGTCTCATGCACAGCTGAGAGCCGGGCATCAGGTTCAGTTTATAAATCAGAATTGCGTATCTTTAAGTACAGTAAGGTACTTGTATGGAACGTCAGGTAAAAAAAAAATGTTATAAATAGTCATGGCTGGGAATTTACAGAAAATATTTGTACTCATGGTATGTGCTCGGGTGATGTATGCAGCACAAATGTTTTACCTCTTTAAATCTTTAGTGTGGCAAGTCGATTTATGGCCTCGTCTATCTTCAACTTCATACAAATTGTTGCCGATTATTTTGTTTACTCGAACTTTAATAAATTTTGGACACAACTTCGCACTCAGGTGCTTAGTTGCGTCACTCAGAACTTGGTTTCTTTTGTAAATTTCATCTCCTACTCTTAACACTATTTTCCTACTTCGAAGATTATAATTCTTTTCGTAGGCTTCATGTGTCTTAATTAACGCTTGCTTCAAATACGAATGAACGATGTTCATCTTGGCAACCTTGGGGAGCCAATCTATCTCCGAGCAGTTCAGTCCACCCAACTCTCTCAGAAGACGATAATCTGCCCCGTGCTCTATCAAACGTTGTCCGAATAGGGCTTCGTATGGGGACATCGAAAGAGTTGAATGCACCGTCGTGCGCAAGGCACTACTGATCGAAGACAGATGGGCATCCCAATCCGTCTGTCGAGGGTTGACATATGATCGAACGGCTGCAAGAATTGACCGGATTACGCGTTCGCTTGCGTTTGACTGGGGAGCATACACTGCCGTACGGTAGTGTTTGATCCCGAAAACATCTAAGAACTTTCGAAACTCCTTACCCACAAATTGTGTACCGTTGTCAGAGAGCAGACTCACTGGCACACCATAAATCAAGAAGACGTCGTCTCTCAGGAATTTGACCACGCTCGCGGCTGTTGCCTTGCGCAGTGGCTTGATGAAGACGAACTTGGTTAGTTGGTCTAACACAATCGCGATATAAACATTACCAGATTTCGATCTGGGGTACGGTCCGAGAAAGTCAACATATAAAAGCTGGAATGGTCTATCTACCTCGAAACTGTCTCCCATTTCAGCTCGTAGAGTCATGTTGGCCGCTTTACTGGTCTTGCATGTTTCACACCTGTCTACGTATAGCTTGACCTGTGTATACATGCCGGGCCAGTAGAATCTGTCTCGTAACCTGTAGATTGTCTTCACCACGCCACCATGCGAAGCGCGCGGCGGATTGTGAGCCAGTGAGATTAGAGATTCTGTCATCTCGGATGGGACCCACAACTTCCAAGTTAGATCGTCCGCCAAGGGATTACCAACCGCGCGTTTAGTGCGTTTATAAATGTAACCTTCTGACACTTTGAGGTTGGGCAATCTTTCCTGTTCCTTCCTGATATGGCTGATGATGTCCAGATAACCTTCGGATTTAAATGACGGATCCTCGAGATCGATGTGGACTACCTCCGAGGTTTCGATCTGTGGCAGACATGAAAGGAAAGCTGACACTGTCAACTCATCGTCTTCATATGCTCTAGATAAAGCGTCTGGTACGATATTCAAAGTCCCTTTCCTATGCTCCACCACAAAATCGAAGCCTTGGAGTCGCATACTCCACCTCGCTAATCTTCCGGTTGGATCCTTCATTGTCATCAGCCATTTCAGGCTGGATTGATCTGTTATCACACGAAAATGGTACCCCTCAACGTACGACCTGAACTTTTGGATACCTTCAAAAGCTGCTAAGCACTCGCGCTCTGTCACCGAATAGTTTCTCTGAGCGGCATTCAGTTTCCGAGAGAAGTAGTATATTGGCTGCTCCGCCCCGGATTCGTCCCGCTGACAGATTACACACCCGATGCCAGTCGCTGATGCGTCGCAGAGAATGATGAATTCTTTGGAGAAGTCCGGATTGACTAGCACAGGCGCTGAAGTCAAAGCTTGCTTGATTTGCAGGAATGCTTCAATAGCTTCTGGGCCTAGCTGGAAGACTTTTCCCAATGTCTCGGTCAAGGGTGCGGCTAGGGTACTGAAATCTTTAACGAATCGCCGATACCAACCTGCCATACCGAGAAATCGGCGAACTTGGCGAGTTGTGGTTGGTAACGGGAAGCTAGTAATTGCTGAAATCTTATCAGGATCAGCTTTCAAGCAACCCTGACCGACCTTATAACAGAGATAATGAAGCTCATCAAAACAAAACTTCGACTTCTCGACGTTGATCGTCAGTCCTGCATCAGTCAAGCACTTTCCGACTTTCTCCAGAGTCTGCAGATGTTCGTCGAAGTCCTTCGACACAACCAATAGATCGTCCAAGTAGACGAATACATAATCTCGCAATCCTGATGGGATTACGTGACTCATTAGGTAGCTCAAACTTTGTGATGCATTACATAGACCGAAGGGCATGACCTTAAATTGGTACAGTGGTTGGCCAGGTACCGTTAAAGCGGTCTTCTCCCTCGAACTTTGCTCCAGCAGTATCTGCCAAAACGCATCCTTCAGATCCACGCTAGAAATATAACGTGTCTCTGTCAGACGTGCCAGCAGCCCCTCTATATGTGCAATTGGACTAGCATCTTTCTTTGTTACTGAGTTCACCTTCCGAAAGTCCAAACACAATCGGTTCTTACCAGGTTTGCGTACAAGCACCACTGGGGAACTCCATGCGTTGGAACTTTTCTCGTTGACTCCTAACGAAAGCATGCGGTCCAACTCCGCATACATAAGGGTTTGTATCGCCGGGGATACGGGATAGTACCTCTGCTTTATAGGTACGGCATCGCCTGTATCTATGTAATGTTGCACTAGATTTGTTTTCCCGAGTCCATTGACTGCGAAAGAAGGAAATCCACGAACAACTGCTTCTAGTCGTTTAGACTCTTCATCACTCAGCTTAATCTGATTGGTGGGTCTCACATCTGGCCCACCGGTCGTAATTCCTGAAAGACCCGCAATTACATGAGGTGCGATCTGAAACTTCTGCCAGACGTCGACGCCTAAATATAGACGTTGGCTTAACGACGGCACGATATACAGATCTATATCTTTAGTCACACTTTTATACTGGATCGCCGTAGTGATCGCTCCCACTATGGATTGCACGGTAGTCTCTACTTTCCTTACCGTAACATTTTTGTCTTTTAAATAGGGCAGTATATTAGTGCCTAAGCAACTTATGCTGGCCCCTGAATCGAGAAGACCTAGGAAACTGTCTCCAAATAAACCATTCGTCACATAACTCTCGGCCTATTGTTGCCGACGCGATGTTACGATAAGTAGTCCGCTTCCGATGGAAGCGTTCCCTTGTTCGTCGTATCCGTTTGGATAGTTCTGGAAAAGTTAATCGGAGCGAACCCCCTCGGTTGATCGGTTGTTCCTCCTGTCGTTTCCCGCTAGACATTTCGGACAGGACGGACTATATGCCTCTGCTAAACCGCAACGGAAGCAAAATATTTTATCTATTGGTTTAGCACAGTCACGAAAATTGTGACCGATGACTTGGCAGTTCCAACATTTTTGTGGCTTGCGATCTTTCTGGATAGCTTCAATGTTTGTAGAGGGCAATGCCACCATTAAATCCTGACAAGGTTCTTCTACGATTTCATTGACAAATCGCCTTGCAGGTGGGCGTTGTGCGCTTGGCACGAAATTCGGACGGACATTCTCGTACTGAGATTGAGCTTTTTCGATGGCTCGACAGTAATAGGCCAACTGCCTCAAACTGGACGGACTGTTGGTAATGAGTAGTTCACCCATGCGCCTACGGACATTTGTTTTGATAATCTCAATGAGTTCCTTTTCAGGTCTTGGAACTCGCATCCTGGAATTTGAATATTGAATAGCGTCGAAAAAGTCATTGAAAGACTCGCCATCGTCATCTTACGATCGGACAATTTGCGGAATAACTCGGTGTCGCTTTTTAAACTGCGGTACTGTTCTACCAAAGCAGTTTTCAGTTCTTCCCACGTCGTATGCTTATTTTTTTTGAGGTATACCCAGTACCAAGACTCTACGGAGCCTGTCACGAAATGGTAAAAGTTTGCGGTAATTTCATACCACGATACACCATAACTATTGCGTATACACCCCAGGCGGAATAAGAAATCGTCGACTGACATATTCCTCCCATCGAATTTCAATCCCCACTTATGGAGTTGATGATTGCGATTCACAGATGTGACATTCGATGGTGGTGGCCTAGGTAGCGGCACAGCGGACTCGTCGTCGAAATTGAACGCGTTTAAAGAGTCATAAACTCGTCCAAATTGGAGCCTAGAGGCATTTGGGCTGGATTGACATCCGGCAAAGGTGGCACTCTAGTTGGCTCGTAATGAGGAGTAATTCTGTCTGCCTCATCTTCGTTGAATGGTCGATAAACGGACTGTAAATGTCTGGACGTGGCTGGTCCAGACGGGACATTGATATTCACGACACGTGTAGTGTCTGGATTAGCTAAATTAGCTTGTCGCATAACATTTGTGTGGAAGTAGCATCTGGTGGAGCAAGTGGCCTTGGAGGGGGAGCAACTGGCTGAGTAGTTTTAACTGTGCGTTTTTGCAGTAATTGAGCGACCTGAACAAGCAATCGAGCATGACTCCGCTCTTACTCTTCTGCCATAAATTGTCTGTCGTTGACTCTGTGTAGGTCAATAGTGGCGGAAACTACCTGCTGAATATATGCTGAGTGATCAGCAGCATCTTTACGCAATTGCTCTTCAGCTCTTGCTACTTCATCGTCATCTACTATGACACTTCTGTTACCGACATTATCTCTAGGTAAACTCTCGGCTAAACTGCCTTCGTCATCGGAGAGATTCCCCGCAACATCGTTTTGGACGCGGCCGGGTTTCGGTTTTGAAACTCCCGGAGCCATTGGGACAAACTCCTTGTACTTCGTAAGATAAGTACTTCTGACCGTTCGTTTAGGTCTTGAGCTGTTCATTCAACCGCAACAAGAAGGAAATCGGTTTAACCGCGCCAAACGCGTAAACCAAGGGTTCAGAAACAAAAGGCAAAAGAATTAATTTTGTAGCCCGTGAGAGATTCCTCGAACGGAAGCTACTCAAGCAATATAATAAAAAAAAATCGAAAGGGTAAGTCAAAAATCAAATAGTGAAAAATTTCAAATATACCGTGAGCAATTCCTCGAACGGTTATTTGTTAATACAATTCAATGTAAATTCGTTAATCTGGTAAGTTATAAATCAAATTTTCAAGTGGTCCTTTTGAGATCCTCAATCGGATACTACTTGGGTTGATTAAAGTTGATTTGATAAAATCAAAAAGTGAAAATTCAAAATATTCCGCGAGCAACTGCTTCCAACGAATATTCGTCAATCAAGTAATTAAAAAAAAAATCCTTTTTTTTTTCTTTTTTTTTTTTTTTAATTATATAAGTGCTTATTAATAAAGATATGCTTTGTATAGATAATTTTTCTATAGAAAACGTTATTTCAAAAATGTTTTCAAAAATCCTAAAGTTTATTGTACTTTACTAACTGGATACTTATGTAAATATAAACTTCAATACATATGCTCTCAATTTCAAAAAAAAACTTAAGGTTAGAAATCTACATTTAATCAGTGAACAAAACTTAATTCCTACAGAATACTTTAAAAGTTCTAAACTATATTTAAGAAAAGTGGGCTCTATCCCAAAATATATCTTAATGTGAGCACTATCCCAAAAATTCTCAAAACTGAAATCTAAAAACTGTAAGCGGGCTCTATCCCAAATTGACGGAAACTCAAAAAAAAAACTAGATACCTTGGAAACAATATGGTTTTCCAATTATCTAAAAAAAAATTCATACGATAACTATATTACGATATATCTCAAAGAGTAATATTAACTATATATATATATATATATATAACTGTTGTATCATAAAAGATTCAGGAGGTGGTAACCCTCCCTTCTGTGGAACAAGGTATGTATGTTCTTTCGGATTGTAATTCAACCGACTCAAAAAAAAATTAATTGAAAAAGAAAAAAAAGATTTAGTGTGTGTAGACTCAAAGAAACTTACGGTGTTCTAGTTATTAGAGGAAAAACATCTTCACTAAACGCAAAGAAGATCAGGCATGTGAAGGTAACATTACGTTACTGCAGACGTACATCGGGTATAAAACACCAACTACCGGTTAACGCTTTATGTCCCGTCACATCCTATCACTCCCTAACATTCAACAAAAATGCTCGAAAATCCTGAAACAATTTGGGCGATATGATAATTAGCAAAAGAAGATTGGTTTGTAGTTGAACACTTGAGATCGTGATTGAGTGAATGACCAGCTTCTGCAGCTGACGTGCGTCGGGCAAGAGCTCCAACCACTGGTCAGAAGACCTGCTCATTCTGCTCTCACATGATCGGGATTCCTAGATATCACCTATGGAATGTTATCAACATCTCAGCTACTGACGATCAAACAAAGACTACTTGCCTAACCCGGACAGAGATCGAAGATAAATGTAAGTGACAAGAGGTAGAGTAGAAATGGGTAGACCTAATGCAACAGCTAATTCGGGAAAAACTTCACCAAATTACAGGACAAAATAGCGTCTGGACGACTAATCTCGATGGTGTTCCTCTATCTAAAGAACCTGATCACCATCAAACTACTTCTAAGCAAGAACTGAAAAATAATGCTTACAAGGAAAAATTTTTCAAAAACTCCTAAGTTCTTCTATGTCACTCAGGATCGACCTAACTGACAACAATTCTAATCTTGACATCTCTAACAAAGTCGGGCCCCACGTTGGGCGCCATCTGTAACGTAAAAAGAATTTAATGATTATCGGAGAGACGAGACGAGCAATTGCTATCGTCAACAGGCACCAAACCTCTTCACCTAAATACCCTTTGGATATCCAAGATCCAAACCCGTGCCCCCTGACAATACAACCCAAAGAGGAAGCAGGAAGAGACAAGCACCCCTAACATCCTTGACTCCTATACCAAGGCATTGCATCTCCATCAACAGCCAACCGTGTATCGGTGCAGCTAGTATCCCTATATTAGACATACTTACACTTCGCAAACACGGTTCCTCGCTCTTCCTTCTCCTCTTCCCATTCTATAACTCACTATCCATCCCTACACAGAAACATAAACCATCCACCGACCTACCATAGGTACTGACTACAAAGTCCCGTAGAACAGCCTAGAGGGTAGCCGGTGACATGTCTGCGTCTATCCGCTGCGAGTACTAGATGTTCCGCTTGCAGCTGCTTCTCGTGGTATCCTACACCTGAAAACCAAGGACCCTACTTAAATCCCCACAACCGTATCTAGACTTGTGTTGCTATTTCGAATATCTTCAATCAACTTTCCAGAGTTTCTACTCCAGATAGCATTAGTAAGTCCAGTTATTTACAAAAGGTTTTGTGTAAATGGGATGGGAGCAACCCTATGTCGGCAACGCCCCCTCTCTCGTTAACTATCGGTTGAGGATAGTCGTCAAGAGCGGCATGCGACAACGCAGGGTCGTGGTCGAGATCGACCGTCACGGTGGCCGGCAGTACCCTAGCCTCAACCAGCTCAACCAGGCCGTGTGCACTTGCTTCGGGATCTATACAACCGGTGTTACCTCTTTTTTTACACTGCCGACCATTGAACTCTGATGTTCGAGTCCGAATATTAATGTTAATATGCTTAAGGGCCCTCATTGCTATTGAAGCCCAGACGTAAAAGAATTGAAAATCAGAAAGACAAGATCATGGATCGCACCTCATATTCTCCATGGAGTGATAACATAGTAGAAGAAGAAGATTTCAGATTGAACCACCATATTCACCAAGTAGAACGCTACCCGTAAGTATTCAAATAAAACAAAAAAACCTAACCATAGATCGTCGTGGTTGTTATGGCCTAACATTAACATCGAGTCATTCAGCGGCCACGATGAAATGCTGAATGTCGATGGCGAGGTGTCTAACTCGTTGGGGAGGAAGATTCTAAGATGGTATACGAACTCCCTGGTCTCACAACCCACCCAATTTGAACCTGAAAATCATCTCTCTCGGGTTCAACCATGGCTGTCCTTTCGACCTGCGAGTCCCCAAGACTCGATGATATTTAATGGGCAGTCCCTTACTTGATAAAGCAAGCAAAAACTGCTCGCTTATTTTATTACCCTAAACTCAATACAGAATCTAAAACTAGATACTACATTCTATATCTCCAACGTTGCATCTAAAGGTAGCAATACCCTAAACCATACCATACCATGTTCCAAGACAAAAGGAGGCGAGGGATACCACCCTCCCTAAGAGAAAAACTTCTCAAACATACTGGAAAATCTGCATATTCTTCACGAAAATCTCAAAATGAAAAGCAAATGCCAAATATTCTGAACGTTATAAAAAATATAAAAATTTGTTTATTGAATAAATCCTTAAATCTAACAAACGTAATTGTTTTAATATAATGTCTAAAATTTGGTCTTATATTTATTAATTCAAATTATTGTTCTTTTAGTATATTATTGAACTATTTCTAATAAATGTACCCTCGCAGAGGATTTATTTTAATTGAAAATTATGTTCACAAACTGTTATAAAAAAAATTTTTGATTCCTAAAAATACTTAAATGAATCCCTATATTAGGATTACGTTCTTCAAACTGAAACCTATTTCAATGTCATGAAAACTCAACCTAAAGATAATTTATTATTAAAAGTACAAGTAAATCTAAGTGATTCTAGTTAGGGTTCGAGACGATCGCGATTAAAGAAAATGCGAACCGAGGTTGATAACTGTGACGAATCAACCGAAGAACTGAATAAATCTGACGCGGCGTCGAGACCTTAACGTCAAATACGAAATCAAGTAAGTTTAAATATATATATATATTAATACCCCATACGCCTGCACACAGTTCGCGTTCATTTGTATGTTCGATAAAAGCAATTTATCAATATAGTAACAAAGCAAATGTATTATAATTCAAAAAAAAAATTTCAATAGACCTCCTTTTCTACCAATGGGGTAGAAAAAAGAGAGTTGTGTCTATTAAATGCTGTTCCGGAAGTGCACTCCACGGGTAGCTGTGAAAGAATTTTGGTTAGTTATTAAAGGTTTGTACTATTTACTGATATCCATCTAATGAAACTTGATTTTATCAATAGGGCTTCGCAAATCTTTGCTCGCATGTTCACCAGTATATGGAACAATCGTGACTTTACTGCTTTAATTGAATTGCCCTAAGGTGATACACGCTTATATATGAAGCCGTAAGGTTGCGATACTACTGGTTCGCTTTTGATTACATATAGAACTCGACACAAGAAAAGACAACACGATTTCACGAAAATAACGAATTAAATCGTAAAGATTTTAGTCTCGAAAATAATACGCGAGAACGCGGCGTTGAAACGCGAGTGAAGGTGGTCGCTACCGACGCTAGGATAAGTGATTGTGGTCTAAAAAGACCCAGTGAAAAATAAAAAAAAATTAAATGTCAATAGGAATTAATGAGCAGTACGCGGTTCAAAACCCGTCTCCATAAGGAGGATATAAATTATAAACCGAGCGTAAGAATCTGACGGTAGTATGTACTTCACTTAAAATTTGCACTAGGATTTATGGCAAGTAGAAGCGAGGGCTTCAGAAGTAAAAGAAAAACAAGTCGCAACTCTATTACCAACGACTATAATCTCGATAATACTTGGAGTAATTAAACTTTCTTCCAGAAGGGGTTGCGTTAATACACACAAGACGATAACGTTTCACAATATATAAAGATAATAGTATCTATAAAGAAAAGATTATTTCACTCAATAATTAAAAATGCAATTCCATAAGCGTAGCTTGTAGCTTATATAACACTTTCCACCAAAAGGAAATTCTAAAGGTACCACCGTCCGTGGTAGCTGGTGACTGATGCCAGCGTCGTACACTATATGAGTGCGGCGTAGATATGCCGCCAATGAATATACTTATGGTCGAGCATTAAGGCTCTCTTAATCTTCACAAATAATCATAAACACAGAAAAATTTCAAATTGGTTACCTGTTATACTGAACAAGGACTTTTCATAATTCATAAACTTCTTTATAATATATAATTCTGGACCAGCCGCATGATGATGATATAATGGAAGTATTTATAGCTGCTCCCACGACGATATTAAATCAAGTGATGTGGTTGTGGTATTTATAGCTGCTCCCACGACGCGACGTAAATTGCAATAAAGTGATGTGGCTGTGGTATTTATAGCTGCTCCCACGACGTAAATTGCTGATGTTTTATTTAAGGTGTTGATCTTATTGGACCGGCATCGGCATATAATGGCCCGCCAGACGTCCTTATGATGACGTATGAACCGGTGGTTCCACCAAAGGGTTCCTCAGCCTAGCGGCTGTATAACAGACGAGATATATTATCAAATATGTTGCGCCTCTTGGTAGGCGATACCGCTCAGAGTAGGGTGTGGTTGTCGACGAGCCGATTAGCGGATCAACGCCGACGACATACACACGCTGGTTATCCGCAGAGGAGATGAATCCTATGAGGGTCTATGGAGTGGCATAGACCGATGATAGCTTCGATATCGGGGCTAAAGAGAGGATAGCCTCGCGCCTATAGTTGAGGGAGCTGTCCTAGGAAATTCGGCTGGCAAACGCGTGGTTAATTTGAAGTGTCTGACTCAAAGCTAGCTTCTGTCAATAGGACGTTATCATCACTGACTCGGGAATACGTTGTATAGTGGCCACTGACAAAAATTGAAGAAAAAAAAAAGGTGTTGCACAACGCTTGGCGTGGACACGGTTTGTCGTTGCATTAGATGCCTGCGTACCTTGGGTAATGTGTGTAGGTATAATCGCCAACAAGAAATAGTGGGCCGTGCCGTTGTCGCCACGTGTGTCCGTGCAAGAATATGAGGTATGGTCGATAATACACAGTGCTTCGTACGGAATATAGTCAGAGATTCAACAGCGAAGCGTAGTTTACGCCTGTACGTTTATTTCCATGTAAGAAGATAACAAAAATGTTCACCAATAAGAACTTTATGCCTCCGCACGTGTTGATGCGAATTATCTTCGCTTTATGGCGTTCGGTATTCGTATAGCTCGAATCCTGGATCGCCTTGCTGGTCCTGCCCTGCACTGGTGTAAATAGATTTGCTCGCCTGCTCCCGGAGATGATTATCCTAAGCCAAGAAGAGGTAGGTATGCGTTAGCAGACAAAAAAAACTTGATACCTACTGCCCAAGTGACGCCATAATCAATTTATGTGTCGAAGCAAAGAGGACGAAGTTCAATTGCTTCGATAAATTGACAAAAAAAATGTTTACTCACCTTAATTATTACAGAAATATCCATGGGATAAAGATATTTCCTCAATTGCGTATCAATTGAGTGGTTTTCTCCACAAGGGAGTAAGAAAAATGGCCGCAGCATAATGTGAAAATTCACTTATGTTAATTGTCCTGCTTCGGTGGTGCTCTCTCTTCAGTAGTCCTCTTCAAAATGAAATCCACTGTCGGCTTCCTGGATTATGTTTCCACTTTCCAGGTAGTGACGCCCTGATTTCCATTCTCGTTTCCTACATTCCAGAGTTGGATCTGTTTGTTTGTGGTATAACCACAGAAGTGTAGTACAGAGAGTTTATAGGCAGTACACACGACATTATTTCTACTGACATGTATATTGGTCCAATAATGAGTATTTTGGAGTAGAGATTTGAGTAATATATTCAGACTTAAGGCTCTGATCACACTAAAAGGTGTCAATTTGAGGATCTCGATATCGTAAATGTCATAATTTTTGTGGATAATTGTCGACTTAGTGTCAACTGTCTGTGACTGAAACTGACATTATGGGTGACACCAAATTCGAAAGTTCGAATATTGTCAACAAGGACTTAATATCTCCTTCGCTGAGAGCTCAGTATGACACTAAATTGATTGTCCGGTCCTACCGAAGTCCTTGGCAATTTGGTAAGCGGTACCGGAGCTGAAGTTTTTAATTATACACCTGTCACTTTTGGTTTCTATATATTCGTCAATAGAACGACACGAGATGGTTCACGCCCCCTTGGGTGATGGATACACAAAAGAAAGGAGGGGCTCTAGCACCTAAATTCGTCGTCAAATCATAGCGAATGCTACTAATGTTTTGGTCACGGATGACGTCAGACGTGCACAATTTTTCTTTGCAAATTACTTCACCTCAGGCCTGTAAGTGACATTGAGTTGGGTGATAAACGATTTAACGCGTGCTCGTATAACAAATACCGTGTGTCTCGCACCAATTATTGAGAATTCAGACTATATGTCAAATATCTGGTTTGAGATATATCTCATGGGCTTCGTCTGTCAAAACTGATCGAGTGACAGGTAACTACCAAATATCAAACCAGTCGATAATTACTACGCAACTAGTGCACCTAACATCTCATCATGCTTATCAGTGTGAACACTTCGTATGTGGCTTAAGTGTAATCACGGTATACCTTCTAGAACATTTGTTTGTCGCTTGTCGCTTCCAGGTACTTCCATTGAAAATTGCGCAGTGCGCATGTCTGAGAAATTTCCAACTCAGATTGGCAATTCTGTGGACTCCGTTCTGGAAGTGGATTCTATCGAAGGAGTGGGTTCTATTTGTGGAATGCCTTTCTGGTGGGTCGTAATGAATGCGTTCAGCATGAGTTGAGCATTAGAGCAGTTTCTCTAACAGATGGCACCAGTGGTAAGCGCTACTTGCCATGAAATGGTGAGAAAGTTTTTCCCTACAAACTACTATTAATTTCGAAGTTGACCGCCGCGTCAACGCGTAGAATGAATTTACAATAAATAAAAATTATACGAATGCTAACGTCGGTCCGCGATATTTCGTTTCCTTATCCTCTCACAACAATCATATTTACCATTAGATTTTATTTTTAACTTTTACTTTTATTAACGCTTGTTTATTCCATCAATGATCTAGTATCATAATTTGTTTTGATAATATATTACTTAAAAATGTATAATACATACATAAAAATTTCTTATCTAAAGGAATGAGTTCCTAAGATTATGGTTGTAATATATAGCAAAGTATCTTAAAGTTATTTTTTTGATCAATGAAATAGTTCATATCGTTAAAATACAAATAAATGTATTTAGTAAAATCTGGTTACAGATGTATCTTTTTGAACTTGAGCTATCTTCACAATTCAGTAATGTTACTCTTATGATAAGTTTATGATAGGTATTATATTAGACACGCTCTTGTTAGATTTTAAGATTCATTTTCAATAAAATTAAACCGTATTATTATAACGTTTTAAAGAAGGATTTTTTAGTTCAGTTTATTCCTTTTGGATCTAAAGATTTCTCGTCGAAATAACTGGAACGTAGTATGGAAGAGTAAGCTATTTATAGGGAAGGTGGTAACCCTCACAATTTCCTTCAGACGGGACAAGGTGGTGTAGAAGAATGGAATATGGTTGAAGTATCCAAAGTGCAACGATGGAGTTTCTTTTCGGTGTTGTAGTATCTTTGATAGGTGCTAGGTATTTAGATAGAAAGTGGTAGTAGGCAAGCATATTTCGCGCTTGCTTTCTTGTTAAGGGGCTACCTAAAATTTCGTTGAGTCGTGGGGACTCATAGGTCCGCGGTTAGCCAAGGTCGTTTAGTAGGAGAGTTGATTTCTACTTGCGAATTGGGTGGGTTGAGAGACCAAGGGGATCACATAACACCTTCGATCCTCCCTCCCCTCACGGTTAGACACCTCATCCTCCACTATCTGCACAGCATCGTGGTAGCAGAGTGGAAGGAAGGTAACTTAAGCCATTGCAGCCACAACCACCTATGGTTTGCTTGCTGTTAATTTACTTACGTGATACGTTCTTCGGGTTGATATGGCAATTCAATCACGATTTCTTTCTTTTGATCCACGTCTACTCTCTGCGAATTACTAGAGGTGCGATCATGAATCATCCTTTCTTCTCGTTCGATTCTTATCAGTCTTATCTTTGAAAATTATGAGGGCCCTTAAGCACTTTAACATTTTTATTCGAGCTCGCCCATCTTGAGCTCAACGGTCGGCAGAAAAAAAAAGAGGTAACACCGGTTAAGTAGATCCCGGAGCAAGTGCCCACGGCCTGGCTGAGCTAATCATGGCTAAGGTACTGCCGGCCACCGCGACGGTCGATCTCAACCACGGTTCTACGTTGTCGCATGCCGTTCTTGCCGACTGCTTTCAACAAGCAGCCGACGAGAAAGGGGGCGTTGCCGGCATAGGATCGCTTCCGTACCTTCAACAACAAGTGTATGGTATTAACCACACGACTTACAATAAAACCCACTGAAATAAATAAAGTTCCGACCGAAATGAAACACGTTATATTTTGTTGTTGGGAAAAAGATTATTATCGAGAAAAAACCCAACATTTATTTTACCTTGCACTAGCTTGCAGCAGCTTGCCCGACTATACATAACGCTTGCTCAAATTATACTACTTAATGATAAATACATTTAGCTTGCTCATAGTGATTTACATTATAATTTAAGAGAACAATAAAATCTCTTAGGCAAAGAGCTCTCCATTTCCTCTCGTATGTTTGCATACGATACAGTCCCGACGGAAAATAACTATTTTCCCATTAGGTCCTTGCTGGCAGCTTGGTGTTAGTCCTTGCAGTTTGTTTACCTCGCCTCTTAATTAGTAGCTTGCATCAACGGACAATACCCTTCTTGATTCTAGGAAGAGAAAGAAGATTAATAAACATTGAAATGTAAAGTTCATTTAATTATGCTGAAATGTTATGATAGAACGAGTATTACGCTGTGTTATTACTATATTACTTAGTTTAGCTAATCTGTACCTTACTCGCATTAACCCTCGCTAGCTGTATCCACCGGCAGTACACAGATTTTCTGCACTGGCCTCTTTAGCTGTCCAATCTCTGTCTGCAGAACGACAGATCTCACTAATCCATCCTTGCTCTTGATAAGCTCGCATATTCGTCCCAAGGACCATTGAGCTGGCGGAAAGTTTTCTGCTTTGATTATTACCAGCTGACCTATCCTTAAGCTTTCCTTTTCTCTCCTCCATTTCTTTCTCTCTTGCAGTGTAACGAGATACTCCTCTTGCCACCGTTTCCAGAAATGATTTAACATTACCTGCCTTTCCTGCCATAGCTTAACTCCTTGCGTCCTTGTCCCTTCAGCTATCGAAAATGGTGGAGGCAAAATTATTGCCTCACCAATTAAAAAATGACCTGGAGTCAAAGCTTGCGTGTCCATTGGATCATCACTGAGAGGATGAATAGGCCGCGAGTTCAATATGCCCTCGACTCCAATCAACAGTGTCAAGAACTGTTCAGTATCTAACACGCGTTGACCCACTATCCGCTTCAAATGAAATTTCATTGATTTCACTGCCGCCTCGTATATTCCCCCCTGATGTGGCGCGGCTGGAGTCATAAAAATCCAGTCAGTACCCCTTTGGCTCAACTTGCTGAATAGCTCATCCTCGTTCCACTCCTTCCAAGCTCGCTTGATTTCCCTTGCTGCGCCAACAAATGACGTACCATTGTCACTATACATCCGCTGACAATGCCCTCGCCGACTGACAAATCTATCATAACATAAAAGGAATGATGCAGACGTCAGATCTCCAACTAGGTCTATGTGTACCGCTCGTGTCTTCAGACATACGAATACAGCGACCCATGATTTTCATACAGCTATCTTCTTGCCTTGCCTATCCAGGACCTTTAGAGTAAATGGCCCAGCATAGTCCACACCTGTGTGCAGGAAAGCTCTCCCAGAACGTACTCTGTCAGCTGGCAGGTCAGACATTAGTTGTTGTTCTAGCTTGTAGTTATAACGTACACAGGTAACACATTTGTGTAGATACCTCCTCAGCTCGCTACGTAACTTTGGTATCCAATAACGCTGTCATATAGCTTGCATCATTATCTGTACGGCACCGTGCTTCGTCTGCCGATGTATACTGTCCATAATTAGCCAAGCTAGCCTGGAGCCATTCGGAATTATTACCGGATGTCCCAGCTCGTAATCACCAGAAGCTCTATCTAATCGCCCTCCAACTCGCAGTATGCCCTCTTCATCAAAGACCGGTTTGAGTGCTTCGATTCTGCTATGCTCTGTTAGCTTATCTGCCTTGCGTAGAGATGACATATCTTTGTCATATGCCTCTGCTTGAGCTTGCTTTATGAAAAAACGCATTGCTGATGCTCTTTCTTCTATTGTTAATATCGTAGGCGACACATCGCGTCTTTTTGGTCTCGGTACTTTAATCCCTTGCTTGCGTTGCTTCACTCTAATCAGCAACCTGGCCATATAATGATATATGTATCCAAGTATGCTGGCTGCTTTTCCAGACTGCTTGCATATTCCTCTATCGGAATGATAGCTTGCTTTGCTGGCACCCATATGCCTATATCTTTCTTGAACGTCACGGCAATGCAGACATGCATTTCATCGGCTGCCGTGATCGGAATCTCCCTTGCTTTATGATTAGCTGGCCATTCTGTCTCTGGATAGCATAACCAGTCAGGTCCATGCATCCATAGCTTGCTTTTTACTAAGTCAGCTGGCAACATCCCACGACTCAACAAGTCAGCGGGGTTTTCTTTAGTCCCGACGTGCCGCCACCGTTTGATGTCGGTATTGGTTTGTATGGACGACACGCGATTTGCTACATATGTTTTTAGATCACGTGGAAATTTCTGTAGCCAGTGTAGTACCACCATCGAATCTGTCCACATAGCGTATTCAAACTCCGCCCATTCCATTGCCTTGCGTAACTCTACCATTAGCTGTCCCAATAATTCTGCTGCCGCTAGCTCCAACCTTGGTATTGTAATAGTTTTGAGTGGAGCCACTCTTGTTTTTGAAACTACCAGCTTGCTCGTCACCTTGCCATTAGCTGCTTCCACTCTGATATATATAGCTGCTCCATAAGCAGTCATGGAAGCATCTGAGAATCCATGAAGCTGCCCCCTTGCTCCCTTGCCTGTCCCAAGCCATCTATCTATCCGAAATTGTTCCAGATGTATAACCTCCTTCCAGTAATCTAGCCATCTCCTTTTCAACTCAGCTGGCACTTCTTCATCCCACCCAAGACTCAGTCGCCACATTTTTTTTTTTTTTTTTTAGTTTGAGCCCGCACACAAGGGGTTATTAATACCCTTAATATGAGTCAACACAGTGCGAGCGTTCAGGAAATGAGGATAGGAGATAAAAGGAGGTGCCGGTGCACATTGGTTTTGAATGCCTGTATATCGCAATGGGAGGGAAAAATCGAGCCGGGTAAAGCATTCCACATTCTTGTAGTGCGGCTAAAGAAAGAGTCTCTATACTTAACAGTACGTCCGAAGTTAGGCTCGAGGGTAAATTGGTGGGCGTTCCTTGCGGTGCGGGTGTTACGGGGAAATTGTTTTAAGGGAGGAACGCAACTGGCTATTTCGCTGGAGCACTGTTTGTGGAAGTAGCGATAAAACAGGGTTAGACAAGAAACATTACGACGATGTTCAAGTGAAACAAATGTTTCGGTAATGGTTCTTTCACCTATCAATTTTAAGGCTCTTTTTTGAATCCTATCCAGTAGGCGCAAGTGAGTGACAGGAGCACCTGCCCAGATATGAGAATTGTACTCTAGCTTCGGGCGAATGAATGCCTTGTAGATTATAGCCAGATCAGAAGGGGAAAAATATTTCTTGCATCGATTTAGGAAACCTAAGCAATTTGCGGCATTTTTGGCGACGTCAAATATGTGATCGTTCCACAAAAGATGATTTGTGATGCACATACCTAGAACGCAGAGCTGATCGGTTTCCTCAATGCAAGTGCCACTCATGGACAGTGGCATAGGGGGTAGGTTATGCTTTAACGACAGAAGACAGCATTGAGTTTTTGAAGCATTAAATTCCACGCGGTTGATGATTCCCCATTGGACAATGCTGTCAAGATCGGAATTTAATGAGCTTATCATACGATTTCGTTGCAGTTCCACATCCGAAGGACATGGATGTGAATCTGGAAACGAGTATGAAAAGCTGAGAGTACTGTCGTCAGCAAAACAATTTAGTGGATTAGAAGTATTAGACAAGAGATCATTTATAAAGATTAAAAAGAGAGTCGGAGACAGAACGGAGCCTTGGGGCACACCAGCATTTATTTTGTGGGTAGCAGACTGAAAACCGTCCAAAACAACGCGAATTGAACGGTCCGAAAGGTAATTTCTAATCCATCGAAGGAGGGGTTCATCGATGCCAAATGCACGCATTTTCGATAAAAGAGCTTCATGCCAAACTCTATCAAATGCCTTAGAAATATCAAGTGCAATAATCTTACTTTCTCCAAAACGATGTAAAGATTTGTTCCACTGTTCGGTGAGATATACCATCATATCACCAGTGGACCTATTGCTACGAAAACCGTACTGCCGGTCATTAAGAAGTTTCCGTTTCTCAAGATATTTCTTGATCTGAAAGTTTATCAGAGTTTCCATGACCTTGGAAAGAAGGGAAGTCAGTGCAATTGGTCGGTAATTTGAGGGGGATGAAGATACGCCTTTTTTTGGGATGGGCTGGACAATTGCTGTTTTCCATCCACTCGGGAAGAGACCTGTAGAATAGGAAAGATGGAAAAGCTTACGCAGTGGTTTTGCCAGCGTGGAAGCACACCTCTTCAGAACTATGGGAGAAATACTATCCGGGCCAGCGGATTTGTGTATGTCACATGTCTTGAATCAAAACTTTACCCAAGATAACAACCGGTGCAATGTATCCATTTGGATCGTATAGCTGCGCTATACAGCTTAATATCTTGCGCTTTGTTACTTCTCCAAATAGAGCTGGCGTCCGAACTACAAATGTAAATTGGTCCTCCGTAACCAACCATTGTAGCCCTAGCACCGAAGCTTGCTCCTTGCTGTCAAAGGTCAAAACCTCACTGTCGTTAGCTTGCAGCTTGCTCGATAGCCATTGGCTATTGGATTTCCACTTTCTAAGTTCGAAACCAGCTGTCCGTAATACTCTGTCCAATCGATTAGCCATATTAAATGCTTCTAGCTCACTATTGCAGCCTGTTACACAGTCGTCCATGTAAAAATCATTCCTGACTATCCTTTCCACATCTGGGAATAGCTTGCTTGCATCCTTGCCACATTGTATAAGAGCTCGCACTGCATTGTATGCCGACGATGTCATGCCGTAGGTGACAACCGTCAACCAATATTCATTTAAGCTTGCATTTGGAGATTCTCTCCAAAATATCCTTTGCAGATCCCATTGATGCCGAGCTATTCCAACCTGTCGAAACATCATCTTGATGTCAGCAGTAAATCCAATCCGATGTCGCCGAAACCGCATAACAGTTTCGAACAAATCTCTTTGTAGCTTTTCGCCTAGCTGCTGCACTTCATTAAGCGAAATGCCTGTATCTGTCCGGCAGCTACAATCGAATACCACCCTGAACTTTTTTGTTACGCAGTGGTGTGGTATATAGTATACCAATTGTCCAGCTGGTGCTGGACAGCTTGCTCTTTTCATGTGTCCTAAGCTTTCGTATTCTTGCATAAAGGCAACGTACTTTTCTCTCAGAGCTGGCTCCTTATTCAATTTCCTTTCCAAGTACATGAACCTTCGCAACGCGATGGCTCTTGAATCCCCAATGTGCTGCACCTCAGGCTTAATGGGAATGGTCACGATAAAGCGCCCTTCCTCATTCCGCCTAGCTGTCCTTGTGAAGATATCCTCCACAGCTTGCTCTTCGGGTGTCCTTGCTGCAGATGCACCTATACGGTCCATCTCCCATAGTCGCTTTATCATATCATCCATATTTGATAGCTCTGTACATCTTGCTACTGTCTTGCTGCTAGCTGATTCCTCCTCTCCACTTATCGGATGAACTCCGAATACAACCATCCCAAAATTTGTTTCCAGTGTGACCAAGCCTTTTATCTTGCGTGGTATTGAGCTTACGATTACCTTTGCGAAGAAACCAACGCCTAAAAGAATTTCAAATGGAGCTTGCTTCCAATAAGCTGGATCGGCAAACGGTACTTGATTATGGCCACTGATCGGCTGTATGTAACGTTGTGGCGTAGCCAAACGCCATTGCGTACCCTTCGGTAGTACCCAAAAAACTTCCTCGATGCATGTATTTGCATCGAACGACGGTACTATCATTACCTTAGCTTGACGATGTAACTGAATAGGCTCTCCATCAATACCGATTACCTTTCGTGCTAGTGTACTTGTAATCGTACCTAGAGCTTGCACCAAACCTTTCATGCTAGCGTACTTGTAATCGTACCTAGAGCTTGCACCAAACCTTTCATGCTAGTGTACTTGTAATCGTACCTAGAGCTTGCACCAATGAATCCAAGAGAGCACGGATTTACCTTGAATTTTCCCTTGCATCTGAAAGCTAACCGACACTGTTGGCATAAGTGTGGTAGATATACCGCTAGCTGAATCAGAAGTAAAATTAAACACATTCAAATAAGCGTTGATTAAATTTTTATTATTTGAAAATACAGCCATATTGCCACCCTTGCCCTTTTGCTTGCTTGAGTTAAAACAGTATGAGCTTTCCCTTTTCATATCCTTTCGACATTTAGCTGGCACCTCTAGCTCTAATCAATCCCTTTTCCGTTTCTTCTCATCTTCCTTGGCAGCATTATCTGCTGCAGCTGACTTTATCTCATCGTGCAACGGTCTCGGAAGATCGTTGCAACCCCCATTGCCTCGCCGTTTCTGCATCCAGACGCTCGTGGAGCATGAAGACAATTATCATGTCCCAATGCCCTACTTTTACTCCCTGTGCGCGTAGCTGTCGTACCGTCTCGTGTGTCACGTTCGACATAAGCTGAGTCTCGTCGGCTCGCGGATTAGCTTGCAGAATAGGTAATCTTATAAAATTACGCAATAGCTCGCGACAAGTCTGATACTTCTTATTGTGGAGCTGGTTCAGCCTCAAACTCACCCCAGGTATTGACGATCTCTTGCTGTTGAGCTGGCACCACTACTTGTACCTCTATCGGGGTATTAGCTGGCCGCTGTGCTTGCTCATTGTTTCCTGGCAGATTAAGCTGTCGTAGCTGTCGACGAAATGCGCCCTTTAGCTCATAGTACAGGTCCTCCGCCTTTTCCATCTGGGCTTCAGCTTGCTCTCTTATAACAGCTTTCCCAGCTAGCGCATTGGTATGAGCCGCCAACAACTACGACCACACCTCCTCCAGCCTCTCCAATCTTATAGTGATTTCCTCACTATCAGCTGTCCGGAAGCCCTCTGACTTCACATAAGCTTGCTGACGCTCTAACACTGCTATGTTAGACGCTAACTGTCTTAATTCAGACATGCTGCTGTAAAAAATAAGGAAAAATGTTGCATTAAATATAGCTTGCTGTTTTTAATGATGGCTATTCTAACGCCTAGCTTGCTATAAATTCCTACTCCCTTGACAAGTGAGCGAGTGGTTTAAATGTATCTGATATTTCCCTCAACAAAAATCTTATAAACTTGCTGTAGCTTGCTGCCTTGCTTGAATTATTGTTTGCATTTTAACTTTTCTGTCAAAATGAAGCTCGCTTCCTTGCTCAAAAATCGATTTTGTATCTTAACTTTAGTTAAGATAAGCTTGCTACCTTGCTTTTATAATTTAGCTTGCACATTGATTATAAGCTTGCCATTTTAATTATAAGCTTGCCATTTTTATTATAAGCTTGCCACTTTCAGTTAGCTTGCAGTATAGCTCTTCAATAAAATTTTAATTTTTCATTTTGCTTGCAGAATATTTTGTTTTGTTCTAAGCTTTGCTCCTTGCACTGTCTCGCTTGCTAGCTGTCCACCTACCTACCTACCTACCTACCTACACGTGCCGCAATGTGAATTTTCCATTATAAACATCATCTAGGAAAAACGCAACCTACCTCAACAATGAAAAAATAAAAATAATCTCCCGTATAAATATCCTGCGACACACTGTATTGTGTGCATGTCTCAACGGCTATATATGGTGAACGCAAACCACCACCGCCGCGCCGTCATGACACATAAATGAATATAACACACTAACCAAATGGAACACACACTGCAGCTGAGATCTAAATAATAATAAAAAAACCACACATGATTTGCTCACTTGCCCATTGCTGATAGCTTTCCTCTGGGAAAATATTTCCTTATTTAACTTGCACTGTTTAGCTCATCAATATTAATATATTAATATATATATCCAAGCTTGCCGCGTATTAAATAATGATTTCTGTACCGAGCTTGCCACAATTTAACACCTTTCTTTTTATCTAGCTTGCTCTTTTAATTTCTTGCACATGATAGCTCACAACAATGAAATAATTTCCTCCCTAGCTTGCACAAATTTATATATTTTGCTTTCCGAATTTATTATTTTTTAATTAACCTTGCACGACAAGCTTGCACATTTTCTTAACATTTTAGCTATCACTTACATTTTATTGTTTGTTTTTATAGTTTTGATGTTTTTTTTTTTCAAAAATATTTTAATTTCTACGCACACACTTTTTTTTACTGCCTTCTCTTGTGAAAAAACACTTTCGAATGAGAATTTTTTCACACATTCTCCCCCTTTCTCAGATGATTCGCAAAGGCACAGACATGCTAGGTATACATAATATGCTCGCGCAGCTTGCCGTTTATTTTGTTGTGGCTCTTCTCCCTTGCGTGTGTGTGTGTGTGTATATTTCGCACCAGGTATACATGGTGGATGATTTTGAGTCTTGCTGCAGCTACTCAAATTTGTACCTATATAAGTGAATAGGGGAAAAATAAGTATATAAACAATTTATACTCCCTTGCTCCACGCACTGCATCTTTTGATGTGTGCATATGTGCGCTTTGCTGTCGCCTCCATTAGCTTGCTGAGACATGAAGACATGAATATTCGTGATTAACCGTTACGGTTTTTCTTTTTGCTTGCCGTTTGCACACAGATTTTAATATAGCTCGCTTTTAGATATTAATTTAACTATGGAAATGTGATGATTTTGGATTTGCTTTTAGCTTGCACTTTTTAACTCGGGCACAACACTTCGTAGCTTTCGTAGCTAGCACACTTTCTCACATTTCCATATATCTTACACAATTTTCTAGCTCGCGGACCGACCGTAGGAACACTAGGAACATATCCGGCTCGACTCGGACCATATTGTATGGGATTAACCACACGACTTACAATAAAACCCACTGAAATAAATAAAGTTCCGACCGAAATGAAACACGTTATATTTTGTTGTTGGGAAAAAGATTATTATCGAGAAAAAACCCAACATTTATTTTAGCTTGCACTAGCTTGCAGCAGCTTGCCCGACTATACATAACGCTTGCTCAAATTATACTACTTAATGATAAATACATTTAGCTTGCTCATAGTGATTTACATTATAATTTAAGAGAACAATAAAATCTCTTAGGCAAAGAGCTCTCCATTTCCTCTCGTATGTTTGCATACGATACAACAAGAGTAGGTAGCCACAGTTAGATAAGTGAATGCGATCTGGAGTGGAGTCTCTGGAAAAAAGTATCGATTCTAATATTAGCATTTCGAATCCAGTTGTGAGCATGGGAGTTTGAGTAGATTCCATGATTTTATGGTGTAGGCTACGACACGATACGACTGCAAGAAGAACATCTATGACTTGTAGTGGATAGGCGCGGGCATGCTAGTAGGTACCCTCTAGGCTGTTCTACGGTGTTTTGTAGTCAGGACTTATGGTGCGCTGCTGGATGGCTCGTGCTTCTGTGATGATGATGGAGATGGAATTTGAAGAATGGGAAAAGGAGCAGGGAGAGCAAGGTGCCGTGTTAGCGAAGTGTAAGTATGTCTACTGCAGGGATAATGGATACACCGATACATGGGCGGTCGATGATGGAGATGCTGTTTCTTGATATAGGAGTCAAGGATAGATAGGGGTGCTTGTTTCTCCCGGCTTCCTCTTTGGCTTGTGTTCGAATATTGGATATTCATAGGATATTTTGGGTGAAGTGATTGGTGCCCATTGACAGGTACAGGTGGCGTATGAATTTCATTCTTCATTTAATAAATTTCATATATTTGTACGTTTCAGATGGCGCCCAACGTGGGGCCCGAATTAGTTGACGAAGATAAGATTAGGATCGATGAGAGTTAGGTCGATCCAGAGTGACGTGAAAAAAGTTAGAAATTTTTGTAAAATTTTAGAGACTTTTTTTGAGATTTTTCAGTTTTCGAATTCAAGTCAGTTGTTAGATGATTATGTTTCTTAGACAGAGGAAAACCATCGGGGTGAGCAGAGTTAGCACTATTTTGTCCAGTGATTTGGTGAATTCTTCCTGAGTCAGTCTGTTGCATTAGGTCTACCTTCTTCCCTCTTGTCACTTCGGTATGTCTTCGATCTCTGTCCGGATTGAGCAGTTTTGTTTTGCTTGGTCGTCAGTAGCTGAGGTGTTGGCATGTCCAATTGGTGACGTCTGAGATTCCGGTCGTATGAGAGGAGAATGAGCAGGTCTTCTGACCGGTGGTTGGTGCTTTTTGCCCGACGCACGTCAGCTGCAGAAGCTGGTCGTTCGCTCAACTACGACCCAGTTGGTTTCAACCACAACGCTGCTTGTTTCTTCTGTTTGTTTTATTAACCAATTTGTATTTGAAGTTTATAGTAATTTTTTTTTTGATAGATGTTAGGAAGTGACGGTATGCGTTGAGACATGAAGCGTTAACCGGTTGTTGGAGTTATATACCCGATGTACGTCAGCAGTAGCGTAATGTCGCCTTCGCATACCCGAACAACTTGTCGTTTAGAGGAGATTGTCTTTTCACTTACAATAAAACGCCGTAATGTACCAAGTCTACACACACTAAATTTTTTTTTGATTACAGTTTTTTTTTGCGTCGGTTAAGTTGCAGAACCGATCGTACACACCTTGTTCCGTTTAAGGGGGGGTGGGGTTGCCATCTCCCGAATCCTTTATGACAAACTTTTTTTCGTATATAGTTATTTTTGAAACATATTTCAGTTCAGGTATCTAGTTTTTTTTTGAGTATTCCGTCAATCAAGTTGGGACGTAACTTCTTGATTGTCGTGTAGTTTTGGGATAGAGCCCGTTTACAGTTTTCAGAATTTTTGGGATAGTGCGCGCATTTAATTATATTTTTGGGATAGAGCCCACCTTTTTGAATTTCTTGAATTTTGGGATAGAGCCCGTATTTAAAATCTACAGTTACAGTCTATAATTTGTTGGGATAGTGCCCACCTTTTCATTAAATACATCAGATTTATGAAGTTTAAGTTATTAAGTATCAACTAAGATTTTTGAGCGTTAGTTAAGTATCAATATAATTTTCTTTACATTTTTTTTTTTGAATTTTTCTTCCGTAATATGAGAACTTATTCGGTAAAGATATAATTAGGCATTCACTTGAACTTTTCGTTGAGAAACGGATAGAGTTTTGAGTTAATACTTTTAATAGACGAAATTGTTTAGGCCTATACTTACCGTTAATATTAAGCACTATTAGACTAAAGTTCATTTCGATAATTTTTTTTTTCAACTACTTGATTGACGAATATCCGTTGAAATTCTTGCTCACGGCATATTTGAAATTTTTTTTTTTGACCTATCTATTTACCCAAGTAGCATCCGTCCGAGGATTTCTCACGGACTACTTGATTTTCTTTTATCTACCGGATTTACGAACTTACATTGAATTGTATTAACAAATAACCGTTCGAGGAATTGCTCACGGTGTATTTGAAATTTTTCTTTCACTAACTAATTTTGACGTATCATTTTTATTGTTATATTGCTTGGGTAGAACCCGTTCGAGGAATTTCTCACGTACTACGATACTTTCCTTTTTTTTGGAACTGCCGAACTACACGTCCACGTAGTTATCCGTCCGTTTAACATCGCGGTTGAATGAGCAACCCAGGTCGCAAGAGAGCTACTAGAAGTACTTACTTTACAAAGTACAAGGACTTTATAGTCATGGCTCCAGGGGCACCAAAACCTAAAGACAAGATTCAAGCCGGTGATAAAACCGTTAATAGAAGTGTCATAGTAGACTATGATGAAGTGGCGCGAGCCGAGGAACAACTCCGTAAAGATGCAGCTGATCATTCTGCGTATATACAGCAAGCGGTCTCAGCCACCATCGACTTGCATAGCGTCAACGATAGACAGTTCATGGCAGAGGAATTAGCCAGGAGTCATGCACTACTACTTGATCAAGTGGCGCAGCTACTCCAAAAACGTACTGTCAAAACTACTCAACCTCTTGCTCCCCCTACAAGACCATCGGCTCCTCCTAATGCCACTTCGACGCAAAAAGTTATGTGACAAGTGAATTTAGCCGACCCAGACACTACACGTGTCGCTAACCAAAATGTCCCTTCTGTACCTACGACTTCCAGAAATTTTTAGTCCGCGTATAGGCCGATCAATGAAGATGAGGCAAACCGGATTACACCACATTACGAGCCAATTAGAGTGCCACCTTTGCCGGAAGTTAATCGAGCCCAAATGCCTCTAGGCTCGAACCTAGATGAATTTATGACGCGACTAAACGCGTTCAATTTCGACGACGAGTCCGCTGCGTCGCCACCTAGGCCACCTGCCTCGAACGCAACTTCTATGAACCGTGTTCATCCATTCCACAAGTGGGGATTAAAATTCGATGGCAGGAACATGTCGGTCGATGACTTCTTGTTCCGCCTCGATTGCGTTCGATGTAGTTATGGTGTGCCGTGGTATGATATTACCACGAAATTTTACCATTTCGTGTCAGGTTCCGTAGAGTCATGGTACTGGGTGTACCTGAAAGGCAACAAATACACTACGTGGGAAGAAGTGAAAACTGCTTTGGTAGAACAATACCGTAGTCTAGAAACTGACACAGAGCTCTTCAGGAAACTGTCGGATCGCAAGATGTTAAATGGTGAGTCTTTCAATGACTTCTATGATGCCATTCTACACCTGAATTCCAGGATGCGAATTCCCAGACCTGAAAAGGAGCTCATTGAGATTATTAAAACAAATGTCCGTAGGCGTATGAGTGAACTCCTCATTACCTACAGTCCGTCCAGTTTAAGGCAGCTAGCCTATTATTGTCGAGCTATTGAGAAAGCTCAATCTCAATATGAGAATTCCCGTCCGAGTTTTGTGCCAAGTGCACAACGTCCACCTGCAAAGCGATTCGTCAACGAAATCGTAGAAGAGCCTTGTCAGGGTCTAATTGTAGCGTTGCCCAATAGCAACATCGAAGCGATCCAGAGGGATCGTAGTTTGCAAAAATGCTGGAATTGCCAAATTCTTGGCCACAGTTTTCGAGATTGCGCAAAACCAATTGACAAAGTATTTTGTTTCCGCTGCGGCTTGGCTGATGCCTATAGCCCGACTTGTCCGAAATGTCTAGCGGGAAACGAGAGGAGGAACAACCCAACAACCGGGAGGGTTCGCTCCGAATAGACGTACCCGGAGTTCAAGTGTATAAGCCGGAAGCGCCTCTTGAACTTCCAAAAGTAACAATATTAAAACCGATTAAAGACAAAAATGAATTCCCGAACAATGATAAAAATTATTGTAGAACAATCCCTGTTTTGAATAACGAACCCAAACCAGTTACAAATTTGAATTTTAGTAATAACGAAACAGAACCATTACATCGTAAACCTTTTCATGAAAGATTACACAATTACAATGAAGTGCGTAGGAGAACTGTCACTTTTCCAGAATTATCCAAACGGATAAGACGGATAAGGGAGCGCTTCCATCGGAAGCGGACTACTTACCGTAACATCGCGTCAGCAACAATAGGCCGAGAATCGACCGACCCTCGTCCTTATGTGACGGCCGGTTTATTCGGCGATAGCTTCTTAGGTCTTCTCGATTCAGGGGCAAGTATAAGTTGCTTAGGCACGGATATGCTTCCCTATTTAAGAGAAAAGAATGTTACGGTAAGGAAGGTAGAGACTACCGTGTCCACAGCCGATGAACACAAGCAGTCCATAGTAGGAGTGATCACTACAGCGATCCAATATAAGGATGTGACAAAAGATATCGATCTGTATATTGTGCCTTCGTTAAGCCAACGTCTATATTTAGGCGTCGTCTTTTGGCAGAAGTTCCAGATTGCACCTCATGTAATTGCGGGTCTTTCAGGAATTACGACCGGTGGGCCAGAGGAACGACCCACAAACCAGATTAAGTTGAATGATGAAGAGTCTAAACAACTAAAAGCTGTTGTTCGTAGATTTCCTTCTTTCGCAATGCATGGGCTCGGGAAAACGAACCTAGTGCAGCATTACATAGATACGGGTGATGCCGTACCAATAAAGCAAAGGTACTATCCCGTATCTCCGGCGATACAAACCCTTATGTATGCGGAGTTAGACCGTATGCTTTCGTTAGGAGTCATCGAGGAAAGTTCCAGCGCATGGAGTTCCCCAGTGGTGCTAGTACGCAAACCTGGTAAGAACCGATTGTGTCTATACTTTCGGAAGGTGAACTCCGTAACAAAGAAAGATGCTCGACCGATTGCGCATATAGAGGGCTGCTGGCACGTCTGACAGAGACACGTTATATTTCTAGCGTGGACATGAAGGATGCGTTTTGACAGATACCGCTGGAGCAAAGTTCGAGGGAAAAGACCGCTTTTACGGTACCTGGCCGACCACTGTACCAATTTAAGGTCATGCCCTTCGGTCTATGTAATGCAGCACAAAGTTTGAGTTACCTGATGAGTCGCGTAATCCCATCAGGGTTACGAGATCAAGTCTTTGTATACTTAGACGATCTGTTGGTTGCTGGAGATTGTCGGAAAGTGCTTGACGAATGCAGGACTGACGATTAATGTCGAGAAGTCGAAGTTTTTTTTTGATGAGCTTCACTATCTCGGTTATAAGGTCGGTCAGGGTTGCTTGAAAGCAGATCCAGATAAGATCGCAGCTATTACGAGCTTTCCTTTGCCAACTACAACTCGTCAAGTTCACCGGTTTCTCAGTATGGCAGGTTGGTATCGGCGATTCGTTAAGGATTTCAGCACTCTAGCCGCACCCTTGACCGAGACGTTGAAAAAGGGAAAAGTCTTCAAGCTCAGTCCAGAAGCTATTGAAGCATTCCTGCAAATCAAACAAGCTCTGACTTCAGCGCCTGTACTAGTCAATCCGGACTTCTCCAAAGAATTCATCATTCTCTGCGACGCATCCGCGACTGGCATCGGATGTGTACTCTGTCAGCGGGACGAATCCGGGGCGGAGCAGCCCATATACTACTTCTCTCGGAAACATAATGCTGCACAGAAAAACTATTCGGTGACAGAGCGCGAGTGCTTAGCAGCTTTTGAAGGTATCCAGAAGTTTAGATCTTACGTTGAGGGATACCACTTTCGTGTTATTCCAGCCTGAAATGGCTGATGACTATGAAGGATCCAACCGGAAGATTAGCGAGGTGGAGTATGCGACTCCAAGGTTTTGATTTTGTGGTGGAGCATAGGAAAGGTACTTTGAATGTCGTGCCAGATGCACTATCAAGAGCGTATGAAGATGATGAGTTGACAGTGTCAGCTTTCCTTTCGTGTCTACCACAGATCGGTGCCCCGGAGGTACTCCACATCGATCTTGAGGATCCGTCCTTTAAATCTGAAAGTTATCTCGATATCATCAGTCATATCAGGAAGGAACATGAGCGGTTACCTGACCTCAAAGTGTCGGAAGGATACATTTACGAACGCACAAAACATGCGGTTGGTAATCCCTTGGCCGACGATCTAACTTGGAAGTTGTGGGTCCCCTCAGAAATGACGGAGTCGTTGATCTCATTGGCTCACAATCCGCCGCGCGCTTCTCATGGTGGGGTGGTGAAGACGGTTTACAGATTGAAAGATAGATTCTACTGGCCCGGTAAGTACACTCAGGTCAAACTGTACGTAGACCGGTGTGAAACGTGCCAGACCAGTAAGGCAGCTAACACGACGTTAAGGGCTGAGATGGGAAACAGTTTCGAAGTGGAGAGGCTGTTTACACTTATATGTTGACTTACTCGGGCCGTACCCAAAATCAAGATCCGGAAATGCCTACATCGTCATCGTGTTAGATCAACTAATGAAATTTGTCTTCATCAAGCCACTACGCAAGGCTACAGCCGCGAACGTGGTCAAGTTCTTGAAAGACGAAGTTTTTCTGATTTACGGAGTACCAGAGAGCATTCTCTCTGATAATGGTACACAATTTGTTGGGAAGGAGTTCCAAAAACTCATGGATGTTTTCGGGGTCAAACACTACTGGACGGCGGTGTATGCTCCCCAGTCGAACGCTAGTGAACGAGTGAACGGTTCAATTTTGGCGGCCATTCGGTCATACGTCAATCCTCGACAAACAGATGGGGACGCCCATCTGTCGTCGATCAGTAGTGCCTTACGCACGACGGTGCATTCAACCCTCTCGATGTCCCCATATGAAGCCTTATTCGGACAACGTATGATAGAGCATGGGGCAGATTATCGCCTTCTAAGGGAGTTGAATGTACTGAACTGTTCGGAGATAGATTGGCTTCCCAAAGTTGCTAAGACGAACATCATCCATTTTTATTTTAAACAAGCATTAATAAAAACCCATGAAGCCTACGAGAAGAATTACAACCTGCGGAGTAGGAACATAACGTTCAAGGTAGGAGATGAAATCTATGCAAGAAATCATGTTCTAAGCGATGCGACAAAAAACTATGTCCGAAATTTATCAAAGTTCGTGTAACTCAAGTAATCGGAAACAATTTCTATGAAGTTGAAGACCGGCGAGGTCACAAGTCGACATGTCATACAAAAGACTTGAAAAGATAGTACTCTTGTACTTAGTACTTAGACAATTATTTAACTATTTCGATCTTTCGAAATATTAAACATTTTTACCAGATTTACATGCAAGTACATACAGTACTTAATACCCTGCTATTAACCATAATGTATGCCCGGCTCTCAGCTGTGCATGAGGCTCTTGGGTTATAAAATTTTCTTTTATTATCTTTTTCTTCGATATTTTCATATATCCTTCAAAGTATTTAAACGTCATCAGGCAATACGCCTCATATATTGTTTGTTGTTGTTTTGTCTTCGACCGACTAGACGTACAAGAGTCGCAGTGTCTTTACGATGCGACCAGTGGGAGATCCCCATGCAAGAGAGTCATTTTGCGAGAAGTTCTCCCTTTTCTTGGAAATTAGACTAAGTGGACTTAGTCGAAATTCCAAGTTTTGTACGAAAAACTTTCTCACCAGTCACTGGCAATGAGTAAACGCCACTGCTGCCATCTACCAGCGAGACCGTAGTATTACTCGCGATGTGCTGAACGCACCCATTAAGTTCCAACGACCGTAGATTCCACAGAAATGAATCCATCTTGTATATTCAGATTCCATTTCCAAGTCGAAATCTGCAATTTCCCCAAGCAAATCAAATTTCCAGAATGTTCACATTCCAATGAGTGTAATGGAAGGGTACCTCCCTTCACAGAAAAATAAACCGAACACACACCTGCTAGATTTGTACTTGGCTCACACCAAAAATCACGGTTATATCGTTCACGCTAGACAAAACATGAAATTGGACTTACGAATGACGTAAGAATGTCGGAACCGTAATATGATGACAGATAGATGTCAGCCAACAAGACGGATTTAATAGTCGATGCGGCTGACTAAGTTATCTCCACTTGTCAATCCTGTCCTACACTTGGTATTCTCAGTCTATTGCTTGAATTCAATAATGTCAGTTCCAAGACACTCGAAAATGGGTGTGATCCTAAAAATTCGACAGGCCGAGTATTAAAAAATCCGATGTAGATACGCAATCTAAGGCGTGTGACATAAACCTTTTACCCTACGGAAAAAGTAAGACTGTACCCATTCTCATACTCTCAAGGAAATTCCATTCTTCCTAACCTGCGAATGCAAAATGACATTATTAGCTATGACATATAGATAAAGAAAAATCTTCGTGAGCACTTACGCCAGGAATGTGTTTCCAACTTCACAATTGACACATGTCAACACCAAATGGAACAATGAACGTGTATCGCACTATTATTCAAGCAACGGAACCTTCTGAGATATAGCGAATGACAGCATTAGTGTCTTTACCATATCTCTAACCTTTTTCTTATTATTATTCTGACATATATGACTTGGACAGAAATTATTCCCGAATTATTTTGACAAGCAATATCCTCCAGTCATATAATCAGTATAACACCTAAATTTGACAACCGGTGCAACCAGACCATTATCTCTGCCATTTCTATCCAAATTATTGAATCTGTCATACGTTTATTGACAATCCACTACGCATAGCTGAAAAATGCACAGTGAGCATTGCCCCTTAAGGCTTATTTTGACACGCCATCTGTCGTGCCAACAAACAAATAGTTCCAACACTGGAACGCAGACATGAGACTGGAAGTTAGGGCGTTGGCCAGTTGGAAGTAGTAAAATATGATCTAGAAAAATCAAAGGTGGAAGTCATTTTGAAGACACACTTTGAACTACGAACAACTCTCTCGCAGAACATTTTCACTTAGAAATTCTAACCACGGTTATTTTATATAATTTCTTGGACGCGAAATTGGCCCCATCATTGTATTGAAAGGAGATACAACCCAATTTGGGTATTTTTTAAGATCGGATGAGGTAAGAACTCTATAATTAAGTTCAAGTTAAATATCATAAGATCCAGATTCCTACTCGTTATGGGAGGACATAAATTTTCTTTTGATGAGACATGAGGTAATAAAAGTTTTGTGCCCATAGGTCCACCAATTCTGAGAATGCAGCTAGGAGAATTCTCAACTTTAGATCGAGGGAATAAATTAGCATTATCCTGAACGTAGAAACTGTGGTCTTTCACCTAAGAATTTTTTTTACTCCGTGGGAGATCCTACGACACGTATCCACGCCCAAGCACGTGGGCATGGGTACTTTCATATACCTATAGATATCCTCGCATATATTATAAATATACATAGGCGTAGTCTGCGCCTTCTGATGCACAACATCGTGTTTTTGGTGGCCTCATCTTTTTTTCGAATAGCACTTTTACTCGGGGACACATTGGTTTTGTCCCTAAGCTACTCACATGCGGTAGCAAGGATTGTTCAAGCAATATTCACCCTCTTGCTTATTGGAAGCAAGGTGAACGCGTGGTTTCCGTCTGGCGTTGATCCGTTTTGGCTCGCCGACGACCACGACGTCCACACGAGGACATACCGCCTTCATTTAGGCTCAACAGCAGCTGAAAAATATCTCATCAGACACTGGAGTCAGTAGAGACTGACCACACCAACAGAAGCAGTAGGAATCCGCTCCAAGATTCAACTGGACGTCTGGCTGGTATTTTAATGCCGATGCCGGTCCATCATCTATATCGTAATTTACAGGAAATATCGAAGCCACGAGGGAATAATCAAGACTCATCACTACAAGTCATCATCTTCACGTAGCAGTAGATCCAGTTAAACGACATATTGTGTGCATAAAAAAAAAAATAATAAGATTCGATTTTGGTGCTGAATTATCCAAGAGATAATACCAGGTAACACTTTTCATTTCTATTGTTGTCCCTTGTGAATCTGATGAGGAGCTAAGAAGCTCCACTCACTAAACATTCATTATAAATTGAAGAGGCTGAACCTGCCCCTACATTAAGCGTCAAACGCCAACGCTATAGTTGTCGACCATGGACGGTGGTGCCAACGCATATCCGAATTGTTCAGTGCACAGAGGGATTCCACACTCCCATCTATATGCAGATACTTATTTTAAGTCTTAGATACATATATTTATACTATTTTTATCGTTAAATATGTAGATTTAAGTTTGAATAGTGAAGTGTTAATACTAGCGCTCCGAATATTTACAATCAATTTTTTTTTTTTTTGATGTGTTGATATTAATCCTAAAATACACAATATCTACTTTGCATCGACATCCCTTTAATTGTAGTCGTGTTGAGATCAATTCGCGTAAGATTGTTTCACTTTTTTTTGTAAACTCGTTTCAATCCAATCGGTATTTCGGAATCTCACTTAAAGTTTCAGCGTGAAAGCATCCAGTTCTTTGAGCTTAACTACACTCGTCATCGGTACGAATCTTTTACGTGTTAAAATCCTTAATCATTACAAGATAAAAACGAAAGTATCTCCCGGTTCACTTCGGCATTAGTCAGAACCAAATCTAGCGGCCCGGTGCCGAGCATACGTACTACGTCGCGCTCTTCGCGTTAAAGGAGGAAGAATCCTCATTTGGATTGCGTTCATAAACGGTCAAGAATTATATTTTCACTTTTCGATTTCGAAATACGGACTTCTTTGGTAGAGTCATTTCTACCTTTTTTTCTACTTCACGTTGAATATTTTTTTTATTTTCACTTGCCCATTGAGACTCATACTTTCGCGTCGGTAGCGACCATCCTGAACATAGGTTCAGCACCGCTTTTAGATGTTCATCCGTTTTCCTTTTTTTTGAAATCCTGAAACTTATACTTACTTTCACTCGTACATTACATTTTACATCCTACTCGCGTCTTCAATTATTATATGTAACTTTGTGTGTCAAAGTATAATCATATCAATTCACGCGCTTTACATTAGGCGTTAACTACATATATGCGTTTATTGTACGCCTCATACTGTTGATTATACTCGTCATATCCGTGTCCACACGCTTTTAGCGAATAGATTCGACGCCTTGAATAAGAATCCATACCTACCTACTGTCACCTTTGATTGGTGGTTGATGGTAAAGAACCGCATAACTTGGTCCACAAATAGCTCTGGTCAATAGTCAAAACAATTACCTTTAAATTAATAAACTTTTTTTTCGAGGGGAATCCAGGAGCGCACTTCCGTATTTCCATGAAAGAAAGCGCTGAGTAATTACAACTCCTCAGTACTTTAAACTTTCGTACCTATTAATATATATTTGATTTAAATACTTTTTTTTGATATATATTTTTATATTAATATCATATTTACAATCGAGTATATGTTTAAGATATTTGTTAAGTTAAACTTATAAAATCTTTATTAATTAAATTAAATCCCTTATATCAAACTTTATTTTACTTTGTGCTACGCGTTTCGGAAATTAAATTAAATAAAGATATTTGTTAAGTTAAACTTATAAAATCTTTATTAATTAAATTAAATCCCTTATATCACAACTTTATTTTACTTTGTGCTACGCGTTTCGGAAATTAAATTAAACGCGTAGCACAAAGTAAAATAAAGTTGTGATATAAGTGATTTAACTTAATTAATAAAGATTTTATAAGTTTAACTTAACAAATATCTTTTATTTCATATTCAATTCCACGCAACTTGGAGACACCAACCAAAAAATACGTGATGGTTACAGATGTATCTTTTTGAACTTGAGATATCTTCACAATTCAGTAATGTTACTCTTATGATAAGTTTATGATAGGTATTATATTAGACACGCTCTTGTTAGATTCTGAGATTCATTTTCAATAAAATTAAACCGTATTATTATAACGTTTTAAAGAAGGATTTTGTAGTTCAGTTTATTCCTTTTTTAAAAGATTTCTCGTCGAAATTACTGGAATGTAGTATGGAAGAGTAAGCTATTTATAGGGAAGGTGGTAACCCTCACAATTTCCTTCAGACGGGACAAGGTGGTGTAGAAGAATGGAATACGGTTGAAGTATCCATAGTGCAACGATGGAGTTTCTTTTCGGTGTTGTAGTATCTTTGATAGGTGCTAGGTATTTAGATAGAAAGTGGTAGTAGGCAAGCATATTTCGCGCTTGCTTTCTTGTTAAGGGGCTACCTAAAATTGGTTGAGTCGTGGGGACTCATAGGTCCGCGGTTAGCCAAGGTCGTTTAGTAGGAGAGTTGATTTCTACTTGCGAATTGGGTGGGTTGAGAGACCAAGGGGATCACATAACACCTTCGATCCTCCCTCCCCTCACGGTTAGACACCTCATCCTCCACTATCTGCACAGCATCGTGGTAGCAGAGTGGAAGGAAGGTAACTTAAGCCATTGCAGCCACAACCACCTATGGTTTGCTTGCTGTTAATTTACTTACGTGATACGTTCTTCGGGTTGATATGGCAATGCAATCACGATTTCTTTCTTTTGATCAACGTCTACTCTCTGCGAATTACTAGAGGTGCGATGATGAATCATCCTTTCTTCTCGTTCGATTCTTATCAGTCTTATCTTTGAAAATTATGAGGGCCCTTAAGCACTTTAACATTTTTATTCGAGCTGGCCCATCTTGAACTCAACGGTCGGCAGACAAAAAAAGAGGTAACACCGGTTAAGTAGATCCCGGAGCAAGTGCCCACGGCCTGGCTGAGCTAGTCATGGCTAAGGAACTGCCGGCCACCGCGACGGTCGATCTCAACCACGGTTCTACGTTGTCGCATGCCGTTCTTGCCGACTGCTTTCAACAAGCAGCCGACGAGAAAGGGGGCATTGCCGGCATAGGATCGCTTCCGTCCCTTCAACAACAAGAGTAGGTAGCCACAGTTAGATAAGTGAATGCGATCTGGAGTGGAGTCTCTGGAAAAAAGTATCGATTCTAATATTAGCATTTCGAATCTAGTTGTGGGCATGGGGGTTTGAGTAGATTCCATGGTTTTATGGTGTAGGCTACGACACGATACGACTGCAAGAAGAACATCTATGACTTGTAGTGGATAGGCGCGGGCATGCTAGTAGGTACCCTCTAGGCTGTTCTACGGTGTTTTGTAGTCAGGACCTATGGTGCGCTGCTGGATGGCTCGTGCTTCTGTGATGGGGATGAATATGGAATTTGAAGAATGGGAAAAGGAGCAGGGAGAGCAAGGTGCCGTGTTAGCGAAGTGTAAGTATGTCTACTGCAGGGATGCTGGATACACCGATACATGGGCGGTCGATGATGGAGATGCTGTTTCTTGATATAGGAGTCAAGGATAGATAGGGGTGCTTGTTTCTCCCGGCTTCCTCTTTGGCTTGTGCCGTTGGTGGGCATGGGTTCGAATCTCGGATATTCATAGGATATTTTGGGTGAAGTGATTGGTGCCCATTGACAGGTACAGGTGGCGTATGAATTTCATTCTTCATTTAATAAATTTCATATATTTTTACGTTACATAGTCATGCGACCACGACCACCTATGGATTGCATTTTTACAAATACTTACGTGCAATGTTCTGTTGGTAGATATGATATATCAGTATCGATTCTCATCTTTCAAACCATGTTTCACTCATTGGCTAATTGGAGGTGCGATCTCGAGTCACTTAGTTCTTATATTCAGTTCTTGACGGTTTTGTCGTAGGCAATTATGAGGGCCCTTAAGTATTTTAAAATTACATATTCGAACTCGCACACCATGAGTTCACCGGTCGGCAGTGAAAAATAGAGGTAACACCGGTCAAGTAGATCCCGGAGCAAGTGCCCACGGCCTGGCTGAGCTGGTCATGGCTATGGTACTGCCGGCCACCGCGACGGTCGATCTCGGCCACGGTTCTACGTTGTCGCATGCCGTTCTTACAAATTGTTCTCAACGGACAGTTAGTGAGAAAGGGGGCGTTGCCGGCATAGGATCACTTCCGTCCCTTTAATACAGAGTTAGGTAGCTATAGCTTGTCCAAGAAGTGCGGTCTGAAGTGAAGTCTTCGGAAAAGCATACGACGTTCTTATCATGGGCATTTCAATACTAGCTATGAGTGAGGGATCTGATTAGAATCCATTACTACAGGTGTAGGCTACAATACAATACAGCTACAAGATGAACATCGAATGCTTGTAGTGGATATGTTGATAGGTATCTACTAGGCTGTTCCACGGCGCTTTGTGGTCAGTACCTATAGTACGCTGTCAAATGGTCCGTGCTTCTGTGATGGGGATGGAGATGGAATGTGAAAAACGGGGAGAGGAGCAGGTAGAGCAAAGTGCCGTGTCAGCGAAGTGTAAGTATGTCTATTATGATAATGCTGTATACACCGATACATGGGCGGTTGACGATGAAGAGGCTGTTCCTTGGTATAGGAGTCAAGGAGGTAGAGTGGTGCTTGTCTCTTCCGGCTTCCTCTTTGGTTTGTGTCGTCGATGGGCCTTGGTTTGGAACTTGGATAACCATAGGAAATCTGGGTGAAGAGGTTTGGGGTCTATGGGCGAGCATGAATTATCTTTCATTTCTTTGTATTTCATTATTTTTACGTTACAGTACCCTCCCTTCCTGGAGTCCGTATGCGGGATTTTTGGGGCTCCCCCAATGAAAGCATGGGAATCTACACTCAGGTCATCTCGTTTTTCACCGGATTTACTTTGCCTCACCTTACCCCCCTGAAAATGTCTTCAAAACGCCATAATGGCTAATAGGTAGTTCACGAAAAAGAGACAGGTGATTGGCGCAATTTACAATTCATTGTTTATTTAATAAATTAAAGATAAAAGGAACTGACAAAAATGGAAATCAAAAAAAAATAAATAAACTAAAATTTAAAATAAATAATGAACGAGGAGATAAAACAATATATGGATTGGAAAGAACATAAAACTATTTCAATAAATATAAATATGTAAAAAAAACCATAAAAGCAAAATTGAACTAAAAATAACCAAAAAAAACTTTAAATTCGACAAAAAAATGGAGAACTCTCTAACATTAAACCATATAAATAACTTAAACTAAAGTAGAAATATTTTGTTAAGCTTTTCTCTTATATTAATTCTTTTTTTTTTTTGTATTTTTTATTCTTTTTTCTTTATTAAATCTAGGACAAAAAGCAAAAGCGATCTAAAAAAAATGAGGGATCAAAAAAAAAAAATAATTATTTAAAATATAGCGCCCCAAAAACGGCCTTCGGGTACACCAATGAGCCCCTGTACCTGCACCCTTTATGCAATTATTGTGCACCTTATTGTGCTGGTACTAAAATAAAAAAAAACGCGTCTTACAACGACCCTACCTAAAAGGAGCTCACTTTAGGCGTATGCTGACGATTGTCACTTTAGAGTTTGTAATCTATGATTTAGATACCGGGGTTTTGTGGTAATACTACCAGACGGGCAATCTTGAAATTTTGTTTCACCTTTCCTTTTTTTCACTTATTCTACATTTAATTAAAATTTATCCAAAAAATATTACGCCAAAAAAATTACTCTAACACTAACAAAATAATTTTAAAATATATTTTTCTTTAGGCTGCAGCTATCCGGTTCTGGTAGGTATCATCAAAAAAATACCAAATATGGCCACCCCTTTGGTTAAATACGTGCCCTTGATAATATCGTCAAGGGCATTGATGTGATGTTCTTTATATAGGCACGGTACGCTTGCCGTAGGGGTTTTTTTTTCTTTGAAAAAAACCGCCTTCTTTGGTGAAATCTAGCTTCTTAACGAAATAGGTCGGCGGCCACTGCTTGTATTTCGTTTGTGACCGCCAAATTCAAAATCGGAAATACATATACCTATCGAATTTTATGTATGTATAGAAAAAAAACTACCAAACAAAAACTAATCACTCACCCCTTTATTTTTTTATTTGTAAAACAGCTGTTTTCTCTCCAACTTCAAAATTTAGCGCGCCTTTTTAGCAAGGGTGTGTAGAGATAAATATTGTAGAGATAAAATTTAGTTTAGCGCGATCTGAGTACTAGGCTTAACTTATGATGAATTTGATTTTAACGATCGTTAAACTCTAATTTAACGGCTTACTTGCCAAAAAGAAATCAAATTCCGGCGCACTGCCTAATAAAATCTTAGGACTTTTGTTCAAATTTAAAAAAAACAACGAATTTACTTTGGCCACTTTGTATACGCCAACCAAACACTTTAGCTGCTACAACCTTTTTGGTCGTCGCTTTGGCCTATCAATCTTCTCCAGCCTTCCAATCCACAGCCTCTACCCACACATTTACCACTCTACGGGTCTTTTGAATATTCCGAGCCGTAACTCTCAGCAACGAAACTATCTCTTCAAGCCTATCTCGCTCTACCCAGAACACCCCCTCAGTTAGTACTGTCTTCGCGGAAACAACTAGGGGTAGGCTCCTATTATGAGGCTTCGATCGCTTTATAGCAAATACACAAACCACCTTCCGGATATCCCTTTTTAGATAATTGCTCTTTCCCTCGCCTTCTCATCCCTCCGGCTCTGCTTTGGATTCTTCTATAATTCCTCTTATGGTCACTACGCTGAATGGGAAATTTAATAAAAAAAATCCTTTCCAACCTCAGTATCATCCCTGACTACTTTCTGTCAAACCATTTCGATTTGACAGCGCTTGTGTCAAAATGACAATACCAAACACACTTCACATTTCAATCGCAGCAACAATCATCAAAATTCTTTTATTTTCTAATTAATATATATTTATTATTTATGTGATTTTTTTTTTTGTCGCTTGATCAAATCTTTTTCGTGTGAAATATGATCAAACATCAAAAAGTGTTTTTCTTTTGGGCAATGATCATATCTTTTTGTGGTGTTTGATCAAATCTTACCTCCCAAATGAAATCTCATTTAAAATTGAGATTTAACACACATTTCCACACACACTACAATAATTTGACATTTCTCAAACGTCAAATTTTGTTGTTTATTTTTTAGCATTCTGTGAATTTCATTGTGGAAAAAGAATTCTTTTTAGATAAGTGATCAAAGTTTTAAAATAATAACAAATAAATACAAACGGTTGAAGTGAAAATTAATTGACAATTTAAAAATAAATAGGTATGAAATTAAAATGAACAGAGTGTACCTATAATGAATTGAATCGCTTTGAAAAGGATGCAGTGATTGAGCCCGGATTTTATTCCTACTTCATAACATAGCTGTTTCATAAGTTGGCAACGGTTGTGTCGAATTCACTAAAGATTTGTTAGGTATAGTTTTTTATAGCTTTCTATTCGATGGCCTTTAATTTTTTCCGGGAACACTTCTCCCATACAACGAGTCATTTGTAAACTTTTGTTTATTACTCTGACAATGTTCATGACGAAGTGTTTTTAATGCATCCTTTAACGAATCCTAGGTAGTTGTTATTTTCTATATGGAATATTCTGGAGGAGCACACTGTCTTCGTCAAGAAAAACAATTCCCTTTTTATTATATACTATTGAAAAATTAATTAAATCTAATTCCTCAATGTTGCAATCCATCTTGCTAGTAGTAGCGGTAATATCACGTTGATTATTCAGACTTTTTTAATTAACTATACGTACATTAACATTTATTCAGACTTCTTAGTATTAAATATACATTAACACTTCATATATACTAACATTTAAATAAACCATCTACTTTGCGGCAGAACTAAAATTAAATAATGTCCACCCGAATCGAAATTCCGTTTACAAATTGTTTGCATTCCCTCGTGCTTGTGTGTAAAAATCTGACATTTGCTTGGTTGGGTGTGTTCAGCCGGTGAACTTTATTTAATCAATATTAAATTATGACTCAACTGCGAACAAAACTTTCCGACTTACAAAACATTAAAAAGACATTGAAGTACATTTTAACTTTTGAAATAATTAATTGCAGCTACATTATTATATTAATGTCGAAATATATTACACGAAAATCTTAAAAAAAAATTGCTTAAAGATTATTCCAACGAAGAAAACATGACAGAAAAATCAATCTCGTTAGACATTGTCGTATGGTTAAACACGCCTCAAATTAAGAACGTCAAAAGAAACACACACACAGTAACAAAAACTTATCAAAGCTATCTGCCGCTATTATTGGACAGCAAATTTGATCAAACTTTTGATCAAATTTACTTTTCCCAAAAAAAAATCCACATTAATCATCACATAATACATAAATAACAGAAACTATTTAACAAACAATTTAACTCTTACTTTCTTTTCAGTACCATTCTTCAACTCCCGGACCAATCCAGCAACCCAAACCACAACATCAGCACCAAAACAACCATACCCAAGGAGCAGCAAAAGCATTCATCGCAGCAACATCACCATGCATGCACAAAATTAGAAACCATCGCAACCAGAAACGCTCCGAACCATTGAACAACAGCATCACATCCACAACCACATAGGAGCAAACGATCTGCAGGTAGGTCTCCTCTGATTATTTCCTGTCGGAATACCATGGTGCACCCGACGCGACGCGGTGAAACGAATCTCTGTTTCCATTAGGAAATGGTGATGGTGAGTGTTGCACCGGCCATCGCCTAGGCTACACCATCGCCCTCCGACAGTCCATTCTCGTTACAAATCTAACGCCTTTTTTTCGTCGACAGGGATCCGCAACAAACTGTTAGAGTTAAAAAAAATTCAAAAAAAATTTCAAAAAAAGTCAGAAATGGATATAGGACCCTGTTCCATATGATATGTAAATCAATGAAAACCAAACTTCATTTTTCCATGGGATATAGGACATTTGTGCACTAAACATTGGAAGACAAACGAAAACGAAAATAAAATAACAATGCAAATCTGTAGCAATATTAATTTTTAAAATTTTATTTTTAGTGATAACAATATAAAATAAAAATTAATATTAAAAGCTCTGGTTATGCCCTACTTTATATCACATTGGCTTATTTTTAAGTCAATAGGGAACTTTTCAAAATTATACATTATTTTAACACTAAATTATGAAAAATAAATTAAATTATTTTTGGTCCATTAATTTTTTTAGAAAAATACATTTCATTTTATTCGGAATGGGTTATTAAAATACTTTAACATTCTTAGGAGCTAGTTTTATTAGTGGTTTTTTTTTTTATTTAAAATTTTTTTTACCAGTTTTGTTTTCATCCAGTTTAGTAAAAAAAAAAGATGCTTTAATATTAAAAATAAAAACTTCGAAAAGACTACATTTTGTAATGTTGGGTGTACGCCTGGTCCCAACTGTTATGATATCCACTTGAAAAGTCTTTGAAGCAAATCGCTTGGCATTCGTAAATGCCTCAGCTCAGACCTTTGGCTAGACGCACTCAAGGTTTTGTTCTCAGAACTATCAAGTACTTCTCTAGACTCCTTTTAGCTCGCAAGCTCCACAAAAGAAAATAAAGACTGTATCTTGTTGGTGTTCGGTGAAGAAGACAAATTTATTTAAAAATGTTCTAGCTATTTATACAAATTGACATGATATCGAAATTGCTTCCAGACTTCGATTATTGGGCCCACTTACAATCGATATTCCTAACTCAGCATATGGGCGAACGACCATCTATCTCAAGTGGCATGGTTCGCTCGGCATAATGCTGAGTTGACATATTTTGTTAACCCATTCATAATTCTTACGCCGCCGTTGCCGTCAGTGCAATATGACGCTTATGGTTTTTTTGTATAGACTACGAGTTGGATATGCTAAGCGGGATCCGTTCAAAATCCCGAAAATCAAATTCCCGAAAGTTCAAAATCCTGAAAAAACAAAATCCCGAAAAATCAAAATCCCGAAAAATCAAAATCTCGAAAAATCAAAATCCCGAAAAATCTGAATCCCGAATGTTCAAAATCCCGAATGATAAAAAGCTAATTAGTTACAAATGTTACAGACACAGGCGCCTGCCTGACAAATTTACATACCCTTAGCGGAGCAGCGAAGCTGCGTGAGCGCGGTGTGCCCCCGAAAAAGGAGGAGAAAATCAAAAGATCCCGCGAAGCGTGCCACCCAGGTCAAATTAATTACAAATGTTACAGACACAGGCGCCTGCCTGACAAATTTACATACCCTTAGCGGAGCAGCGAAGCTGCGTGAGCGCGGTGTGCCCCCGAAAAAGGAGGAGAAAATCAAAAGATCCCGCGAAGCGGGCCACCCAGGTCAAATTAATTACAAATGTTACAGACACAGGCGCCCGCCTGACAAATTTACATACCCTTAGCGGAGCAGCGAAGCTGCGTGAGCGCGGTGTGCCCCCGAAAAAGGAGGAGAAAATCAAAAGATCCCGCGAAGCGGGCCACCCAGGTCAAATTAATTACAAATGTTACAGACACAGGCGCCTGCCTGACAAATTTACATACCCTTAGCGGAGCAGCGGAGCTGCGTGAGCGTGGTGTGCCCCCGAAAAAGGAGGAGAAAATCAAAAGATCACGCGAAGCGGGCCACCCAGGTCAAATTAATTACAAATGTTACAGACACAGGCGCCTGCCTGACAAATTTACATACCCTTAGCGGAGCAGCGAAGCTGCGTGAGCGCGGTGTGCCCCCGAAAAAGGAGGAGAAAATCAAAAGATCCCGCGAAGCGGCCACCCAGGTCAAATTAATTACAAATGTTACAGACACAGGCGCCTGCCTGACAAATTTACATACCCTTAGCGGAGCAGCGAAGCTGCGTGAGCGGGTGTGTCCCCGAAAAAGGGAGTTAAAATCCGAAGAACCCGCTAAGCGGGCCACCCAAGTACTGCTGATTATGAAAACTGTTGACACAGGCGCCTGCCTGCATCACTAATCCGATTTTTCAGTATTGATTGCTATTCGGGATTTTTTCGGGATTTTTTCGGGATTTTGATTTTTCGGGATTTTGATTTTTCGGGATTTTGATTTTTCGGGAATTTGATTTTTCGGGATTTTGATTTTTCGGGATTTTGAACTTTCGGGATTTTGGTTTTCGGGATTTTGAACCAGACCCTATGCTAAGCTCAATGCATGTATATTTTTATTACGCTGCAGTAAATGCAGCAATGCTTTGCTTTGCATTGTATTATGATTGTTATGGGAAGCGAGTGTTAAATATCGAAACAATTAATTAAGTGCATTTGGTGCTTATGGCAATGCATATGCTGGGAAGAAGGCGTCAAGTATCGAAGTATGGTTTGATATAAAGCAATCAATTAAGTGGTCGCCAGTGTGACCCCTTCACAATTAAACTTTGTTATGTAATTTGGTAACGTTAAGGGATATAATTTTTCTAATATAAAATAAATTTGTTTCCTGTTGTTTAACTCGTTTTCTATTTTTTTACAATATTATAAAAATATATTGTTATTACGGCTGCTTTCTTGAAAGGATCAAAGACAGTCGATTATAATTCGGCCTTGAAGAAGATTCCCACCAAAACTGAAACATCGAAGCATATTCAATAAAATTGAAAATTGAAAAAGCAAAAAAATCAGTCTTTGCTTCAAGACAGATTTTTTTGCTTTTTTAGCAAACATTTTATTAAGCTTAAAAAATAATAATTCACAAGGGGTATTCACGATCTGGTGCAAACAAGTATTCTAAAAGTGCGAAATTGTTTGCATTTCTTGCAGATCTTGAACTCAGTTCTTCCAATCTGTAGCAAAACTCACACAAATGTCAAAATCAGGTCAACACAAATGTCAAAATCAAAAGTACAGACTTTGCACCATTGAGTCATGTCGAGGTCGTGATAGAGGACGGTTGTGCTGTGCCAAGCACTGCCATCCATTAATCTATTAAAGCAAAAAAGTAAACGTTTTATTGGCAACAATTTTCATTTTTATCGTGAATAAAAAAGCAACGGAGTAAATTTAATTTACAAAAGTCTTCGGTTTACCGAAAAACAACCAGGACACAAACAGTGCCCAGCAACTCGTGATCCGAAAGTCCCCCAACCTTCAGCACCGCTAGAAGTCACTTCACGGTTATTAACTGTAATTTTTGAGGGAGAGTGTACAGTTAAAGTAACAGGCTGAGCGGTAAGCTTTCGGATTTAACTTCCACCGCAATCTTGGTGGCGAATACGAACAACGTATTCTGTAGCAGCAACTATAAATCATCTTTAATCGGCTAACAAAATCTAAAAGGAACATATTGTGTGGATTTTACCAAAGCCCACCAACTGTAAGAAAAAAGAGGCACTACATTTAACATCGGTGTGAGAGCAACGAGCACCACAACCGCAAACAGCAGCAACGTCATTATGCAGCAACCTGGTGTATAAAATATTCTATTCACATAGAAAACGTTTGCAAATTTTCTTTATATTCTAACCGGTGATTGTTAATTTATAAAGTAAAGTAATCGTCTTAAAGGAAATATTTTATGTGAACGTAATTCATGATTTCATGTTACAAATGTGATTTATTCAATTCCCGTAACTCAATAGAGTCTTCCTGCTCTAAAAATACTTTTTGTTTACTTGATAATTCTTTCATTTCATGTATTTTTCAATGTGATTTCTTTTTACATACAACAAGATATAGAGCGTATTCGCTCTTAAAATTCCAATCAAACGAAACAAATTTATATAGTCTATATAGTTTATATTTTCTGGTTATTTATTTTAGGTTTATAGTAGGCTAGTTTAAGTATTTATTTGTATATATGTAAATATCCAAAAGTGACAACACGTCATGCGCAACAGTGTAGGGAAAACTTTCTTGCCCTCCAATGGATTCGTAGGGAAAATCTATTTGCCCTACAGCTACAATTTATATTTGCAACTAGCGCCATCTATTGAGAAATCTGGTTGCCAACTCACATGGTGCTGAACGCACGAAATTATGGTCCGCCATAATTTATGAATCCACATCTAGAATCCACCCCGACAAACGCGATCCACTTCCCTTGGAATCCACTTGCTCTCCATTTTGGAAAAGAGATTTCCAAGACATGCGCAGTTTCCCATTCTCATGGAAGTGTAATTTTTGAGCGATAGGCGACTAAAAGTTGTCGCATTGGATGTAATGCCTGGCCTACACATGAAACTACACCAAATGTGGCTTACACTGTAGGATGCAGAACGTAAGGCTTACACCATCCCAAAAAAAAATCTAAGCGAAAAGAATTTCAGGTTGACAGTCGTCTGTCAGAATACTGGTTATGTGTAAAGTCAAAATGTGATAGCCTTTCCACCACGGCTGATTCACCTAAATGCACTGTTTTACGATGTCATATATGTTGTATCTGACAGATGTATTCTAGGAGTAATCCTCATGTCATTTGATTAACCTACCATGATTGATTAGTCTGAGAATGAGCATGAGAAGTGGTATGATCACCAATGACGTCACAAGTGACGTTGGATCTGTTCTATTCCGTAGAATCTTACTGACCAGTGGAACCTTCGAGTTAAGTCCCTTTGCATTGCAAACAGCCACCTGTCAATAAGTAATGTTGATTCCGCTCAAGATACTGTTGAATGTGAGCAGAACTAAAATGACAGATGAGAAATTGTCATTGTCATGGTAACTCTTTAGTGCTATTAGCTACTAGTGAATAGATCGGGGTAGTGCGGAACAAGTTTACAAAACACCTGTTACAGGAATCAGCAAAACGTTGCAGTGAAGACGTTTTTACTGTCCGTCGGGATACGCTATCCACCAACAAATAGAAATTATCATTAATGTTCTTCACGTCCGAAAATGTGCAAATCCAGACCCAATATTTCATCTCTACAGCACTATATAAGAAAATCATACTCAAAACGCAAAATACCAATTGTATTTATCTGTGCGACATGCATCATACACCAAAAATGCAGAACACCAAAAATCGGAAAAGTGTGAACAGACCATATAAACCCACAACCACAAAACACCTTTGACGTCACCAACACACAGTTTTTTTTTGATGATAGAAATCGTGTTGGAAGTCAGGGCGTTGGCTGGTTGGAAAATTGGAAGTATTATCCAGTAAGCCAGACTGAAGAGAACCACGGACGAGTCAACAAGTCGCGGCAGCACAGTTATAAAGAATTATTTTTTTTGCAAAGCGACAGCCATTTTAGGCTTCATCGAAGAGGAATATTATATTTGCTTAGGCAATATAGTATTTCTCACCACTATTATAATTATTCGACGGAATATTATACCAGGTAAGCAAGATTAATTCAATTGCGTTTCTGAGTGATTAGATTAGATTAGATTAGATTAGACTTTATTTATATACAAAATTCGGATATACAATAAATTATTACAAGTCTTTTATGACCTAGTTTAAATAAACCGTCGGTCAGATTGACAGCATATACATTCTATTAGCGAAGCAAAGAAAATTGAGAAAAATAGTGAATTTAAACGGATAATTACAAATTACATGATTGAAAATTAATTTTAAACAAAATTTATGAAAACTAGAAGATTCAATTGCAATTAAGTGGTAACATTAAAAGCTTTCTGTAAGAATTCTATTTCTGTAAGCCATTGCACATTGGATAAATTTGTAAAGCTTATCCCATCCTTTTCTTCCATTAAGGATTTGGATTACATCGTCAGCTTCATATTGGTTCTGCCCAAAAATATCTCGACGGATTTCTTGGATAATTGGACAAAATCCTAGAAAGTGGCCGATATTTTCTCTCTCGTGGGTGTTGCAGAGCTCGCATTCGATAGGCAGGTCAGATCTGTGAGGTATGTAGTTCAGAGAAAGTATTTCACCTCTTGCCCGTACAATTGAAGAAATCATATCTGTGGAGTTCTTGTCGTTGAAGTAGTTTAATTCTCCAAGATTAAACTCTAACTTGCTGTAGAAATCTCTATACTGCGAAGCTTTGGCCTGGTTTATGAAATTCTGTCGATATTTCTCATCCAATTTCGAGACAAGCGAGTAAAGACTCCTTTTAAAACCCGTTAGATCGTCCATATTAAATTCGATCGATTCATCTAGCGAATTAGCAAGATCGCTCCAAGTTTGTACAAAGTTAAGCTGATTTGAGATGATAAATTTTAATGTTCTATTGACCAGTCTTGAGGAATCCAATCGGAGTATTTTGATCACGTAATCGAAGTGTATCTTGAGCGTGTCGATAAACATCGGTGGCAAACCTGTTTCGATATGAAGCAAATAATTTGGCGTTGTTGATGGAAGAGCGAAGACACGTTTCAAAAAGAAACGTAATAATTTTTCCACATCCTCATATTCTTTGTAGCCCCACACTTGCGAGGAGTAAAGCATAATAGATTTTGCTACAGCTTGAAACAGTTTGTATTTAGCCGAGTGGTGGATAGATTTGTTTGCAATACAATTTTTCCAGGAAACGCAGAGGGCAGCCTTTGCTTCTTGAAGTTTTGACTTGACGTGTTTTTTCATGCAGAGGTTACTTGTTATGGTCACGCCGAGGTATTTAACTTCTTTAACAACTTGCACTTCCTGTGCCTGGTACTTCCATTTTTCATAACTAGCGTATCTTCCGTGTCCTTTTCTGAAGATCATTATGTTAGATTTGCTAAGGTTGACTGTTAAATTCCAAGAATCGCAGTATTTCCCAAGTTTGACAATCATTTCTTGGAGTTGGTCTGGAGATTCTGATAAAAGAACGATGTCATCAGCGTACAGTAGGCCCGGAACATTTTCTCCTGCAAAGTTCACCCCTCCTCCCAAGTCCTCCACTAAATCCTCAATAAATAGGGTGAATAACAGAGTACTCAACGCACATCCTTGTTTTAGTCCCATTGAAGAGCTGAAATCTTCGGAAAGGCTTTCCCCATCCCAAACGGCTATGGAATCTTTTGCATAAAGAGCTCTTAGAGTACTGATAAGTTTGGAAGATAAGCCGATATTCAAAAGTTTAAGAAAAAGTGCGCCTCTATCAATGCTGTCAAACGCTGCTTTAAAATCTATAAAAAATGCATATAGTTTTTTTCCACGAGATAAGTACACATGAGCAATATTATATAGTAGAAACACCTGGTCTGTTGTTGAGTAACCAGGTCTAAAACCTGCTTGCAGCTCACTGAGCTTAGAATTCTCATTCACCCACGTTGTAAGTCTACTTAATATCATACTTGTAAACAGCTTCATAGATGCATTCAAAAGGGATATTCCTCGATAGTTCTCTGCAACAGCTGCATCTCCTTTTTTAAATAATGGAAGAATAAGAGAAGACAGAAAACCAGAAGGAAGAACTCCAAGCTCAAAGATTTCGTTATAACAGCTCAGGAGTTGGGCTTTAAAATCGGGGGAAGCATATTTGAAGAACTCAATCGGAATTCGATCTGTTCCAGCTGCCTTGTGTATTTTTGCTCTGTCTAACGCTGCATTCAATTCTTCTTCTGCAAAGGTCGAATCCAGAAAATTATCCACGATATGTGGCGTTGCATAGTGGAACTTTGAGGCCGTGCATTCCGTATTGAGCGTTTCTGAGTGAAGGAAATATAATTCTTTCACCTCGTAATAGGATCAAAGGCAGAACCATGTGGCCCCATCCGTGAGATACCACAAGTTTAACCCCATTACGGCATAATTATATGCATCACTAGAGCACAGAGGAGCATCACACTAGGCTCTGAAACAGCACCGAACACGGAGCAGAAGATTTTTCTCGTTTTTAAGCACTGACCAGCAGAATTACTTTTTTTTTCGGAATACCATATGGATTTCATAGTCCACACACCCTGTGCATCATCTTCACGCCATTTAGGCATACAATATACACGATCTGCGTGAGATTACGCATTAGAAAGGATTTTCCTTTTTCTTTTGTCCTCCCTGGACCTGGCTTCTCGATTTTTAGAGAGCAGATAAAAAAGAAGGTGTCCATGTGCACACCCCTCGTGGCGACAAGGATACGCGCCTAGAATTTTTAATAATATTTACTGTGTCGGCTGGCCTAATTGTGGATTGCTCAGGCGTTGATCCGCTAGCCGGCTTGCCTACGATCGTAACCCAGCAAACCGCACTAGCCGCATCACGTTTTTGGTTTTGGAGCTTGTCGGTATATTTGGAGGAATCGATACACTCTTCCTCATACCCCACCGCATCCATATCATAACACTAGCGAGACGAGGATATTTGCTTTTAAAGCAAATACCGTCGTCGCAGACAAGGAATCCGTCGTATATTCTACACGTGCCACCACTTCCGGCACGCCACGAGGAGTCACGTTTAAAACGCCTACACACCTTTTGTGATGCACTATTGGTGCACACCCTTTCCTGAACCATAAATGATAACGCATCATTGACAGAAGCAGGAGCCTCAAGACATTACGTCGAGGGATTTCAATCCAAATTTCTTTTACTCATCGCGGGAACCAACCATCAGGACGCCTGGCGGGTGCAGCAGCACCGATGCCGGTCCCTCACCAGTAGCAGAGTAGCAGCAACAACTCATCTAACAACGCAGGACATACGTGCCATCGGAAACACCACTCAATTGTTCCGGAACATATATATTTGTTTTGAATGAAAATTAAATTACGTGTCCAGGTAACATTCTTTTCTTCATTATATGTAAAGTTTGAATTTCCAAGAACGTGAAGTTCGGGTGCTCAACCACATATTTGGCAAGCATCCTCGAACAAAACATCCACGGACGGTGGCAGTCATAAGAAGAAATTAATATAATTTGGAACATATGAGTTCAAGATTGCATGCATTTATTCTTTGATTATAATTACCTTATTTTATAAAGTGTTGTGACAATAGTGAGAAACAGATGTGGTACCTTTTTGACCTACCGTTTTCATAGATTAAATCCGCTTTTCAATCCGGTATGCATAGTGACGAATTCAGTTGTCATTACCAATAGAGCCCGTGCTCCTTAGTTTCTTTTTTTTTTACCTTTGCGGTTACATATTACTCGTGCCAGCAAGGCAGTTAATTACGTTCTTGTTTAAAGAATAACTTTCTAAAAGCATCTTTCATTTTGTGTTGCTTTTATCTAGCCATTGCTAAGATTCGTAGTCCTCAGTCGATAAGAGACTTATCCTTCGGTCAGTAAGACCATTAGTCATTTCCCGTATCGTGTCGGTAGCGACCATCAACGCCCGCGTCGTACGTCGCGTTGAAAAGTTTTTTTTGATTTCATTATCCTTCAACCAGCGCCGAACTACACAGTCGCGCTTGGTACTCACTTGCGTATAAGCTTTCGATTCTTCCTATTCGGTTAATACCAATCGTTCCGATCGGTAATAAACTATCAACACCGGGTATATAATTTTGATAGTTCTTTCTTTTCTTTTTCTTTGCGTCTTCTCTGGTTATCTTCAAGTACCAAAATAATTTTTTTTGTATAAATAATTTTAAATTGTAACGTATCGTGTAACAAGGTACCCCATAGTTATTGAACTGTGTACTGTACATACACCAAATGATAGGTGCATAGAAGCAATGTACCATAGAATACAGTTGATCAAAGAGTAGTGGAGTTTTAAATAATCATTCTTTTTCAGCAAGACCACAGGAGTGCACTTCCGTAGCTTCGCTTTTTGAATTATAAACTCCTCACTGCCCCATTGGTAGTGTTGTATTGCATATATTAAATTGATACTTTTGCTTTTGCTTGATCACTATATTACTTTTAATACATTGATTTAATCGAGTATATGTGAGATAACAAACGGTTGTCTTATGTATATGGTATATTTTCTTTTTATTGATACCTTGATTGTGTTGTCCATCCTTTTTGTGTCGTGAGAAATAAGATTTTACGCTCGACCATGGTTTGGTCGCAAACTTGAAATTCTTCGTGGTAGAAATAAATACTTACTTATCGTAAATATTATCGGAGTCAGATTTTTAGACCCAAATAGTTAAGATCTTCGAAGTGAAACGCTTTAACGCCACTCAGTCTTAGTCTACCTTTTCTTTTACCGTCGCGTACGACTTCGAAAGCCAACTTCTTTCATAGCGTTGGTCTTGTTTGGTCATACCATTTCTTCTCACTTTCTTTGTTTTTTTTTTTCTTTCTATCCAATTGTTTTCGTCTATGTAATATAACCAAAATTCAATCGAAAGATTTGTATTCAGGAATAAATAAAGCTCTAGTTTCAAATAAAAACTTGAAGTTAAAATTATAGAGTTTTTGAAAAGGGTCAAAAAGAGCCCAATATTTAAGACAATAAGCAAAAATTTTTAAAGTTTGAAGATTGACTTTTATAGAGCAATAATAATAATTTAATTCAAAATTGATTTTTTTGTTTTTATTTTGATATCTGCGATATCATCAGATTCCAAAGTTAATTAAGAGAAATTAATAAAGTTTATAATCTTAGAGCTTGTTAGGTATAAGATATTCCTTTACACCCCTTTAAGGTAGAGTTAAGTAATTATTAAGAATTTAAAAATTTAATAAAAAGGACATTCAGTTTGTAACGTTTACGAAAATTTTTAGCCTTCTTATTTATTTTGAGAGACTTTCGTAGATTTTCTCATAGGATGCAGACATGTATATAAACATGAAGTAAGTTGTTCAGAGGGAGGGTGGTACCCCTCTCATTTCCTTGGTGGAACATGAAGTGTTCATGTGTGTGTAGTTTTTTTTTGCATTGGAGTTTAGTGAATAGTGTCTCAGAGTTAGATGCTATGTCTTTGTTAGGTTAAGGTAGTAAGCAAGCTTTTCGGTAGTTTGCTTTTTCATTTTAAGGGGTTGCTCATTAACATTAACGAGTCGTAAGGACTCGTAGGTCCGCGGACAACCACGGTCGGTGGCGAAAGAGTTGATTTTCAACATCGAATTGGGTGGGTTGAGAGGCCAATAGGGTCATTTTACAGCTTCGATCCTCCCTCCCTACTAGGTTAGACACCTCGATATCCGTGACCAGCATATCACCGCGGCAGCTGGACACGTGGATGATAACACTATGCCGTAGCTGCCACGACTATCTATGGTATGCAAGAGACAGGATACTTACGTGTAGGGTTCGTATGTGCTAGGATAATAGAGTAGACAGGGTTTCTTTCTTACAGACAAGGGTTATTCACAATGCGTAGAGAGGTGCAGCTTTGGTTCGATCTTCTTCATGGTCAGTTCACTATAATCGAGTTTTTGAAAGTTATGAGGGCCAACAAGCATTTTAACATACATATTCGAACTCAACCACCAGAGTTCAACGGTCGGCAGGATAATAAGAGGTAACACCGGTCAGGTAGATCCCGGAGCAAGTGCCCATGGCCTGACTGAGCTAGTTGTGGCATGGGTGCTGCCGGCCAACGCGACGGTCGATCTCGGCCACAGCCTTACGTTGTCGCATGCCGTCCTTACCGTTTACTTTTAACGATTAGCCGGCGAGGAAGGGGGCGTTGCCGACATAAGGTTGCTTCCATCCCAATTCACGTCAAAACGAGCTGGTAATATTTAAACACTTAGAGACTTACTGGAGCATAAACTCTGGGAAATTGATGCCTTTTGATTGTAAGAATTGTCTTTTCTTTTACATCCGGAACTCAGTAAATAATCAAGACCGCACATTCTAAGTTTCTTTTTGTATTTACCAAATTTTTTTTTTTGAGTAGGTTGTTTATATTACAACCACGTACACACACACAATGTTCCAAGGAAAGGAGGGTTACCACCTCCCGAATCCTTTATGATAAAACCTGTTATAGTTATTTACAGTTTATAATTCTTTTTTTTGAGACTTATTATAGTTCAGATAAGCATAGATTTTAGTATTTTTTGAGTTTCCGTCAATTGAGATGAGACGTAACTTCTCAATTGATGTGTAGTTTTGGGATAGAGCCCACCTTTATAGTATTTTGAGATATTTTTGAGATTTTAGTTTTGAGTATCGAGTATTGAGTTTTCCGTCAATCAAGTTGAGACGTAAACCTCTTGATTGGACGTGTAGTTTTGGGATAGAGCCCACCTTTAGCTTATAGTTTGGGATAGCGCCCACCAATTTAGAATACAGTTTAGATTTATAGACCTTATATTATAGATTTAAGTACTAGACACCTTAATTATCGATTTCTGATATTGGATTTTTCAGATATAGTTAAACATATATTATATTTCCTTTTTAAGATTATCTTTAAGTATTTACTTATTTATAGGACTTTTGAAAACATTTTTGAATTACTGTTTTTGAAAGACGATTAGTATAGGTATACTTACTTACTATTATTATTAAGCACCCATACTTTAATTAAACACTTTTACTTTTTTTGAATTTTTGATCGAACAAATATCCGTTTGAGGTTTCTGCTCACGGAATATTTTGAATTTTCTCTTCTTGATTTTATCACATCAAGTTACTTACCACGAGTAGCATCCGTCAGAGGACTTCTCACGGACTACTTGAATTCTTTATCTACCGGATTTACAATAGACGATAACTCGTTCGAGGAATTACTCACGAGATATTCGCAAAAGTACCATACTTTGACTTACTTTTTATTTTTATTGACATATTTATTAGTAGGAACCGTTTGAGGATTTTCTCACGGCCTACAGAACCTTAATTCGATTTACTTACCCAAAGTATATTCCGTCCGATTACCTTTACGGTTGAATGACTGACCGAAGCCGTAGGAGAGCTATTAGAAGCACTTACCTGACTAAATATAAAGATTACGAGGTCATGGCTCCTACAGCTCCGAAAACCAAACCAGGCCGTAGCCGAGATGATGTCGTAGAGAACGTCTCCGATGATGATGTCAGCCAAGCTGAAAGTCTACCCGGGGATGATGTTGGTAATAGGAGTATAGATGTAGATGACGAAGAGGTAGCGAGAGCTGAAGAGCAATTGCGCAAGGATGCTGCAGACCATTCAGCATACATACAGAGAGTAGTTTCAGCTACTATTGACCTACACAGGGTCGATGACAGGAAGTTTATGGCAGAAGCGTTGGAGAAAAGCCACATGCGCTTACTTGACCAAGTAACTCAACTCCTGCAGAAACGAACTGTGAAGGCAACTCAACCTGCTGCTCCTCCTAAACCCATCGCCCCTCCGAAGTCATCGGTCCCTTATAGATCAGTTGATCCCATTGGCATCACGTCAACCCAAAGGGCTACGCGGTAAGTCAATCTAGCCAATATAGACACTCCACGTGTCACCAATACTTATGTAGCTAACGACCCAATTACTACCAATAATGTCCAGTCCGAGCAGACCCCTATCGATAATATCGATATAGTAGATCGCTACACGCCACACTACAAACACGCTAGAGTGCACCCTTTGTCAGAGGTCAATCCAGCGCAAATGCCTCTAGGCTCGAATTTAGATGAGTTCATGGAGCGGGTAAACGCTTTCAATTTCGACGACGAGTCACCTGTTTCGCCTCCCAGACCACCACCCTCGAATGCCACTTCTTCGAACCGTGTTCATCCATTCCACAAGTGGGGATTGAAGTTCGACGGGAAGAACATGTCGGTGGACGATTTTTTGTTCCGCCTAGGATGCATCCGAAGTAGCTATGGTGTGTCATGGTACGAAATCACAATAAATTTCTACCACTTCGTATCAGGAACAGTGGAATCCTGGTACTGGGTATATCTGAAAGGCAACAAACATAAGACATGGGACGAGTTGAAGACTGCTTTGGTAGAGCAATACCGCAGTCTAGAAAGCGATACCGAGCTCTTCAGAAAGCTGTCCGACCGAAAGATGATGAACGGCGAGACATTCAACGACTTTTATGACGCCATACAACATCTAAATTCCAGGATGCGAGTTCCTAGACCTGAGAAGGAACTTGTCGAAATTATCAAAACTAATGTCCGTAGGCGTATGGGAGAGCTCCTCATAACCTACAGTCCGTCCAGTCTAAGGCAACTGGCCTACTACTGTCGAGCCATAGAGAAGGCTCAATCTCAATACGAGAACGTCCGTCCAAATTTCGTGCCTAGTGCACAACGTCCACCTGCAAGGCGATTCGTTAATGAAATCGCGGGAGAACCTTGTCAGGATCTAACGGTAGCATTACCTGATACCAGTGTAGAAGCGATTCAGAGGGATCGCAAACTCCAGAAATGCTGGAATTGTCAAGTTCTGGGCCACAATTTTCGCGATTGCGCAAAACCAATCGACAAAATTTTCTGTTTTCGATGTGGCACAACCCGATAACCGGGGGGGTTCGCTCCGATTAGAGATTCCCGGAAGTCAAGTGTCCGAGCCCAAAGAGCCTTTTGAACTTCCTAAAATTAAGATTTTACAACCAATTAAGAAACCCAATGAATTACCGAACAATAATACTCATGATTGTAGAACAATCCCTATTATAAATATAGAAACCAATCCAATAACAAATTTGAATTCGAATGAAAATATTACAGAACCTTTATATCGTAAACCTTTTCATGAAAGGTTACGTAATTACAATGAAGTGCGAAGGAGAGTAGTCACCTTCCCTAATTTATCCAAACGGATACGACGAGTAAGGGAGCGCTTCCATTGGAAGCGGACTACTTACCGTAACATTGCGTCAGCTACCATAGGTCGAGAATCAAATGACCCACGTCCTTACGTGACAGTCGGTTTATTTGGTGACAATTTTCTTGGTCTTCTCGATTCAGGGGCCAGCATCAATTGCTTAGGCACCGATATATTGCCCTATTTGAAAGACAAAAATGTTACGGTAAGGAAGGTAGAGACTACCGTGTCCACGGCCGATGGACAGAAGCAATCCATAGTGGGAGTGATCACTACTTCGATCACTTACAAAAATGTGACTAAAGATATAGACTTATATATCGTGCCATCTTTAAGCCAACGTCTATATTTAGGCGTAGACTTCTGGCAAAAGTTTCAAATCGCACCAAATGTAATTGCGGGTCTTTCAGGAATAGCGACCGGTGAGCCAGATGTTAGGCCCACAAACCAGATAAAGTTGAATGATGAAGAGTCTAAACGACTACAAGCTGTTGTTCGTAGATTTCCTTCTTTCGCAGTCCATGGACTCGGGAAGACAAATCTAGTGCAACATTACATAGATACAGGCGATGCCGTACCTATAAAGCAAAGGTACTATCCCGTATCTCCGGCGATACAAACCCTTATGTATGCGGAGTTGGACCGCATGCTTTCGTTAGGAGTCAACGAGGAAAGTTCCAGCGCATGGAGTTCCCCAGTTGTGCTTGTACGCAAACCTGGTAAGAACCGATTGTGTCTGGACTTTCGGAAGGAGAACTCAGTGACAAAGAACGACGCTCGTCCTATTGCGCATAAAAAGGGGCTGCTGGCACGTCTGACGGAGACACGTTATATTTCTAGCGTGGATCTGAAGGATGCGTTTTGGCAGATACCGCTGGAGCAAAGTTCGAGGGAAAAGACTGCTTTTACGGTACCTGGCCGACCACTTTACCAATTTAAGGTCATGCCCTTCGGTCTATGTAATGCGGCACAAAGTTTGAGCTACCTAATGAGTTGCGTAATACCATCAGGATTGCGAGATCAAGTATTCATATACTTGGATGATCTCTTGGTTGTGTCAAGGGATTTCGACGAGCACCTGCAGACTCTGGAGATAGTTAGAAAATGTTTGGCAGATGCAGGACTGACGATCAAATTCGAGAAGTCGAAGTTTTGTTTTGATGAGCTTCACTATCTCGGATACAAGGTCGGTCAGGGTTGTCTGAAAGCAGATCCTGATAAGATTACAGCAATCACTAACTTCCCTTTACCAACCACAACTCGCCAAGTCCGCCAATTTCTCGGTATGGCAGGTTGGTACCGGCGATTTGTTAAGGATTTCGGCACCCTAACCGCACCCTTGACCGAGACACTGAAAAAGGGAAAAGTCTTCAAGCTAGGTCCAGAAGCTATTGAAGCATTCCTGCAAATCAAACAGGCTTTGACTTCAGCGCCTGTATTGGTCAATACAGACTTCTCCAAAGAATTCATCATTCTTTGCGACGCATACGCGACTGGCATCGGATGTGTACTCTGTCAGCGGGACGAATCCGGAGCGGAGCAGCCCATATACTACTTCTCCCGGAAACTGAATGCTGCACAGAGGAACTATTCGGTGACAGAGCGCGAGTGCTTAGCAGCTTTTGAGGGTATCCAGAAGTTCAGATCATACGTTGAGGGATACCATTTTCGCGTGATTACGGATCATTCCAGCCTGAAATGGCTGATGACGATGAAAGATCCAACTGGAAGATTAGCGAGGTGGAGTATGCGTCTCCAAGGTTTCGATTTTTTGGTGGAGCATCGAAAAGGAACGTTAAATGTCGTGCCAGACGCTCTATCCAGAGCTTATGAAGACGATGAGCTGGCAGTGTCAGCTTTCCTTTCATGTCTACCACAGATCGGTGCCTCGGAGGAACTCCACATCGATATTGAGGATCCGTCCTTTAAGTCTGAAGGTTATCTTGATATCATCAGTCATATCAGGAAGGAACAGGAACGACTACCTGATCTCAAAGTGTCGGAAGGATATGTTTACAAGCGCACTAAACATGCGGTTGGTAATCCCTTGGCGGATGATCTAACGCGAGTGCTTAGCAGCTTTTGAGGTCAGAAGTTCAGATTATACGTTGAGGGATACCATTTTCGCGTGATTACGGATCATTCCAGCCTGAAATGGCTGATTACGATGAAAGATCCAACTGGAAAATTAGCGAGGTGGAGTATGCGTCTCCAAGGTTTTGATTTTGTGGTGGAGCATCGAAAAGGAACGTTAAATGTCGTGCCAGACGCTCTATCCAGAGCTTATGAAGACGATGAGCTGGCAGTGTCAGCTTTCCTTTCATGTCTACCACAGATCGGTGCCTCGGAGGTACTCCACATCGATATTGAGGATCCGTCCTTTAAGTCTGAAGGTTATCTTGATATCATCAGTCATATCAGGAAGGAACAGGAACGACTACCTGATCTCAAAGTGTCGGAAGGATATGTTTACAAGCGCACTAAACATGCGGTTGGTAATCCCTTGGCGGATGATCTAACTTGGAAGCTGTGGGTCCCATCAGAGATGACCGAATCTCTAATCTCATTGGCTCACAATCCGCCACGTGCTTCGCATGGTGGAGTGGTAAAGACCATTTATCGGTTGAGAGATAGATTTTACTGGCCCGGTATGTACGCACAGGTCAAACTTTACGTAGACCGGTGTGAGACATGTAAGACCAGTAAAGCTGCCAACATGACATTACGGGCAGAGATGGGAGACAGTTTTGAAGTGGATAGGCCATTTCAACACCTGTATGTCGACTTTCTCGGACCGTATCCCAGATCGAAATCTGGTCACGCTTACATCGCCATAGTGTTGGACGAACTGACAAAGTTCGTCTTTATCAAACCACTACGCAAGGCAACAGCCGTGAGCGTGGTCAAGTTCCTAAAGGATGATATATTTTTGGTTTATGGAGTGCCGGAGAGTCTTCTCTCAGACAACGGCACACAATTCGTTGGAAAAGATTTTCAAAAGTTTTTGGATGTTTTCGGGGTCAAACACTACCGAACGGCAGTGTATGCTCCCCAGTCGAACGCAATTGAACGCGTGAACCGTTCAATCCTCGCGGCCATTAGGTCGTATGTCAATCCTCGACAGACGGATTGGGATGCCCATCTGTCTTCGATCAGTAGTGCGTTGCGCACGACGGTGCATTCAACTCTTACTATGTCCCCATATGAAGCCTTGTTTGGCCAACGTATGATAGAGCATGGGGCAGACTATCGTCTTTTGAGAGAGTTGGGTGGACTGAACTGTTCGGAGATAGACTGGCTACCCAAGGTCGCTAGGATGAACATCATACATTCATATTTGAAGCAAACGTTAGCCAACACTCACGAAGCCTACGAGAAGAATTACAATCTTCGCAGTAGGAAAGTGATGTTTAAGGTAGGTGACGAAATCTACAAGAGAAACCAAATTCTGAGTGATGCAACCAAGCACTTGAGTGCAAAGTTGTGTCCCAAGTTCATTAAGGTTCGAGCAAACAAAATAATTGGTTACAACTTATACGAAGTAGAGGATAGGCGAGGCCACAAATCCACCTGCCATACCAAAGACCTAAAGAGGTAAAAATAAAAAAATTCAACCATTCTCATTACACCTGATTTGAAAACCTCTTTACACCTTTTTCTTTATAAAGAAAGTAAGTAGAATTATATTTCTTTTTATTTAACCAGGCGGAACATACAAGTACCTTATAGTACTTAAAGATATTTAGCCCAGATTTACAATTATGAACTGATGCCCGGCGCTCAGCTGTGCATGAGACACTTGGTTCATATTATTTCCATGACTTAACCATTTATGTTTATTTTTATGTTTTTTTTTTGTTCTTTCAGATATTTGACCGAATATCTAAAATTGATTGTACGTCATGTATAATATTCATGTTTTTTTTGTCTTCGACCGACTAGACGTTAAAGAGTCGCAGTGTCGCACCGACACGAAGAATGTGAAGATTCTAGATGCGACGATTCTTTTGCAAGAAGTCCTCCTTTTTCTTTGATACTAGACTAAGTGGACTTAGTCGAATTTCCAAGCTTTGTAGGGAAAACTTTCTTGCCCTCCAATGGATTCGTAGGGAAAATCTATTTGCCCTCCAACTACAATTTATATTTGCAACTAGCGCCATCTATTGAGAAATCTGGTTGCCAACTCACATGGTGCTGAACGCACGAAATTATGGTCCGGCATAATTTATGAATCCACATCTAGAATCCACCCCGACAAACGCGATCCACTTCCCTTGGAATCCACTTGCTCTCCATTTTGGAAAAGAGATTTCCAAGACATGCGCAGTTTCCCATTCTCATGGAAGTGTAATTTTTGAGCGATAGGCGACTAAAAGTTGTCGCATTGGATGTAATGCCTGGCCTACACATGAAACTACACCAAATGTGGCTTACACTGTGGGATGCAGAACGTAAGGCTTACACCATCCCAAAAAAAAAATCTAAGCGAAAAGAATTTCAGGTTGACAGTCGTCTGTCAGAATACTGGTTATGTGTAAAGTCAAAATGTGATAGCCTTTCCAATACGGCTGATTCACCTAAATGCACTGTTTTACGATGTCATATATGTTGTATCTGACAGATGTATTCTAGGAGTAATCCTCATGTCATTTGATTAACTTACCATGATTGATTAGTCTGAGAATGAGCATGAGAAGTGGTATGATCACCAATGACGTCACAAGTGACGTTGGATCTGTTCTATTCCGTAGAATCTTACTGACCAGTGGAACCTTCGAGTTAAGTCCCTTTGCATTGCAAACAGCCACCTGTCAATAAGTAATGTTGATTCCGCTCAAGATACTGTTGAATGTGAGCAGAACTAAAATGACAGATGAGAAATTGTCATTGTCATGGTAACTCTTTAGTGCTATTAGCTACTAGTGAATAGATCGGGGTAGTGCGGAACAAGTTTACAAAACACCTGTGACAGGAATCAACAAAACGTTGCAGTGAAGACGTTTTCACTGTCCGTCGGGATACGCTATCCACCAACAAATAGAAATTATCATTAATGTTCTTCACGTCCGAAAATGTGCAAATCCAGACCCAATATTTCATCTCTACAGCACTATATAAGAAAATCATACTCAAAACGCAGAATACCAATTGTATTTATCTGTGCGACATGCATCATACACCAAAAATGCAGAACACCAAAAATCGGAAAAGTGTGAACAGACCATATAAACCCACAACCACAAAACACCTTTGACGTCACCAACACACAGTTTTTTTTTTGATGATAGAAATCGTGTTGGAAGTCAGGGCGTTGGCTGGTTGGAAAATTGGAAGTATTATCCAGTAAGCCAGACAGAAACTTCATTTTGAAGAGAACCACGGACGAGTCAACAAGTCGCGGCAGCACAGTTATAAAGAATTATTTTTTTTGCAAAGCGACAGCCATTTTAGGCTTCATCGAAGAGGAATATTATATTTGCTTAGGCAATATAGTATTTCTCACCACTATTATAATTATTCGACGGAATATTATACCAGGTAAGCAAGATTAATTCAATTGCGTTTCTGAGTGAAGGAAATATAATTCTTTCACCTCGTAATAGGATCAAAGGCAGAACCATGTGGCCCCATCCGTGAGATACCACAAGTTTAACCCCATTACGGCATAATTATATGCATCACTAGAGCACAGAGGAGCATCACACTAGGCTCTGAAACAGCACCGAACACGGAGCAGAAGATTTTTCTCGTTTTTAAGCACTGACCAGCAGAATTACTTTTTTTTTCGGAATACCATATGGATTTCATAGTCCACACACCCTGTGCATCATCTTCACGCCATTTAGGCATAAAATATACACGATCTGCGTGAGATTACGCATTAGAAAGGATTTTCCTTTTTCTTTTGTCCTCCCTGGACCTGGCTTCTCGATTTTTAGAGAGCAGATAAAAAAGAAGGTGTCCATGTGCACACCCCTCGTGGCGACAAGGATACGCGCCTAGAATTTTTAATAATATTTACTGTGTCGGCTGGCCTAATTGTGGATTGCTCGGGCGTTGATCCGCTAGCCGGCTCGCCTACGATCGTAACCCAGCAAACCGCACTAGCCGCATCACGTTTTTGGTTTTGGAGCTTGTCGGTATATTTGGAGGAATCGATACACTCTTCCTCACACCCCACCGCATCCATATCATAACACTAGCGAGACGAGGATATTTGCTTTTAAAGCAAATACCGTCGTCGCAGACAAGGAATCCTTCGTATATTCTACACGTGCCACCACTTCCGGCACGCCACGAGGAGTCACGTTTAAAACGCCTACACACCTTTTGTGATGCACTATTGGTGCACACCCTTTCCTGAACCATAAATGATAACGCATCATTGACAGAAGCAGGAGCCTCAAGACATTACGTCGAGGGATTTCAATCCAAATTTCTTTTACTCATCGCGGGAACCAACCATCAGGACGCCTGGCGGGTGCAGCAGCACCGATGCCGGTCCCTCACCAGTAGCAGAGTAGCAGCAACAACTCATCTAACAACGCAGGACATACGTGCCATCGGAAACACCACTCAATTGTTCCGGAACATATATATTTGTTTTGAATGAAAATTAAATTACGTGTCCAGGTAACATTCTTTTCTTCATTATATGTAAAGTTTGAATTTCCAAGAACGTGAAGTTCGGGTGCTCAACCACATATTTGGCAAGCATCCTCGAACAAAACATCCACGGACGGTGGCAGTCATAAGAAGAAATTAATATAATTTGGAACATATGAGTTCAAGATTGCATGCATTTATTCTTTGATTATAATTACCTTATTTTATAAAGTGTTGTGACAATAGTGAGAAACAGATGTGGTACCTTTTTGACCTACCGTTTTCATAGATTAAATCCGCTTTTCAATCCGGTATGCATAGTGACGAATTCAGTTGTCATTACCAATAGAGCCCGTGCTCCTTAGTTTCTTTTTTTTTTTTACCTTTGCGGTTACATATTACTCGTGCCAGCAAGGCAGTTAATTACGTTCTTGTTTAAAGAATAACTTTCTAAAAGCATCTTTCATTTTGTGTTGCTTTTATCTAGCCATTGCTAAGATTCGTAGTCCTCAGTCGATAAGAGACTTATCCTTCGGTCAGTAAGACCATTAGTCATTTCCCGTATCGTGTCGGTAGCGACCATCAACGCCCGCGTCGAACGTCGCGTTGAAAAGTTTTTTTTGATTTCATTATCCTTCAACCAGCGCCGAACTACACAGTCGCGCTTGGTACTCACTTGCGTATAAGCTTTCGATTCTTCCTATTCGGTTAATACCAATCGTTCCGATCGGTAATAAACTATCAACACCGGGTATATAATTTTGATAGTTCTTTCTTTTCTTTTTCTTTGCGTCTTCTCTGGTTATCTTCAAGTACCAAAATAATTTTTTTTGTATAAATAATTTTAAATTGTAACGTATCGTGTAACAAGGTACCCCATAGTTATTGAACTGTGTACTGTACATACACCAAATGATAGGTGCATAGAAGCAATGTACCATAGAATACAGTTGATCAAAGAGTAGTGGAGTTTTAAATAATCATTCTTTTTCAGCAAGACCACAGGAGTGCACTTCCGTAGCTTCGCTTTTTGAATTATAAACTCCTCACTGCCCCATTGGTAGTGTTGTATTGCATATATTAAATTGATACTTTTGCTTTTGCTTGATCACTATATTACTTTTAATACATTGATTTAATCGAGTATATGTGAGATAACAAACGGTTGTCTTATGTATATGGTATATTTTCTTTTTATTGATACCTTGATTGTGTTGTCCATCCTTTTTGTGTCGTGAGAAATAAGATTTTACGCTCGACCATGGTTTGGTCGCAAACTTGAAATTCTTCGTGGTAGAAATAAATACTTACTTATCGTAAATATTATCGGAGTCAGATTTTTAGACCAAAATAGTTAAGATCTTCGAAGTGAAACGCTTTAACGCCACTCAATCTTAGTCTACCTTTTCTTTTACCGTCGCGTACGACTTCGAAAGCCAACTTCTTTCATAGCGTTGGTCTTGTTTGGTCATACCATTTCTTCTCACTTTCTTTGTTTTTTTTTTCTTTCTATCCAATTGTTTTCGTCTATGTAATATAACCAAAATTCAATCGAAAGATTTGTATTCAGGAATAAATAAAGCTCTAGTTTCAAATAAAAACTTGAAGTTAAAATTATAGAATTTTTGAAAAGGGTCAAAAAGAGCCCAATATTTAAGACAATAAGCAAAAATTTTTAAAGTTTGAAGATTGACTTTTATAGAGCAATAATAATAATTTAATTCAAAATTGATTTTTTTGTTTTTATTTTGATATCTGCGATATCATCAGATTCCAAAGTTAATTAAGAGAAATTAATAAAGTTTATAATCTTAGAGCTTGTTAGGTATAAGATATTCCTTTACACCCCTTTAAGGTAGAGTTAAGTAATTATTAAGAATTTAAAAATTTAATAAAAAGGACATTCAGTTTGTAACGTTTACGAAAATTTTTAGCCTTCTTATTTATTTTGAGAGACTTTCGTAGATTTTCTCATAGGATGCAGACATGTATATAAACATGAAGTAAGTTGTTCAGAGGGAGGGTGGTACCCCTCTCATTTCCTTGGTGGAACATGAAGTGTTCATGTGTGTGTAGTTTTTTTTTGCATTGGAGTTTAGTGAATAGTGTCTCAGAGTTAGATGCTATGTCTTTGTTAGGTTAAGGTAGTAAGCAAGCTTTTCGGTAGTTTGCTTTTTCATTTTAAGGGGTTGCTCATTAACATTAACGAGTCGTAAGGACTCGTAGGTCCGCGGACAACCACGGTCGGTGGCGAAAGAGTTGATTTTCAACATCGAATTGGGTGGGTTGAGAGGCCAATAGGGTCATTTTACAGCTTCGATCCTCCCTCCCTACTAGGTTAGACACCTCGATATCCGTGACCAGCATATCACCGCGGCAGCTGGACACGTGGATGATAACACTATGCCGTAGCTGCCACGACTATCTATGGTATGCAAGAGACAGGATACTTACGTGTAGGGTTCGTATGTGCTAGGATAATAGAGTAGACAGGGTTTCTTTCTTACAGACAAGGGTTATTCACAATGCGTAGAGAGGTGCAGCTTTGGTTCGATCTTCTTCATGGTCAGTTCACTATAATCGAGTTTTTGAAAGTTATGAGGGCCAACAAGCATTTTAACATACATATTCGAACTCAACCACCAGAGTTCAACGGTCGGCAGGATAATAAGAGGTAACACCGGTCAGGTAGATCCCGGAGCAAGTGCCCATGGCCTGACTGAGCTAGTTGTGGCATGGGTGCTGCCGGCCAACGCGACGGTCGATCTCGGCCACAGCCTTACGTTGTCGCATGCCGTCCTTACCGTTTACTTTTAACGATTAGCCGGCGAGGAAGGGGGCGTTGCCGACATAAGGTTGCTTCCATCCCAATTCACGTCAAAACGAGCTGGTAATATTTAAACACTTAGAGACTTACTGGAGCATAAACTCTGGGAAATTGATGCCTTTTGATTGTAAGAATTGTCTTTTCTTTTACATCCGGAACTCAGTAAATAATCAAGACCGCACATTCTAAGTTTCTTTTTGTATTTACCAAATTTTTTTTTTTTGAGTAGGTTGTTTATATTACAACCACGTACACACACACAATGTTCCAAGGAAAGGAGGGTTACCACCTCCCGAATCCTTTATGATAAAACCTGTTATAGTTATTTACAGTTTATAATTCTTTTTTTTGAGACTTATTATAGTTCAGATAAGCATAGATTTTAGTATTTTTTTGAGTTTCCGTCAATTGAGATGAGACGTAACTTCTCAATTGATGTGTAGTTTTGGGATAGAGCCCACCTTTATAGTATTTTGAGATATTTTTGAGATTTTAGTTTTGAGTATCGAGTATTGAGTTTTCCGTCAATCAAGTTGAGACGTAAACCTCTTGATTGGACGTGTAGTTTTGGGATAGAGCCCACCTTTAGCTTATAGTTTGGGATAGCACCCACCAATTTAGAATACAGTTTAGATTTATAGACCTTATATTATAGATTTAAGTACTAGACACCTTAATTATCGATTTCTGATATTGGATTTTTCAGATATAGTTAAACATATATTATATTTCCTTTTTAAGATTATCTTTAAGTATTTACTTATTTATAGGACTTTTGAAAACATTTTTGAATTACTGTTTTTGAAAGACGATTAGTATAGGTATACTTACTTACTTTTATTATTAAGCACCCATACTTTAATTAAACACTTTTACTTTTTTTGAATTTTTGATCGAACAAATATCCGTTTGAGGTTTCTGCTCACGGAATATTTTGAATTTTCTCTTCTTGATTTTATCAAATCAAGTTACTTACCACGAGTAGCATCCGTCAGAGGACTTCTCACGGACTACTTGAATTCTTTATCTACCGGATTTACAATAGACGATAACTCGTTCGAGGAATTACTCACGAGATATTCGCAAAAGTACCATACTTTGACTTACTTTTTATTTTTATTGACATATTTATTAGTAGGAACCGTTTGAGGAATTTCTCACGGCCTACAGAACCTTAATTCGATTTACTTACCCAAAGTATATTCCGTCCGATTACCTTTACGGTTGAATGACTGACCGAAGCCGTAGGAGAGCTATTAGAAGCACTTACCTGACTAAATATAAAGATTACGAGGTCATGGCTCCTACAGCTCCGAAAACCAAACCAGGCCGTAGCCGAGATGATGTCGTAGAGAACGTCTCCGATGATGATGTCAGCCAAGCTGAAAGTCTACCCGGGGATGATGTTGGTAATAGGAGTATAGATGTAGATGACGAAGAGGTAGCGAGAGCTGAAGAGCAATTGCGCAAGGATGCTGCAGACCATTCAGCATACATACAGAGAGTAGTTTCAGCTACTATTGACCTACACAGGGTCGATGACAGGAAGTTTATGGCAGAAGCGTTGGAGAAAAGCCACATGCGCTTACTTGACCAAGTAACTCAACTCCTGCAGAAACGAACTGTGAAGGCAACTCAACCTGCTGCTCCTCCTAAACCCATCGCCCCTCCGAAGTCATCGGTCCCTTATAGATCAGTTGATCCCATTGGCATCACGTCAACCCAAAGGGCTACGCGGTAAGTCAATCTAGCCAATATAGACACTCCACGTGTCACCAATACTTATGTAGCTAACGACCCAATTACTACCAATAATGTCCAGTCCGAGCAGAGGCCTATCGATAATATCGATATAGTAGATCGCTACACGCCACACTACAAACACGCTAGAGTGCACCCTTTGTCAGAGGTCAATCCAGCGCAAATGCCTCTAGGCTCGAATTTAGATGAGTTCATGGAGCGGGTAAACGCTTTCAATTTCGACGACGAGTCACCTGTTTCGCGTCCCAGACCACCACCCTCGAATGCCACTTCTTCGAACCGTGTTCATCCATTCCACAAGTGGGGATTGAAGTTCGACGGGAAGAACATGTCGGTGGACGATTTTTTGTTCCGCCTAGGATGCATCCGAAGTAGCTATGGTGTGTCATGGTACGAAATCACAATAAATTTCTACCACTTCGTATCAGGAACAGTGGAATCCTGGTACTGGGTATATCTGAAAGGCAACAAACATAAGACATGGGACGAGTTGAAGACTGCTTTGGTAGAGCAATACCGCAGTCTAGAAAGCGATACCGAGCTCTTCAGAAAGCTGTCCGACCGAAAGATGATGAACGGCGAGACATTCAACGACTTTTATGACGCCATACAACATCTAAATTCCAGGATGCGAGTTCCTAGACCTGAGAAGGAACTTGTCGAAATTATCAAAACTAATGTCCGTAGGCGTATGGGAGAGCTCCTCATAACCTACAGTCCGTCCAGTCTAAGGCAACTGGCCTACTACTGTCGAGCCATAGAGAAGGCTCAATCTCAATACGAGAACGTCCGTCCAAATTTCGTGCCTAGTGCACAACGTCCACCTGCAAGGCGATTCGTTAATGAAATCGCGGGAGAACCTTGTCAGGATCTAACGGTAGCATTACCTGATACCAGTGTAGAAGCGATTCAGAGGGATCGCAAACTCCAGAAATGCTGGAATTGTCAAGTTCTGGGCCACAATTTTCGCGATTGCGCAAAACCAATCGACAAAATTTTCTGTTTTCGATGTGGCACAACCCGATAACCGGGGGGGTTCGCTCCGATTAGAGATTCCCGGAAGTCAAGTGTCCGAGCCCAAAGAGCCTTTTGAACTTCCTAAAATTAAGATTTTACAACCAATTAAGAAACCCAATGAATTACCGAACAATAATACTCATGATTGTAGAACAATCCCTATTATAAATATAGAAACCAATCCAATAACAAATTTGAATTCGAATGAAAATATTACAGAACCTTTATATCGTAAACCTTTTCATGAAAGGTTACGTAATTACAATGAAGTGCGAAGGAGAGTAGTCACCTTCCCTAATTTATCCAAACGGATACGACGAGTAAGGGAGCGCTTCCATTGGAAGCGGACTACTTACCGTAACATTGCGTCAGCTACCATAGGTCGAGAATCAAATGACCCACGTCCTTACGTGACAGTCGGTTTATTTGGTGACAATTTTCTTGGTCTTCTCGGTCGGTCGAAGACAGAAAAAAATTTCGGCTGGATAATCTATTGTCACATCATGGGTTTAGTTATTCAGATGAACATCTGAAAAATAAATAAAGACAACAAAAATGTAGACCAAGAGTCTCATGCACAGCTGAGAGCCGGGCATCAGGTTCAGTTTATAAATCAGAATTGCGTATCTTTAAGTACAGTAAGGTACTTGTATGGAACGTCAGGTAAAAAAAAAATGTTATAAATAGTCATGGCTGGGAATTTACAGAAAATATTTGTACTCATGGTATGTGCTCGGGTGATGTATGCAGCACAAATGTTTTACCTCTTTAAATCTTTAGTGTGGCAAGTCGATTTATGGCCTCGTCTATCTTCAACTTCATACAAATTGTTGCCGATTATTTTGTTTACTCGAACTTTAATAAATTTTGGACACAACTTCGCACTCAGGTACTTAGTTGCGTCACTCAGAACTTGGTTTCTTTTGTAAATTTCATCTCCTACTCTTAACACTATTTTCCTACTTCGAAGATTATAATTCTTTTCGTAGGCTTCATGTGTCTTAATTAACGCTTGCTTCAAATACGAATGAACGATGTTCATCTTGGCAACCTTGGGGAGCCAATCTATCTCCGAGCAGTTCAGTCCACCCAACTCTCTCAGAAGACGATAATCTGCCTCGTGCTCTATCAAACGTTGTCCGAATAGGGCTTCGTATGGGGACATCGAAAGAGTTGAATGCACCGTCGTGCGCAAGGCACTACTGATCGAAGACAGATGGGCATCCCAATCCGTCTGTCGAGGGTTGACATATGATCGAACAGCTGCAAGAATTGACCGGATTACGCGTTCGCTTGCGTTTGACTGGGGAGCATACACTGCCGTACGGTAGTGTTTGATCCCGAAAACATCTAAGAACTTTCGAAACTCCTTACCCACAAATTGTGTACCGTTGTCAGAGAGCAGACTCACTGGCACACCATAAATCAAGAAGACGTCGTCTCTCAGGAATTTGACCACGCTCGCGGCTGTTGCCTTGCGCAGTGGCTTGATGAAGACGAACTTGGTTAGTTGGTCTAACACAATCGCGATATAAACATTACCAGATTTCGATCTGGGGTACGGTCCGAGAAAGTCAACATATAAAAGCTGGAATGGTCTATCTACCTCGAAACTGTCTCCCATTTCAGCTCGTAGAGTCATGTTGGCCGCTTTACTGGTCTTGCATGTTTCACACCTGTCTACGTATAGCTTGACCTGTGTATACATGCCGGGCCAGTAGAATCTGTCTCGTAACCTGTAGATTGTCTTCACCACGCCACCATGCGAAGCGCGCGGCGGATTGTGAGCCAGTGAGATTAGAGATTCTGTCATCTCGGATGGGACCCACAACTTCCAAGTTAGATCGTCCACCAAGGGATTACCAACCGCGCGTTTAGTGCGTTTATAAATGTAACCTTCTGACACTTTGAGGTTGGGCAATCTTTCCTGTTCCTTCCTGATATGGCTGATGATGTCCAGATAACCTTCGGATTTAAATGACGGATCCTCGAGATCGATGTGGACTACCTCCGAGGTTTCGATCTGTGGCAGACATGAAAGGAAAGCTGACACTGTCAACTCATCGTCTTCATATGCTCTAGATAAAGCGTCTGGTACGACATTCAAAGTCCCTTTCCTATGCTCCACCACAAAATCGAAGCCTTGGAGTCGCATACTCCACCTCGCTAATCTTCCGGTTGGATCCTTCATTGTCATCAGCCATTTCAGGCTGGATTGATCTGTAATCACACGAAAATGGTACCCCTCAACGTACGACCTGAACTTTTGGATACCTTCAAAAGCTGCTAAGCACTCGCGCTCTGTCACCGAATAGTTTCTCTGAGCGGCATTCAGTTTCCGAGAGAAGTAGTATATTGGCTGCTCCGCCCCGGATTCGTCCCGCTGACAGATTACACACCCGATGCCAGTCGCTGATGCGTCGCAGAGAATGATGAATTCTTTGGAGAAGTCCGGATTGACTAGCACAGGCGCTGAAGTCAAAGCTTGCTTGATTTGCAGGAATGCTTCAATAGCTTCTGGGCCTAGCTGGAAGACTTTTCCCAATGTCTCGGTCAAGGGTGCGGCTAGGGTACTGAAATCTTTAACGAATCGCCGATACCAACCTGCCATACCGAGAAATCGGCGAACTTGGCGAGTTGTGGTTGGTAACGGGAAGCTAGTAATTGCTGAAATCTTATCAGGATCAGCTTTCAAGCAACCCTGACCGACCTTATAACAGAGAAAATGAAGCTCATCAAAACAAAACTTCGACTTCTCGACGTTGATCGTCAGTCCTGCATCAGTCAAGCACTTTCCGTTTTCTCCAGAGTCTGCAGATGTTCGTCGAAGTCCTTCGACACAACCAATAGATCGTCCAAGTAGACGAATACATAATCTCGCAATCCTGATGGGATTACGTGACTCATTAGGTAGCTCAAACTTTGTGATGCATTACATAGACCGAAGGGCATGACCTTAAATTGGTACAGTGGTTGGCCAGGTACCGTTAAAGCGGTCTTCTCCCTCGAACTTTGCTCCAGCAGTATCTGCCAAAACGCATCCTTCAGATCCACGCTAGAAATATAACGTGTCTCTGTCAGACGTGCCAGCAGCCCCTCTATATGTGCAATTGGACTAGCATCTTTCTTTGTTACTGAGTTCACCTTCCGAAAGTCCAAACACAATCGGTTCTTACCAGGTTTGCGTACAAGCACCACTGGGGAACTCCATGCGTTGGAACTTTTCTCGTTGACTCCTAACGAAAGCATGCGGTCCAACTCCGCATACATAAGGGTTTGTATCGCCGGAGATACGGGATAGTACCTCTGCTTTATAGGTACGGCATCGCCTGTATCTATGTAATGTTGCACTAGATTTGTTTTCCCGAGTCCATTGACTGCGAAAGAAGGAAATCCACGAACAACTGCTTCTAGTCGTTTAGACTCTTCATCACTCAGCTTAATCTGATTGGTGGGTCTCACATCTGGCCCACCGGTCGTAATTCCTGAAAGACCCGCAATTACATGAGGTGCGATCTGAAACTTCTGCCAGACGTCGACGCCTAAATATAGACGTTGGCTTAACGACGGCACGATATACAGATCTATATCTTTAGTCACACTTTTATACTGGATCGCCGTAGTGATCGCTCCCACTATGGATTGCACGGTAGTCTCTACCTTCCTTACCGTAACATTTTTGTCTTTTAAATAGGGCAGTATATTAGTGCCTAAGCAACTTATGCTGGCCCCTGAATCGAGAAGACCTAGGAAACTGTCTCCAAATAAACCATTCGTCACATAACTCTCGGCCTATTGTTGCCGACGCGATGTTACGATAAGTAGTCCGCTTCCGATGGAAGCGTTCCCTTGTTCGTCGTATCCGTTTGGATAGTTCTGGAAAAGTTAATCGGAGCGAACCCCCCCGGTTGATCGGTTGTTCCTCCTGTCGTTTCCCGCTAGACATTTCGGACAGGACGGACTATATGCCTCTGCTAAACCGCAACGGAAGCAAAATATTTTATCTATTGGTTTAGCACAGTCACGAAAATTGTGACCGATGACTTGGCAGTTCCAACATTTTTGTGGCTTGCGATCTTTCTGGATAGCTTCAATGTTTGTAGAGGGCAATGCCACCATTAAATCCTGACAAGGTTCTTCTACGATTTCATTGACAAATCGCCTTGCAGGTGGGCGTTGTGCGCTTGGCACGAAATTCGGACGGACATTCTCGTACTGAGATTGAGCTTTTTCGATGGCTCGACAGTAATAGGCCAACTGCCTCAAACTGGACGGACTGTTGGTAATGAGTAGTTCACCCATGCGCCTACGGACATTTGTTTTGATAATCTCAATGAGTTCCTTTTCAGGTCTTGGAACTCGCATCCTGGAATTTGAATATTGAATAGCGTCGAAAAAGTCATTGAAAGACTCGCCATCGTCATCTTACGATCGGACAATTTGCGGAATAACTCGGTGTCGCTTTTTAAACTGCGGTACTGTTCTACCAAAGCAGTTTTCAGTTCTTCCCACGTCGTATGCTTATTTTTTTTGAGGTATACCCAGTACCAAGACTCTACGGAGCCTGTCACGAAATGGTAAAAGTTTGCGGTAATTTCATACCACGATACACCATAACTATTGCGTATACACCCCAGGCGGAATAAGAAATCGTCGACTGACATATTCCTCCCATCGAATTTCAATCCCCACTTATGGAGTTGATGATTGCGATTCACAGATGTGACATTCGATGGTGGTGGCCTAGGTAGCGGCACAGCGGACTCGTCGTCGAAATTGAACGCGTTTAAAGAGTCATAAACTCGTCCAAATTGGAGCCTAGAGGCATTTGGGCTGGATTGACATCCGGCAAAGGTGGCACTCTAGTTGGCTCGTAATGAGGAGTAATTCTGTCTGCCTCATCTTCGTTGAATGGTCGATAAACGGACTGTAAATGTCTGGACGTGGCTGGTCCAGACGGGACATTGATATTCACGACACGTGTAGTGTCTGGATTAGCTAAATTAGCTTGTCGCATAACATTTGTGTGGAAGTAGCATCTGGTGGAGCAAGTGGCCTTGGAGGGGGAGCAACTGGCTGAGTAGTTTTAACTGTGCGTTTTTGCAGTAATTGAGCGACCTGAACAAGCAATCGAGCATGACTCCGCTCTTACTCTTCTGCCATAAATTGTCTGTCGTTGACTCTGTGTAGGTCAATAGTGGCGGAAACTACCTGCTGAATATATGCTGAGTGATCAGCAGCATCTTTACGCAATTGCTCTTCAGCTCTTGCTACTTCATCGTCATCTACTATGACACTTCTGTTACCGACATTATCTCTAGGTAAACTCTCGGCTAAACTGCCTTCGTCATCGGAGAGATTCCCCGCAACATCGTTTTGGACGCGGCCGGGTTTCGGTTTTGAAACTCCCGGAGCCATTGGGACAAACTCCTTGTACTTCGTAAGATAAGTACTTCTGACCGTTCGTTTAGGTCTTGAGCTGTTCATTCAACCGCAACAAGAAGGAAATCGGTTTAACCGCGCCAAACGCGTAAACCAAGGGTTCAGAAACAAAAGGCAAAAGAATTAATTTTGTAGCCCGTGAGAGATTCCTCGAACGGAAGCTACTCAAGCAATATAATAAAAAAAAATCGAAAGGGTAAGTCAAAAATCAAATAGTGAAAAATTTCAAATATACCGTGAGCAATTCCTCGAACGGTTATTTGTTAATACAATTCAATGTAAATTCGTTAATCTGGTAAGTTATAAACAAATTTTCAAGTGGTCCTTTTGAGATCCTCAATCGGATACTACTTGGGTTGATTAAAGTTGATTTGATAAAATCAAAAAGTGAAAATTCAAAATATTCCGCGAGCAACTGCTTCCAACGAATATTCGTCAATCAAGTAATTAAAAAAAAAATCCTTTTTTTTTCTTTTTTTTTTTTTAATTATATAAGTGCTTATTAATAAAGATATGCTTTGTATAGATAATTTTTCTATAGAAAACGTTATTTCAAAAATGTTTTCAAAAATCCTAAAGTTTATTGTACTTTACTAACTGGATACTTATGTAAATATAAACTTCAATACATATGCTCTCAATTTCAAAAAAAAACTTAAGGTTAGAAATCTACATTTAATCAGTGAACAAAACTTAATTCCTACAGAATACTTTAAAAGTTCTAAACTATATTTAAGAAAAGTGGGCTCTATCCCAAAATATATCTTAATGTGAGCACTATCCCAAAAATTCTCAAAACTGAAATCTAAAAACTGTAAGCGGGCTCTATCCCAAATTGACGGAAACTCAAAAAAAAAACTAGATACCTTGGAAACAATATGGTTTTCCAATTATCTAAAAAAAAATTCATACGATAACTATATTACGATATATCTCAAAGAGTAATATTAACTATATATATATATATATATATAACTGTTGTATCATAAAAGATTCAGGAGGTGGTAACCCTCCCTTCTGTGGAACAAGGTATGTATGTTCTTTCGGATTGTAATTCAACCGACTCAAAAAAAAATTAATTGAAAAAGAAAAAAAAGATTTAGTGTGTGTAGACTCAAAGAAACTTACGGTGTTCTAGTTATTAGAGGAAAAACATCTTCACTAAACGCAAAGAAGATCAGGCATGTGAAGGTAACATTACGTTACTGCAGACGTACATCGGGTATAAAACACCAACTACCGGTTAACGCTTTATGTCCCGTCACATCCTATCACTCCCTAACATTCAACAAAAATGCTCGAAAATCCTGAAACAATTTGGGCGATATGATAATTAGCAAAAGAAGATTGGTTTGTAGTTGAACACTTGAGATCGTGATTGAGTGAATGACCAGCTTCTGCAGCTGACGTGCGTCGGGCAAGAGCTCCAACCACCGGTCAGAAGACCTGCTCATTCTGCTCTCACATGATCGGGATTCCTAGATATTGTGACGAAGTCACATTTTCTTCTCTTCCACTGCCATCATTTATTGCAACCACAAGCATTCATATTATCCATTCCCAACCCGCACCCCTGTCGTGGCTACCACAATACAACTAAATACAGTCTCTGAAGTCACATGACTACGTTGTATTTGCAAACCAGTAGCATTTTACATGTGACTTTGTCTCTGAAATCACATGACCATGTATTTGCAAACCAGTAGCGTTTTTACATGTGAATTTATATTTGGTGGTTATAATTCACACTGAGTTATTGTTGATATATTCCATAAAGGAATGTGATATAGCACACTGAAATTCGAGGAAAATCTCGATGGTGATTTATAGGAATACTATTCAGAGCCAAAGACTTTTCTCCACTACCGGAAAACCAGGGGTACGCAGTGTACCGAGAGATTCCTAATATTTTGAAGCTGTGCTTTCACGAGTGTAGCAGAATATTCATCCTGTCCGTTTTCCTTACCGTTCCTACATTCCTAACTTCCTACCGATTAATACCTTGTTATTCCTATACTTTAGCCGTACTTTATTGTGCGTTGACATTGCCGTACTTAATTGTGCGTTGACATTGCCGTACTTAATTGTGCGTTGACATTGCCGTACTTAATTGTGCGTTGACATTGCCGTACTTCATTGTGCGTTGACATTGCCGTACTTAATTGTGCGTTGACATTGCCGTACTTAACTGTGCGTTGACATTGCCGTACTTAATTGTGCGTTGACATTGCCGTGCTTAATTGTGCGTTGACATTGCCGTACTTAATTGTGCGTTGACATTGCCGTACTTAATTGTGCGTTGACATTGCCGTACTTAATTGTGCGTTGACATTGCCGTACTTAACTGTGCGTTGACATTGCCGTACTTCATTGTGCGTTGACATTGCCGTACTTAACTGTGCGTTGACATTGCCGTACTTCATTGTGCGTTGACATTGCCGTACTTAATTGTGCGTTGACATTGTCGTACTTAATTGTGCGTTGACATTGCCGTACTTAATTGTGCGTTGACATTGCCGTACTTAATTGTGCGTTGACATTGCCGTACTTAATTGTGCGTTGACATTGCCGTACTTAATTGTGCGTTGACATTGCCGTACTTAATTGTGCGTTGACATTGCCGTACTTAACTGTGCGTTGACATTGCCGTACTTAATTGTGCGTTGACATTGCCGTACTTAATTGTGCGTTGACATTGCCGTACTTAATTGTGCGTTGACATTGCCGTACTTAACTGTGCGTTGACATTGCCGTACTTAATTGTGCGTTGACATTGCCGTACTTAACTGTGCGTTGACATTGCCGTACTTAATTGTGCGTTGACATTGCCGGAATTTGGTTCCGTTGACATTAGTTTAAGTAACTTCTAAGTTTAAGAAAACATTGTGTCATTTATATTATGTTTTTGGATTATATAACGTAGATTTGAATATAAAAACCGATGTTATAAACGAATGAACATAAGCTTGTAATAATTGTAATACATATATATTGCCTTAAACAATTTGCTTGTAATTGATTTTGTATTTGTAACCTAAAACTATTGAATTTAAAGGTAATAAATAAAGTGTTATTTTCCTTAACCGGAGTTTTACGTCTTTTCTTCGGCTGACCCTGGAACCGCTGAAGCTACCTCAGCTATAGATAAAAAAGGACACTCTTACAATGGCGCCCGAGCAGGGACCTCAATAGAGGTTATACCAGAAATCCGACCAGACCAGAAACATCACCGTACCGACTACCAGTTACCAGGACCGATCACCAGCTACCCGTTTCCCGGATCATCGTATTCTTAAGACCCGTTACCGATACCGTCCCGTTTTTTTTAAAACTTAAGAATACTGATCACCGTTTACCTGGTAACACCGTCCGATTCCAGAAAAACCATGGATCCAGAAGAAAACAAGGATCAAGGCCAACACTTGGAAGTTACGGAACCTGACCCGTCTGCAAATTTGCATTGGATTTACTTGCTGCGCAAAAACGAACTTATCGAGAAGTTGCAGGCAAGAGGGTTGCCCACCGATGGAAAACTAAAAGAGCTCCGACAATTGTTCAGTCAGAGTATCAAGGAAGCCAGAACCCGAGCTTCAACCCAGAACCTGTGTGCTGAGCTAGAGAAGCTCACCCAAGACCGAGAATATGGTGATTCAGACTCTTCACCTGAACCAAAGACCGTTGAGCAGAAAGATATCCAGACAAAACCGCCAGTGAGGACGGAGCAAACCATCCCACCGTTGGATGCATACGACGGGAGAAATAGTACAGTACCGGAACGCACCACATTACAGCAAAACGTCTCTGAGGTAGTGAGACCGGCTATAACCATAAATTCGCCAGGAGGTGCACCCGTCTCCACATATACCACCGCCGCTGAACGAACCTTCGTACCACACGACCGCACGGAGCGATTGGCTACAAGCTACAAAGCCGAAGTCATGAACACGGTACGCAAATGGGGTTTGAAGTTCGAGGGGTCAGGAAACCCGCTCGAATTTATCGAACGATTGGAGGAGTTGGCCAACTGCTATGACATCCCGCTCGACCATATTGTTTGGACATTTCCAGAAATTTTTCGTGGTAATGCTCTAGAGTGGCTCCGGGTGAATCGATCCACTTTCCAGACATGGTCTCAATTCCACTATTCGTTTGTACGGTTCTTCCTGCCCGCTCGGTACGTACATAAACTAGAAGATGAGATCATGCGCAAGAAACAAGGCCCTAGAGAGAAGGCGAAGGAATTCATTCGGGCAGCGCAGTATCTGATGAAACAACACCCCCGTATGAGCAATGAGGATAACCTAGAGCGGATTTATGATAGTCTGCGGCCGGAATACCGGTTATACATAAAGCGCCGGGACTTCCAGACAATCGACGACCTGATGGAACTGGCCGAGGAGTACGAATACATCCGGAATGAAGACCGAACCGTCCGACCCAGTCCCGCCGTACCGACACCCGTTCCTACCCGATGGACCCCACCAGAAAGAAGGCCTCCACAACCAAGTTTCGTCCCACCACCTTACCGTACCCCAACCGCCGCCAGCACCGCATACGACAGAAATACGCATTGTTGGAGATGTAAGCAGCGAGGACACGACAAAGCCAATTGCAATCGCCCATTCCGAATGTTTTGTTCTTTTTGTGGAGAGGACGGGCGGTTAACAAAAGATTGCTCTTGCCACCCCGCTGTGTCTGCCATGCTGTCAACCGTTCCGGCCAAGTCCGATCAATCCCGACCGAAGCCGTTGATGCCAGATTACGCTGAAAACGAGACTATTTCCATGTACGAGGTACAAGATCCAAGTGCCAGTCGAGCACCACCAACCACTCCCGACCTGTCGCCAGAAACCGAAGCACACGATTACAGTGAAAGAGGTTGCCAGTCTACGCTCGTGGAGCAACCACCCGAGGAGGAAGTTACAGAGAGCTGGACGGATCCTCGTTGTTTCATAACCGTCCGTATCGGAGAGCAAGCTTGGAATGCTCTAATCGACACGGGAGCATCGAGGACGTTCATCAACCCTTCGTTGCGAAACACTCTGCGGCGACTAAAAACCCCTGTCCGTTACCAGAGTTCTGAGATACACTTAGCAAATGGGAGCCTGATTGTCGCTAGGGAGCATTATCAAGTAACTCTAGAGTTTGGCAAACAATCGGTGACTGGAGAGGTCTCGTTGCTAGAGGACCTTATGGAGGAAGCTGTGATCGGAATGGATTTCCTGAGGAGAGCAGGGTTAGCCATGACGTTGGGGGGTGTATCAATCGGTTGCGAGACTATCAGAATAGACTTTTCCAGATCTGTGAAGTTGGGACTCATTGGTAGCAACAACTTAGACCCAAGTGACCAATCTCAGCTAAAAGAATTCTTGAGCAACGAGTGTCCTACATTCGACCGACCGCCACCCATGTGCAACGTTGCTGTTCGTACTATCCGTCTCAAAAACGAACAACCGTTTAAACAGAGCAACAACCCCCGCAATCCTGCAATGACCGATGAAAACCTCCGAGGACAAGGAGGATCAGGAGCGACTAGTGACCAGAAGAGGAAGGCGAACATAATCGCCCAAAACATAGAAAGGCTTCCTGACCATCCAACCCTGGTTTCTGAGCTCAGTGGCCAGATCGACGTCCAAAAGGTGGACAAAATTTCAGAGCGACCAGCTCCGCATAATCTGGAGAAGGAGATCCGCGCCAGACAAGATGAAGCAGAGGCGAAGCGGAAGGAGAGGCAGACTACCAGGACAAAGGCGCCAGAAAATGATTTTATACCAATTCCCCGTCCCAGTGCTGCTGCTCAATCAATGCCAGACCGAACCGTTGTCTTCCAGCCGATACCAGATGATAAGAAACCGCCACTAAAGAAGTGTCTGGCAACGGTTACTTCAACACAGACCGTTTCAACCAGTTCATCAGAGCCAGTAGACCCTTTTGCAGGGGTTGACATAAGGTCGCACCAGTGTTTCCATCCATATCGTCGGCGACAAAAGTTTACGATCAAGCGGGCAGTCGGAAACATTCAAGTGTGCATCAAAAAGCCAGGCACAGCCAAACTGACTGTTGGAAACAAAACTAAGGTGATTCACTATTCGCTCCAGCCGAGCAAGATGATGGAGATAAAGAAAAGATGTGACGTTTGCTTTTTCTAATTGCGTTATTTGTTTTTCCCTACCATGAATTTATTTATTTTGTCACCTGCTTCAAACTGAATATGTTATTATTAAAAATAAGTTGGAGTTCGTTATTTTTATTTTATATTGTTACATCAAACTTTCTTTTGATATGTTGAAAAAAAACATACCACAAATTTATTTCTTCAACATCCGAAACTACCTTTTTATTCTGCCCGAGAAAATTCTCGTCCACCGAAATGGGAGGGGAGTGTGACGAAGTCACATTTTCTTCTCTTCCACTGCCATCATTTATTGCAACCACAAGCATTCATATTATCCATTCCCAACCCGCACCCCTGTCGTGGCTACCACAATACAACTAAATACAGTCTCTGAAGTCACATGACTACGTTGTATTTGCAAACCAGTAGCATTTTACATGTGAATTTGTCTCTGAAATCACATGACCATGTATTTGCAAACCAGTAGCGTTTTTACATGTGAATTTATATTTGGTGGTTATAATTCACACTGAGTTATTGTTGATATATTCCATAAAGGAATGTGATATAGCACACTGAAATTCGAGGAAAATCTCGATGGTGATTTATAGGAATACTATTCAGAGCCAAAGACTTTTCTCCACTACCGGAAAACCAGGGGTACGCAGTGTACCGAGAGATTCCTAATATTTTGAAGCTGTGCTTTCACGAGTGTAGCAGAATATTCATCCTGTCCGTTTTCCTTACCGTTCCTACATTCCTAACTTCCTACCGATTAATACCTTGTTATTCCTATACTTTAGCCGTACTTTATTGTGCGTTGACATTGCCGTACTTAATTGTGCGTTGACATTGCCGTACTTAATTGTGCGTTGACATTGCCGTACTTAATTGTGCGTTGACATTGCCGTACTTCATTGTGCGTTGACATTGCCGTACTTAATTGTGCGTTGACATTGCCGTACTTAACTGTGCGTTGACATTGCCGTACTTAATTGTGCGTTGACATTGCCGTGCTTAATTGTGCGTTGACATTGCCGTACTTAATTGTGCGTTGACATTGCCGTACTTAATTGTGCGTTGACATTGCCGTACTTAATTGTGCGTTGACATTGCCGTACTTAACTGTGCGTTGACATTGCCGTACTTCATTGTGCGTTGACATTGCCGTACTTAACTGTGCGTTGACATTGCCGTACTTCATTGTGCGTTGACATTGCCGTACTTAATTGTGCGTTGACATTGCCGTACTTAATTGTGCGTTGACATTGCCGTACTTAATTGTGCGTTGACATTGCCGTACTTAATTGTGCGTTGACATTGCCGTACTTAATTGTGCGTTGACATTGCCGTACTTAATTGTGCGTTGACATTGCCGTACTTAATTGTGCGTTGACATTGCCGTACTTAACTGTGCGTTGACATTGCCGTACTTAATTGTGCGTTGACATTGCCGTACTTAATTGTGCGTTGACATTGCCGTACTTAATTGTGCGTTGACATTGCCGTACTTAACTGTGCGTTGACATTGCCGTACTTAATTGTGCGTTGACATTGCCGTACTTAACTGTGCGTTGACATTGCCGTACTTAATTGTGCGTTGACATTGCCGGAATTTGGTTCCGTTGACATTAGTTTAAGTAACTTCTAAGTTTAAGAAAACATTGTGTCATTTATATTATGTTTTTGGATTATATAACGTAGATTTGAATATAAAAACCGATGTTATAAACGAATGAACATAAGCTTGTAATAATTGTAATACATATATATTGCCTTAAACAATTTGCTTGTAATTGATTTTGTATTTGTAACCTAAAACTATTGAATTTAAAGGTAATAAATAAAGTGTTATTTTCCTTAACCGGAGTTTTACGTCTTTTCTTCGGCTGACCCTGGAACCGCTGAAGCTACCTCAGCTATAGATAAAAAAGGACACTCTTACAATATCACCTATGGAATGTTATCAACATCTCAGCTACTGACGATCAAACAAAGACTACTTGCCTAACCCGGACAGAGATCGAAGATAAATGTAAGTGACAAGAGGTAGAGTAGAAATGGGTAGACCTAATGCAACAGCTAATTCGGGAAAAACTTCACCAAATTACAGGACAAAATAGCGTCTGGACCACTAATCTCGATGGTGTTCCTCTATCTAAAGAACCTGATCACCATCAAACTACTTCTAAGCAAGAACTGAAAAATAATGCTTACAAGGAAAAATTTTTCAAAAACTCCTAAGTTCTTCTATGTCACTCAGGATCGACCTAACTGACAACAATTCTAATCTTGACTTCACTAACAAAGTCGGGCCCCACGTTGGGCGCCATCTGTAACGTAAAAAGAATTTAATGATTATCGGAGAGACGAGACGAGCAATTGCTATCGTCAACAGGCACCAAACCTCTTCACCTAAATACCCTTTGGATATCCAAGATCCAAACCCGTGCCCCCTGACAATACAACCCAAAGAGGAAGCAGGAAGAGACAAGCACCCCTAACATCCTTGACTCCTATACCAAGGCATTGCATCTCCATCAACAGCCAACCGTGTATCGGTGCAGCTAGTATCCCTATATTAGACATACTTACACTTCGCAAACACGGTTCCTCGCTCTTCCTTCTCCTCTTCCCATTCTCCAACTCACTATCCATCCCTACACAGAAACATAAACCATCCACCGACCTACCATAGGTACTGACTACAAAGTCCCGTAGAACAGCCTAGAGGGTAGCCGGTGACATGTCTGCGTCTATCCGCTGCGAGTACTAGATGTTCCGCTTGCAGCTGCTTCTCGTGGTATCCTACACCTGAAAACCAAGGACCCTACTTAAATCCCCACAACCGTATCTAGACTTGTGTTGCTATTTCGAATATCTTCAATCAACTTTCCAGAGTTTCTACTCCAGATAGCATTAGTAAGTCCAGTTATTTACAAAAGGTTTTGTGTAAATGGGATGGGAGCAACCCTATGTCGGCAACGCCCCCTCTCTCGTTAACTATCGGTTGAGGATAGTCGTCAAGAGCGGCATGCGACAACGCAGGGTCGTGGTCGAGATCGACCGTCGCGGTGGCCGGCAGTACCCTAGCCTCAACCAGCTCAACCAGGCCGTGTGCACTTGCTTCGGGATCTATACAACCGGTGTTACCTCTTTTTTTACACTGCCGACCATTGAACTCTGATGTTCGAGTCCGAATATTAATGTTAATATGCTTAAGGGCCCTCATTGCTATTGAAGCCCAGACGTAAAAGAATTGAAAATCAGAAAGACAAGATCATGGATCGCACCTCATATTCTCCATGGAGTGATAACATAGTAGAAGAAGAAGATTTCAGATTGAACCACCATATTCACCAAGTAGAACGCTACCCGTAAGTATTCAAATAAAACAAAAAAACCTAACCATAGATCGTCGTGGTTGTTATGGCCTAACATTAACATCGAGTCATTCAGCGGCCACGATGAAATGCTGAATGTCGATGGCGAGGTGTCTAACTCGTTGGGGAGGGAGATTCTAAGATGGTATACGAACTCCCTGGTCTCACAACCCACCCAATTTGAACCTGAAAATCATCTCTCTCGGGTTCAACCATGGCTGTCCTTTCGACCTGCGAGTCCCCAAGACTCGATGATATTTAATGGGCAGCCCCTTACTTGATAAAGCAAGCAAAAACTGCTCGCTTATTTTATTACCCTAAACTCAATACAGAATCTAAAACTAGATACTACATTCTATATCTCCAACGTTGCATCTAAAGGTAGCAATACCCTAAACCATACCATACCATGTTCCAAGACAAAAGGAGGCGAGGGATACCACCCTCCCTAAGAGAAAAACTTCTCAAACATACTGGAAAATCTGCATATTCTTCACGAAAATCTCAAAATGAAAAGCAAATGCCAAATATTCTGAACGTTATAAAAAATATAAAAATGTGTTTATTGAATAAATCCTTAAATCTAACAAACGTAATTGTTTTAATATAATGTCTAAAATTTGGTCTTATATTTATTAATTCAAATTATTGTTCTTTTAGTATATTATTGAACTATTTCTAATAAATGTACCCTCGCAGAGGATTTATTTTAATTGAAAATTATGTTCACAAACTGTTATAAAAAAAATGTTTGATTCCTAAAAATACTTAAATGAATCCCTATATTAGGATTACGTTCTTCAAACTGAAACCTATTTCAATGTCATGAAAACTCAACCTAAAGATAATTTATTATTAAAAGTACAAGTAAATCTAAGTGATTCTAGTTAGGGTTCGAGACGATCGCGATTAAAGAAAATGCGAACCGAGGTTGATAACTGTGACGAATCAACCGAAGAACTGAATAAATCTGACGCGGCGTCGAGACCTTAACGTCAAATACGAAATCAAGTAAGTTTAAATATATATATATATTAATACCCCATACGCCTGCACACAGTTCGCGTTCATTTGTATGTTCGATAAAAGCAATTTATCAATATAGTAACAAAGCAAATGTATTATAATTCAAAAAAAAAATTTCAATAGACTTCCTTTTCTACCAATGGGGTAGAGAAAAGAGAGTTGTGTCTATTAAATGCTGTTCCGGAAGTGCACTCCACGGGTAGCTGTGAAAGAATTTTGGTTAGTTATTAAAGGTTTGTACTATTTACTGATATCCATCTAATGAAACTTGATTTTATCAATAGGGCTTCGCAAATCTTTGCTCGCATGTTCACCAGTATATGGAACAATCGTGACTTTACTGCTTTAATTGAATTGCCCTAAGGTGATACACGCTTATATATGAAGCCGTAAGGTTGCGATACTACTGGTTCGCTTTTGATTACATATAGAACTCGACACAAGAAAAGACAACACGATTTCAAGAAAATAACGAATTAAATCGTAAAGATTTTAGTCTCGAAAATAATACGCGAGAACGCGGCGTTGAAACGCGAGTGAAGGTGGTCGCTACCGACGCAAGGATAAGTGATTGTGGTCTAAAAAGACCCAGTGAAAAATAAAAAAAAAATTAAATGTCAATAGGAATTAATGAGCAGTACGCGGTTCAAAACCCGTCTCCATAAGGAGGATATAAATTATAAACCGAGCGTAAGAATCTGACGGTAGTATGTACTTCACTTAAAATTTGCACTAGGATTTATGGCAAGTAGAAGCGAGGGCTTCAGAAGTAAAAGAAAAACAAGTCGCAACTCTATTACCAACGGCTATAATCTCGATAATACTTGGAGTAATTAAACTTTCTTCCAGAAGGGGTTGCGTTAATACACACAAGACGATAACGTTTCACAATATATAAAGATAATAGTATCTATAAAGAAAAGATTATTTCACTCAATAATTAAAAATGCAATTCCATAAGCGTAGCTTGTAGCTTATATAACACTTTCCACCAAAAGGAAATTCTAAAGGTACCACCGTCCGTGGTAGCTGGTGACTGATGCCAGCGTCGTACACTATATGAGTGCGGCGTAGATATGCCGCCAATGAATATACTTATGGTCGAGCATTAAGGCTCTCTTAATCTTCACAAATAATCATAAACACAGAAAAATTTCAAATTGGTTACCTGTTATACTGAACAAGGACTTTTCATAATTCATAAACTTCTTTATAATATATAATTCTGGACCAGCCGCATGATGATGATATAATGGAAGTATTTATAGCTGCTCCCACGACGATATTAAATCAAGTGATGTGGTTGTGGTATTTATAGCTGCTCCCACGACGTAAATTGCAATAAAGTGATGTGGCTGTGGTATTTATAGCTGCTCCCACGACGTAAATTGCTGATGTTTTATTTAAGGTGTTGATCTTATTGGACCGGCATCGGCATATAATGGCCCGCCAGACGTCCTTATGATGACGTATGAACCGGTGGTTCCACCAAAGGGTTCCTCAGCCTAGCGGCTGTATAACAGACGAGATATATTATCAAATATGTTGCGCCTCTTGGTAGGCGATACCGCTCAGAGTAGGGTGTGGTCGTCGACGAGCCGATTAGCGGATCAACGCCGACGACATACACACGCTGGTTATCCGCAGAGGAGATGAATCCTATGAGTGTCTATGGAGTGGCATAGACCGATGATAGCTTCGATATCGGGGCTAAAGAGAGGATAGCCTCGCGCCTATAGTTGAGGGAGCTGTCCTAGGAAATTCGGCTGGCAAACGCGTGGTTAATTTGAAGTGTCTGACTCAAAGCTAGCTTCTGTCAATAGGACGTTATCATCACTGACTCGGGAATACGTTGTATAGTGGCCACTGACAAAAATTGAAGAAAAAAAAAAGGTGTTGCACGAACGCTTGGCGTGGACACGGTTTGTCGTTGCATTAGATGCCTGCGTACCTTGGGTAATGTGTGTAGGTATAATCGCCAACAAGAAATAGTGGGCCGTGCCGTTGTCGCCACGTGTGTCCGTGCAAGAATATGAGGTATGGTCGATAATACACAGTGCTTCGTACGGAATATAGTCAGAGATTCAACAGCGAAGCGTAGTTTACGCCTGTACGTTTATTTCCATGTAAGAAGATAACAAAAATGTTCACCAATAAGAACTTTATGCCTCCGCACGTGTTGATGCGAATTATCTTCGCTTTACGGCGTTCGGTATTCGTATAGCTCGAATCCTGGATCGCCTTGCTGGTCCTGCCCTGCACTGGTGTAAATAGATTTGCTCGCCTGCTCCCGGAGATGATTATCCTAAGCCAAGAAGAGGTAGGTATGCGTTAGCAGACAAAAAAAACTTGATACCTACTGCCCAAGTGACGCCATAATCAATTTATGTGTCGAAGCAAAGAGGACGAAGTTCAATTGCTTCGATAAATTGACAAAAAAAATGTTTACTCACCTTAATTATTACAGAAATATCCATGGGATAAAGATATTTCCTCAATTGCGTATCAATTGAGTGGTTTTCTCCACAAGGGAGTAAGAAAAATGGCCGCAGCATAATGTGAAAATTCACTTATGTTAATTGTCCTGCTTCGGTGGTGCTCTCTCTTCAGTAGTCCTCTTCAAAATGAAATCCACTGTCGGCTTCCTGGATTATGTTTCCACTTTCCAGGTAGTGACGCCCTGATTTCCATTCTCGTTTCCTACATTCCAGAGTTGGATCTGTTTGTTTGTGGTATAACCACAGAAGTGTAGTACAGAGAGTTTATAGGCAGTACACACGACATTATTTCTACTGACATGTATATTGGTCCAATAATGAGTATTTTGGAGTAGAGATTTGAGTAATATATTCAGACTTAAGGCTCTGATCACACTAAAAGGTGTCAATTTGAGGATCTCGATATCGTAAATGTCATAATTTTTGTGGATAATTGTCGACTTAGTGTCAACTGTCTGTGACTGAAACTGACATTATGGGTGACACCAAATTCGAAAGTTCGAATATTGTCAACAAGGACTTAATATCTCCTTCGCTGAGAGCTCAGTATGACACTAAATTGATTGTCCGGTCCTACCGAAGTCTTTGGCAATTTGGTAAGCGGTACCGGAGCTGAAGTTTTTAATTATACACCTGTCACTTTTGGTTTCTATATATTCGTCAATAGAACGACACGAGATGGTTCACGCCCCCTTGGGTGATGGATACACAAAAGAAAGGAGGGGCTCTAGCACCTAAATTCGTCGTCAAATCATAGCGAATGCTACTAATGTTTTGGTCACGGATGACGTCAGACGTGCACAATTTTTCTTTGCAAATTACTTCACCTCAGGCCTGTAAGTGACATTGAGTTGGGTGATAAACGATTTAACGCGTGCTCGTATAACAAATACCGTGTGTCTCGCACCAATTATTGAGAATTCAGGCTATATGTCAAATATCTGGTTTGAGATATATCTCATGGGCTTCGTCTGTCAAAACTGTTCGAGTGACAGGTAACTACCAAATATCAAACCAGTCGATAATTACTACGCAACTAGTGCACCTAACATCTCATCATGCTTATCAGTGTGAACACTTCGTATGTGGCTTAAGTGTAATCACGGTATACCTTCTAGAACATTTGTTTGTCGCTTGTCGCTTCCAGGTACTTCCATTGAAAATTGCGCAGTGCGCATGTCTGAGAAATTTCCAACTCAGATTGGCAATTCTGTGGACTCCGTTCTGGAAGTGGATTCTATCGAAGGAGTGGGTTCTATTTGTGGAATGCCTTTCTGGTGGGTCGTAATGAATGCGTTCAGCATGAGTTGAGCATTAGAGCAGTTTCTCTAACAGATGGCACCAGTGGTAAGCGCTACTTGCCATGAAATGGTGAGAAAGTTTTTCCCTACAAACTACTATTAATTTCGAAGTTGACCGCCGCGTCAACGCGTAGAATGAATTTACAATAAATAAAAATTATACGAATGCTAACGTCGGTCCGCGATATTTCGTTTCCTTATCCTCTCACAACAATCATATTTACCATTAGATTTTATTTTTAACTTTTACTTTTATTAACGCTTGTTTATTCCATCAATGATCTAGTATCATAATTTGTTTTGATAATATATTACTTAAAAATGTATAATACATACATAAAAATTTCTTATCTAAAGGAATGAGTTCCTAAGATTATGGTTGTAATATATAGCAAAGTATCTTAAAGTTATTTTTTTGATCAATGAAATAGTTCATATCGTTAAAATACAAATAAATGTATTTAGTAAAATCTGGTTACAGATGTATCTTTTTGAACTTGAGCTATCTTCACAATTCAGTAATGTTACTCTTATGATAAGTTTATGATAGGTATTATATTAGACACGCTCTTGTTAGATTTTAAGATTCATTTTCAATAAAATTAAACCGTATTATTATAACGTTTTAAAGAAGGATTTTTTAGTTCAGTTTATTCCTTTTGGATCTAAAGATTTCTCGTCGAAATAACTGGAACGTAGTATGGAAGAGTAAGCTATTTATAGGGAAGGTGGTAACCCTCACAATTTCCTTCAGACGGGACAAGGTGGTGTAGAAGAATGGAATATGGTTGAAGTATCCAAAGTGCAACGATGGAGTTTCTTTTCGGTGTTGTAGTATCTTTGATAGGTGCTAGGTATTTAGATAGAAAGTGGTAGTAGGCAAGCATATTTCGCGCTTGCTTTCTTGTTAAGGGGCTACCTAAAATTTCGTTGAGTCGTGGGGACTCATAGGTCCGCGGTTAGCCAAGGTCGTTTAGTAGGAGAGTTGATTTCTACTTGCGAATTGGGTGGGTTGAGAGACCAAGGGGATCACATAACACCTTCGATCCTCCCTCCCCTCACGGTTAGACACCTCATCCTCCACTATCTGCACAGCATCGTGGTAGCAGAGTGGAAGGAAGGTAACTTAAGCCATTGCAGCCACAACCACCTATGGTTTGCTTGCTGTTAATTTACTTACGTGATACGTTCTTCGGGTTGATATGGCAATTCAATCACGATTTCTTTCTTTTGATCCACGTCTACTCTCTGCGAATTACTAGAGGTGCGATCATGAATCATCCTTTCTTCTCGTTCGATTCTTATCAGTCTTATCTTTGAAAATTATGAGGGCCCTTAAGCACTTTTACATTTTTATTCGAGCTCGCCCATCTTGAGCTCAACGGTCGGCAGAAAAAAAAAGAGGTAACACCGGTTAAGTAGATCCCGGAGCAAGTGCCCACGGCCTGGCTGAGCTAGTCATGGCTAAGGTACTGCCGGCCACCGCGACGGTCGATCTCAACCACGGTTCTACGTTGTCGCATGCCGTTCTTGCCGACTGCTTTCAACAAGCAGCCGACGAGAAAGGGGGCGTTGCCGGCATAGGATCGCTTCCGTACCTTCAACAACAAGTGTATGGTATTAACCACACGACTTACAATAAAACCCACTGAAATAAATAAAGTTCCGACCGAAATGAAACACGTTATATTTTGTTGTTGGGAAAAAGATTATTATCGAGAAAAAACCCAACATTTATTTTACCTTGCACTAGCTTGCAGCAGCTTGCCCGACTATACATAACGCTTGCTCAAATTATACTACTTAATGATAAATACATTTAGCTTGCTCATAGTGATTTACATTATAATTTAAGAGAACAATAAAATCTCTTAGGCAAAGAGCTCTCCATTTCCTCTCGTATGTTTGCATACGATACAGTCCCGACGGAAAATAACTATTTTCCCATTAGGTCCTTGCTGGCAGCTTGGTGTTAGTCCTTGCAGTTTGTTTACCTCGCCTCTTAATTAGTAGCTTGCATCAACGGACAATACCCTTCTTGATTCTAGGAAGAGAAAGAAGGTTAATAAACATTGAAATGTAAAGTTCATTTAATTATGCTGAAATGTTATGATAGAACGAGTATTACGCTGTGTTATTACTATATTACTTAGTTTAGCTAATCTGTACCTTACTCGCATTAACCCTCGCTAGCTGTATCCACCGGCAGTACACAGATTTTCTGCACTGGCCTCTTTAGCTGTCCAATCTCTGTCTGCAGAACGACAGATCTCACTAATCCATCCTTGCTCTTGATAAGCTCGCATATTCGTCCCAAGGACCATTGAGCTGGCGGAAAGTTTTCTGCTTTGATTATTACCAGCTGACCTATCCTTAAGCTTTCCTTTTCTCTCCTCCATTTCTTTCTCTCTTGCAGTGTAACGAGATACTCCTCTTGCCACCGTTTCCAGAAATGATTTAACATTACCTGCCTTTCCTGCCATAGCTTAACTCCTTGCGTCCTTGTCCCTTCAGCTATCGAAAATGGTGGAGGCAAAATTATTGCCTCACCAATTAAAAAATGACCTGGAGTCAAAGCTTGCGTGTCCATTGGATCATCACTGAGAGGATGAATAGGCCGCGAGTTCAATATGCCCTCGATTCCAATCAACAGTGTCAAGAACTGTTCAGTATCTAACACGCGTTGACCCACTATCCGCTTCAAATGAAATTTCATTGATTTCACTGCCGCCTCGTATATTCCCCCCTGATGTGGCGCGGCTGGAGTCATAAAAATCCAGTCAGTACCCCTTTGGCTCAACTTGCTGAATAGCTCATCCTCGTTCCACTCCTTCCAAGCTCGCTTGATTTCCCTTGCTGCGCCAACAAATGACGTACCATTGTCACTATACATCCGCTGACAATGCCCTCGCCGACTGACAAATCTATCATAACATAAAAGGAATGATGCAGACGTCAGATCTCCAACTAGGTCTATGTGTACCGCTCGTGTCTTCAGACATACGAATACAGCGACCCATGATTTTCGTACAGCTATCTTCTTGCCTTGCCCATCCAGGACCTTTACAGTAAATGGCCCAGCATAGTCCACACCTGTGTGCAGGAAAGCTCTCCCAGAACGTACTCTGTCAGCTGGCAGGTCAGACATTAGTTGTTGTTCTAGCTTGTAGTTATAACGTACACAGGTAACACATTTGTGTAGATACCTCCTCAGCTCGCTACGTAACTTTGGTATCCAATAACGCTGTCATATAGCTTGCATCATTATCTGTACGGCACCGTGCTTCGTCTGCCGATGTATACTGTCCATAATTAGCCAAGCTAGCCTGGAGCCATTCGGAATTATTACCGGATGTCCCAGCTCGTAATCACCAGAAGCTCTATCTAATCGCCCTCCAACTCGCAGTATGCCCTCTTCATCAAAGACCGGTTTGAGTGCTTCGATTCTGCTATGCTCTGTTAGCTTATCTGCCTTGCGTAGAGATGACATATCTTTGTCATATGCCTCTGCTTGAGCTTGCTTTATGAAAAAACGCATTGCTGATGCTCTTTCTTCTATTGTTAATATCGTAGGCGACACATCGCCTCTTTTTGGTCTCGGTACTTTAATCCCTTGCTTGTGTTGCTTCACTCTAATCAGCAACCTGGCCATATAATGATATATGTATCCAAGTATGCTGGCTGCTTTTTCCAGACTGCTTGCATATTCTTCTATCGGAATGATAGCTTGCTTTGCTGGCACCCATATGCCTATATCTTTCTTGAACGTCACGGCAATGCAGACATGCATTTCATCGGCTGCCGTGATCGGAATCTCCCTTGCTTTATGATTAGCTGGCCATTCTGTCTCTGGATAGCATAACCAGTCAGGTCCATGCATCCTTAGCTTGCTTTTTACTAAGTCAGCTGGCAACATCCCACGACTCAACAAGTCGGCGGGGTTTTCTTTAGTCCCGACGTGCCGCCACCGTTTGATGTCGGTATTGGTTTGTATGGACGACACGCGATTTGCTACATATGTTTTTAGATCACGTGGAAATTTCTGTAGCCAGTGTAGTACCACCATCGAATCTGTCCACATAGCGTATTCAAACTCCGCCCATTCCATTGCCTTGCGTAACTCTACCATTAGCTGTCCCAATAATTCTGCTGCCGCTAGCTCCAACCTTGGTATTGTAATAGTTTTGAGTGGAGCCACTCTTGTTTTTGAAACTACCAGCTTGCTCGTCACCTTGCCATTAGCTGCTTCCACTCTGATATATATAGCTGCTCCATAAGCAGTCATGGAAGCATCTGAGAATCCATGAAGCTGCCCCCTTGCTCCCTTGCCTGTCCCAAGCCATCTATCTATCCGAAATTGTTCCAGATGTATAACCTCCTTCCAGTAATCTAGCCATCTCCTTTTCAACTCAGCTGGCACTTCTTCATCCCACCCAAGACTCAGTCGCCACATGTCTTGAATCAAAACTTTACCCAAGATAACAACCGGTGCAATGTATCCATTTGGATCGTATAGCTGCGCTATACAGCTTAATATCTTGCGCTTTGTTACTTCTCCAAATAGAGCTGGCGTCCGAACTACAAATGTAAATTGGTCCTCCGTAACCAACCATTGTAGCCCTAGCACCGAAGCTTGCTCCTTGCTGTCAAAGGTCAAAACCTCACTGTCGTTAGCTTGCAGCTTGCTCGATAGCCATTGGCTATTGGATTTCCACTTTCTAAGGTCGAAACCAGCTGTCCGTAATACTCTGTCCAATCGATTAGCCATATTAAATGCTTCTAGCTCACTATCGCAGCCTGTTACACAGTCGTCCATGTAAAAATCATTCCTGACTATCCTTTCCACATCTGGGAATAGCTTGCTTGCATCCTTGCCACATTGTATAAGAGCTCGCACTGCATTGTATGCCGACGATGTCATGCCGTAGGTGACAACCGTCAACCAATATTCATTTAAGCTTGCATTTGGAGATTCTCTCCAAAATATCCTTTGCAGATCCCATTGATGCCGAGCTATTCCAACCTGTCGAAACATCATCTTGATGTCAGCAGTAAATCCAATCCGATGTCGCCGAAACCGCATAACAGTTTCGAACAAATCTCTTTGTAGCTTTTCGCCTAGCTGCTGCACTTCATTAAGCGAAATGCCTGTATCTGTCCGGCAGCTACAATCGAATACCACCCTGAACTTTTTTGTTACGCAGTGGTGTGGTATATAGTATACCAATTGTCCAGCTGGTGCTGGACAGCTTGCTCTTTTCATGTGTCCTAAGCTTTCGTATTCTTGCATAAAGGCAACGTACTTTTCTCTCAGAGCTGGCTCCTTATTCAATTTCCTTTCCAAGTACATGAACCTTCGCAACGCGATGGCTCTTGAATCCCCAATGTGCTGCACCTCAGGCTTAATGGGAATGGTCACGATAAAGCGCCCTTCCTCATTCCGCCTAGCTGTCCTTGTGAAGATATCCTCCACAGCTTGCTCTTCGGGTGTCCTTGCTGCAGATGCACCTATACGGTCCATCTCCCATAGTCGCTTTATCATATCATCCATATTTGATAGCTCTGTACATCTTGCTACTGTCTTGCTGCTAGCTGATTCCTCCTCTCCACTTATCGGATGAACTCCGAATACAACCATCCCAAAATTTGTTTCCAGTGTGACCAAGCCTTTTATCTTGCGTGGTATTGAGCTTACGATTACCTTTGCGAAGAAACCAACGCCTAAAAGAATTTCAAATGGAGCTTGCTTCCAATAAGCTGGATCGGCAAACGGTACTTGATTATGGCCACTGATCGGCTGTATGTAACGTTGTGGCGTAGCCAAACGCCATTGCGTACCCTTCGGTAGTACCCAAAAAACTTCCTCGATGCATGTATTTGCATCGAACGACGGTACTATCATTACCTTAGCTTGACGATGTAACTGAATAGGCTCTCCATCAATACCGATTACCTTTCGTGCTAGTGTACTTGTAATCGTACCTAGAGCTTGCACCAAACCTTTCATGCTAGCGTACTTGTAATCGTACCTAGAGCTTGCACCAAACCTTTCATGCTAGTGTACTTGTAATCGTACCTAGAGCTTGCACCAATGAATCCAAGAGAGCACGGATTTACCTTGAATTTTCCCTTGCATCTGAAAGCTAACCGACACTGTTGGCATAAGTGTGGTAGATATACCGCTAGCTGAATCAAAAGTAAAATTAAACACATTCAAATAAGCGTTGATTAAATTTTTATTATTTGAAAATACAGCCATATTGCCACCCTTGCCCTTTTGCTTGCTTGAGTTAAAACAGTATGAGCTTTCCCTTTTCATATCCTTTCGACATTTAGCTGGCACCTCTAGCTCTAATCAATCCCTTTTCCGTTTCTTCTCATCTTCCTTGGCAGCATTATCTGCTGCAGCTGACTTTATCTCATCGTGCAACGGTCTCGGAAGATCGTTGCAACCCCCATTGCCTCGCCGTTTCTGCATCCAGACGCTCGTGGAGCATGAAGACAATTATCATGTCCCAATGCCCTACTTTTACTCCCTGTGCGCGTAGCTGTCGTACCGTCTCGTGTGTCACGTTCGACATAAGCTGAGTCTCGTCGGCTCGCGGATTAGCTTGCAGAATAGGTAATCTTATAAAATTACGCAATAGCTCGCGACAAGTCTGATACTTCTTATTGTGGAGCTGGTTCAGCCTCAAACTCACCCCAGGTATTGACGATCTCTTGCTGTTGAGCTGGCACCACTACTTGTACCTCTATCGGGGTATTAGCTGGCCGCTGTGCTTGCTCATTGTTTCCTGGCAGATTAAGCTGTCGTAGCTGTCGACGAAATGCGCCCTTTAGCTCATAGTACAGGTCCTCCGCCTTTTCCATCTGGGCTTCAGCTTGCTCTCTTATAACAGCTTTCCCAGCTAGCGCATTGGTATGAGCCGCCAACAACTACGACCACACCTCCTCCAGCCTCTCCAATCTTATAGTGATTTCCTCACTATCAGCTGTCCGGAAGCCCTCTGACTTCACATAAGCTTGCTGACGCTCTAACACTGCTATGTTAGACGCTAACTGTCTTAATTCAGACATGCTGCTGTAAAAAATAAGGAAAAATGTTGCATTAAATATAGCTTGCTGTTTTTAATGATGGCTATTCTAACGCCTAGCTTGCTATAAATTCCTACTCCCTTGACAAGTGAGCGAGTGGTTTAAATGTATCTGATATTTCCCTCAACAAAAATCTTATAAACTTGCTGTAGCTTGCTGCCTTGCTTGAATTATTGTTTGCATTTTAACTTTTCTGTCAAAATGAAGCTCGCTTCCTTGCTCAAAAATCGATTTTGTATCTTAACTTTAGTTAAGATAAGCTTGCTACCTTGCTTTTATAATTTAGCTTGCACATTGATTATAAGCTTGCCATTTTAATTATAAGCTTGCCATTTTTATTATAAGCTTGCCACTTTCAGTTAGCTTGCAGTATAGCTCTTCAATAAAATTTTAATTTTTCATTTTGCTTGCAGAATGTTTTGTTTTGTTCTAAGCTTTGCTCCTTGCACTGTCTAGCTTGCTAGCTGTCCACCTACCTACCTACCTACCTACCTACACGTGCCGCAATGTGAATTTTCCATTATAAACATCATCTAGGAAAAACGCAACCTACCTCAACAATGAAAAAATAAAAATAATCTCCCGTATAAATATCCTGCGACACACTGTATTGTGTGCATGTCTCAACGGCTATATATGGTGAACGCAAACCACCACCGCCGCGCCGTCATGACACATAAATGAATATAACACACTAACCAAATGGAACACACACTGCAGCTGAGATCTAAATAATAATAAAAAAACCACACATGATTTGCTCACTTGCCCATTGCTGATAGCTTTCCTCTGGGAAAATATTTCCTTATTTAACTTGCACTGTTTAGCTCATCAATAATAATATATTAATATATATATCCAAGCTTGCCGCGTATTAAATAATGATTTCTGTACCGAGCTTGCCACAATTTAACACCTTTCTTTTTATCTAGCTTGCTCTTTTAATTTCTTGCACATGATAGCTCACAACAATAAAATAATTTCCTCCCTAGCTTGCACAAATTTATATATTTTGCTTTCCGAATTTATTATTTTTTAATTAACCTTGCACGACAAGCTTGCACATTTTCTTAATATTTTAGCTATCACTTACATTTTATTGTTTGTTTTTATAGTTTTGATGTTTTTTTTTTTCAAAAATATTTTAATTTCTACGCACACACTTTTTTTTACTGCCTTCTCTTGTGAAAAAACACTTTCGAATGAGAATTTTTTCACACATTCTCCCCCTTTCTCAGATGATTCGCAAAGGCACAGACATGCTAGGTATACATAATATGCTCGCGCAGCTTGCCGTTTATTTTGTTGTGGCTCTTCTCCCTTGCGTGTGTGTGTGTGTGTATATTTCGCACCAGGTATACATGGTGGATGATTTTGAGTCTTGCTGCAGCTACTCAAATTTGTACCTATATAAGTGAATAGGGGAAAAATAAGTATATAAACAATTTATACTCCCTTGCTCCACGCACTGCATCTTTTGATGTGTGCATATGTGCGCTTTGCTGTCGCCTCCATTAGCTTGCTGAGACATGAAGACATGAATATTCGTGATTAACCGTTACGGTTTTTCTTTTTGCTTGCCGTTTGCACACAGATTTTAATATAGCTCGCTTTTAGATATTAATTTAACTATGGAAATGTGATGATTTTGGATTTGCTTTTAGCTTGCACTTTTTAACTCGGGCACAACACTTCGTAGCTTTCGTAGCTAGCACACTTTCTCACATTTCCATATATCTTACACAATTTTCTAGCTCGCGGACCGACCGTAGGAACACTAGGAACATATCCGGCTCGACTCGGACCATATTGTATGGGATTAACCACACGACTTACAATAAAACCCACTGAAATAAATAAAGTTCCGACCGAAATGAAACACGTTATATTTTGTTGTTGGGAAAAAGATTATTATCGAGAAAAAACCCAACATTTATTTTAGCTTGCACTAGCTTGCAGCAGCTTGCCCGACTATACATAACGCTTGCTCAAATTATACTACTTAATGATAAATACATTTAGCTTGCTCATAGTGATTTACATTATAATTTAAGAGAACAATAAAATCTCTTAGGCAAAGAGCTCTCCATTTCCTCTCGTATGTTTGCATACGATACAACAAGAGTAGGTAGCCACAGTTAGATAAGTGAATGCGATCTGGAGTGGAGTCTCTGGAAAAAAGTATCGATTCTAATATTAGCATTTCGAATCCAGTTGTGAGCATGGGAGTTTGAGTAGATTCCATGATTTTATGGTGTAGGCTACGACACGATACGACTGCAAGAAGAACATCTATGACTTGTAGTGGATAGGCGCGGGCATGCTAGTAGGTACCCTCTAGGCTGTTCTACGGTGTTTTGTAGTCAGGACTTATGGTGCGCTGCTGGATGGCTCGTGCTTCTGTGATGATGATGGAGATGGAATTTGAAGAATGGGAAAAGGAGCAGGGAGAGCAAGGTGCCGTGTTAGCGAAGTGTAAGTATGTCTACTGCAGGGATGATGGATACACCGATACATGGGCGGTCGATGATGGAGATGCTGTTTCTTGATATAGGAGTCAAGGATAGATAGGGGTGCTTGTTTCTCCCGGCTTCCTCTTTGGCTTGTGTTCGAATATTGGATATTCATAGGATATTTTGGGTGAAGTGATTGGTGCCCATTGACAGGTACAGGTGGCGTATGAATTTCATTCTTCATTTAATAAATTTCATATATTTGTACGTTTCAGATGGCGCCCAACGTGGGGCCCGAATTAGTTGACGAAGATAAGATTAGGATCGATGAGAGTTAGGTCGATCCAGAGTGACGTGAAAAAAGTTAGAAATTTTTGTAAAATTTTAGAGACTTTTTTTGAGATTTTTCAGTTTTCGAATTCAAGTCAGTTGTTAGATGATTATGTTTCTTAGACAGAGGAAAACCATCGGGGTGAGCAGAGTTAGCACTATTTTGTCCAGTGATTTGGTGAATTCTTCCTGAGTCAGTCTGTTGCATTAGGTCTACCTTCTTCCCTCTTGTCACTTCGGTATGTCTTCGATCTCTGTCCGGATTGAGCAGTTTTGTTTTGCTTGGTCGTCAGTAGCTGAGGTGTTGGCATGTCCAATTGGTGACGTCTGAGATTCCGGTCGTATGAGAGGAGAATGAGCAGGTCTTCTGACCGGTGGTTGGTGCTTTTTGCCCGACGCACGTCAGCTGCAGAAGCTGGTCGTTCGCTCAACTACGACCCAGTTGGTTTCAACCACAACGCTGCTTGTTTCTTCTGTTTGTTTTATTAACCAATTTGTATTTGAAGTTTATAGTAATTTTTTTTTTGATAGATGTTAGGAAGTGACGGTATGCGTTGAGACATGAAGCGTTAACCGGTTGTTGGAGTTATATACCCGATGTACGTCAGCAGTAGCGTAATGTCGCCTTCGCATACCCGAACAACTTGTCGTTTAGAGGAGATTGTCTTTTCACTTACAATAAAACGCCGTAATGTACCAAGTCTACACACACTAAATTTTTTTTTGATTACAGTTTTTTTTTGCGTCGGTTAAGTTGCAGAACCGATCGTACACACCTTGTTCCGTTTAAGGGGGGGTGGGGTTGCCATCTCCCGAATCCTTTATGACAAACTTTTTTTCGTATATAGTTATTTTTGAAACATATTTCAGTTCAGGTATCTAGTTTTTTTTTGAGTATTCCGTCAATCAAGTTGGGACGTAACTTCTTGATTGTCGTGTAGTTTTGGGATAGAGCCCGTTTACAGTTTTCAGAATTTTTGGGATAGTGCGCGCATTTAATTATATTTTTGGGATAGAGCCCACCTTTTTGAATTTCTTGAATTTTGGGATAGAGCCCGTATTTAAAATCTACAGTTACAGTCTATAATTTGTTGGGATAGTGCCCACCTTTTCATTAAATACATCAGATTTATGAAGTTTAAGTTATTAAGTATCAACTAAGATTTTTGAGCGTTAGTTAAGTATCAATATAATTTTCTTTACATTTTTTTTTTTTGAATTTTTCTTCCGTAATATGAGAACTTATTCGGTAAAGATATAATTAGGCATTCACTTGAACTTTTCGTTGAGAAACGGATAGAGTTTTGAGTTAATACTTTTAATAGACGAAATTGTTTAGGCCTATACTTACCGTTAATATTAAGCACTATTAGACTAAAGTTCATTTCGATAATTTTTTTTTTCAACTACTTGATTGACGAATATCCGTTGAAATTCTTGCTCACGGCATATTTGAAATTTTTTTTTTTGACCTATCTATTTACCCAAGTAGCATCCGTCCGAGGATTTCTCACGGACTACTTGATTTTCTTTTATCTACCGGATTTACGAACTTACATTGAATTGTATTAACAAATAACCGTTCGAGGAATTGCTCACGGTGTATTTGAAATTTTTCTTTCACTAACTAATTTTGACGTATCATTTTTATTGTTATATTGCTTGGGTAGAACCCGTTCGAGGAATTTCTCACGTACTACGATACTTTCCTTTTTTTTGGAACTGCCGAACTACACGTACGCGTAGTTATCCGTCCGTTTAACATCGCGGTTGAATGAGCAACCCAGGTCGCAAGAGAGCTACTAGAAGTACTTACTTTACAAAGTACAAGGACTTTATAGTCATGGCTCCAGGGGCACCAAAACCTAAAGACAAGATTCAAGCCGGTGATAAAACCGTTAATAGAAGTGTCATAGTAGACTATGATGAAGTGGCGCGAGCCGAGGAACAACTCCGTAAAGATGCAGCTGATCATTCTGCGTATATACAGCAAGCGGTCTCAGCCACCATCGACTTGCATAGCGTCAACGATAGACAGTTCATGGCAGAGGAATTAGCCAGGAGTCATGCACTACTACTTGATCAAGTGGCGCAGCTACTCCAAAAACGTACTGTCAAAACTACTCAACCTCTTGCTCCCCCTACAAGACCATCGGCTCCTCCTAATGCCACTTCGACGCAAAAAGTTATGTGACAAGTGAATTTAGCCGACCCAGACACTACACGTGTCGCTAACCAAAATGTCCCTTCTGTACCTACGACTTCCAGAAATTTTTAGTCCGCGTATAGGCCGATCAATGAAGATGAGGAAAACCGGATTGCACCACATTACGAGCCAATTAGAGTGCCACCTTTGCCGGAAGTTAATCGAGCCCAAATGCCTCTAGGCTCGAACCTAGATGAATTTATGACGCGACTAAACGCGTTCAATTTCGACGACGAGTCCGCTGCGTCGCCACCTAGGCCACCTGCCTCGAACGCAACTTCTATGAACCGTGTTCATCCATTCCACAAGTGGGGATTAAAATTCGATGGCAGGAACATGTCGGTCGATGACTTCTTGTTCCGCCTCGATTGCGTTCGATGTAGTTATGGTGTGCCGTGGTATGATATTACCACGAAATTTTACCATTTCGTGTCAGGTTCCGTAGAGTCATGGTACTGGGTGTACCTGAAAGGCAACAAATACACTACGTGGGAAGAAGTGAAAACTGCTTTGGTAGAACAATACCGTAGTCTAGAAACTGACACAGAGCTCTTCAGGAAACTGTCGGATCGCAAGATGTTAAATGGTGAGTCTTTCAATGACTTCTATGATGCCATTCTACACCTGAATTCCAGGATGCGAATTCCCAGACCTGAAAAGGAGCTCATTGAGATTATTAAAACAAATGTCCGTAGGCGTATGAGTGAACTCCTCATTACCTACAGTCCGTCCAGTTTAAGGCAGCTAGCCTATTATTGTCGAGCTATTGAGAAAGCTCAATCTCAATATGAGAATTCCCGTCCGAGTTTTGTGCCAAGTGCACAACGTCCACCTGCAAAGCGATTCGTCAACGAAATCGTAGAGGAGCCTTGTCAGGGTCTAATTGTAGCGTTGCCCAATAGCAACATCGAAGCGATCCAGAGGGATCGTAGTTTGCAAAAATGCTGGAATTGCCAAATTCTTGGCCACAGTTTTCGAGATTGCGCAAAACCAATTGACAAAGTATTTTGTTTCCGCTGCGGCTTGGCTGATGCCTATAGCCCGACTTGTCCGAAATGTCTAGCGGGAAACGAGAGGAGGAACAACCCAACAACCGGGAGGGTTCGCTCCGAATAGACGTACCCGGAGTTCAAGTGTATAAGCCGGAAGCGCCTCTTGAACTTCCAAAAGTAACAATATTAAAACCGATTAAAGACAAAAATGAATTCCCGAACAATGATAAAAATTATTGTAGAACAATCCCTGTTTTGAATAACGAACCCAAACCAGTTACAAATTTGAATTTTAGTAATAACGAAACAGAACCATTACATCGTAAACCTTTTCATGAAAGATTACACAATTACAATGAAGTGCGTAGGAGAACTGTCACTTTTCCAGAATTATCCAAACGGATAAGACGGATAAGGGAGCGCTTCCATCGGAAGCGGACTACTTACCGTAACATCGCGTCAGCAACAATAGGCCGAGAATCGACCGACCCTCGTCCTTATGTGACGGCCGGTTTATTCGGCGATAGCTTCTTAGGTCTTCTCGATTCAGGGGCAAGTATAAGTTGCTTAGGCACGGATATGCTTCCCTATTTAAGAGAAAAGAATGTTACGGTAAGGAAGGTAGAGACTACCGTGTCCACAGCCGATGAACACAAGCAGTCCATAGTAGGAGTGATCACTACAGCGATCCAATATAAGGATGTGACAAAAGATATCGATCTGTATATTGTGCCTTCGTTAAGCCAACGTCTATATTTAGGCGTCGACTTTTGGCAGAAGTTCCAGATTGCACCTCATGTAATTGCGGGTCTTTCAGGAATTACGACCGGTGGGCCAGAGGAACGACCCACAAACCAGATTAAGTTGAATGATGAAGAGTCTAAACAACTAAAAGCTGTTGTTCGTAGATTTCCTTCTTTCGCAATGCATGGGCTCGGGAAAACGAACCTAGTGCAGCATTACATAGATACGGGTGATGCCGTACCAATAAAGCAAAGGTACTATCCCGTATCTCCGGCGATACAAACCCTTATGTATGCGGAGTTAGACCGTATGCTTTCGTTAGGAGTCATCGAGGAAAGTTCCAGCGCATGGAGTTCCCCAGTGGTGCTAGTACGCAAACCTGGTAAGAACCGATTGTGTCTATACTTTCGGAAGGTGAACTCCGTAACAAAGAAAGATGCTCGACCGATTGCGCATATAGAGGGCTGCTGGCACGTCTGACAGAGACACGTTATATTTCTAGCGTGGACCTGAAGGATGCGTTTTGACAGATACCGCTGGAGCAAAGTTCGAGGGAAAAGACCGCTTTTACGGTACCTGGCCGACCACTGTACCAATTAAAGGTCATGCCCTTCGGTCTATGTAATGCAGCACAAAGTTTGAGTTACCTGATGAGTCGCGTAATCCCATCAGGGTTACGAGATCAAGTCTTTGTATACTTAGACGATCTGTTGGTTGCGTCATAGGATTTCGACGAACACCTAGAGACGCTGGAGATTGTCGGAAAGTGCTTGACGAATGCAGGACTGACGATTAATGTCGAGAAGTCGAAGTTTTTTTTTGATGAGCTTCACTATCTCGGTTATAAGGTCGGTCAGGGTTGCTTGAAAGCAGATCCAGATAAGATCGCAGCTATTACGAGCTTTCCTTTGCCAACTACAACTCGTCAAGTTCACCGGTTTCTCGGTATGGCAGGTTGGTATCGGCGATTCGTTAAGGATTTCAGCACTCTAGCCGCACCCTTGACCGAGACGTTGAAAAAGGGAAAAGTCTTCAAGCTCAGTCCAGAAGCTATTGAAGCATTCCTGCAAATCAAACAAGCTCTGACTTCAGCGCCTGTACTAGTCAATCCGGACTTCTCCAAAGAATTCATCATTCTCTGCGACGCATCCGCGACTGGCATCGGATGTGTACTCTGTCAGCGGGACGAATCCGGGGCGGAGCAGCCCATATACTACTTCTCTCGGAAACATAATGCTGCACAGAAAAACTATTCGGTGACAGAGCGCGAGTGCTTAGCAGCTTTTGAAGGTATCCAGAAGTTTAGATCTTACGTTGAGGGATACCACTTTCGTGTTATTCCAGCCTGAAATGGCTGATGACTATGAAGGATCCAACCGGAAGATTAGCGAGGTGGAGTATGCGACTCCAAGGTTTTGATTTTGTGGTGGAGCATAGGAAAGGTACTTTGAATGTCGTGCCAGATGCACTATCAAGAGCGTATGAAGATGATGAGTTGACAGTGTCAGCTTTCCTTTCGTGTCTACCACAGATCGGTGCCCCGGAGGTACTCCACATCGATCTTGAGGATCCGTCCTTTAAATCTGAAAGTTATCTCGATATCATCAGTCATATCAGGAAGGAACATGAGCGGTAACCTGACCTCAAAGTGTCGGAAGGATACATTTACGAACGCACAAAACATGCGGTTGGTAATCCCTTGGCCGACGATCTAACTTGGAAGTTGTGGGTCCCCTCAGAAATGACGGAGTCGTTGATCTCATTGGCTCACAATCCGCCGCGCGCTTCTCATGGTGGGGTGGTGAAGACGGTTTACAGATTGAAAGATAGATTCTACTGGCCCGGTAAGTACACTCAGGTCAAACTGTACGTAGACCGGTGTGAAACGTGCCAGACCAGTAAGGCAGCTAACACGACGTTAAGGGCTGAGATGGGAAACAGTTTCGAAGTGGAGAGGCCGTTTCAACACTTATATGTTGACTTTCTCGGGCCGTACCCAAAATCAAGATCCGGAAATGCCTACATCGTCATCGTGTTAGATCAACTAATGAAATTTGTCTTCATCAAGCCACTACGCAAGGCTACAGCCGCGAACGTGGTCAAGTTCTTGAAAGACGAAGTTTTTCTGATTTACGGAGTACCAGAGAGCATTCTCTCTGATAATGGTACACAATTTGTTGGGAAGGAGTTCCAAAAACTCATGGATGTTTTCGGGGTCAAACACTACTGGACGGCGGTGTATGCTCCCCAGTCGAACGCTAGTGAACGAGTGAACGGTTCAATTTTGGCGGCCATTCGGTCATACGTCAATCCTCGACAAACAGATGGGGACGCCCATCTGTCGTCGATCAGTAGTGCCTTACGCACGACGGTGCATTCAACCCTCTCGATGTCCCCATATGAAGCCTTATTCGGACAACGTATGATAGAGCATGGGGCAGATTATCGCCTTCTAAGGGAGTTGAATGTACTGAACTGTTCGGAGATAGATTGGCTTCCCAAAGTTGCTAAGACGAACATCATCCATTTTTATTTTAAACAAGCATTAATAAAAACCCATGAAGCCTACGAGAAGAATTACAACCTGCGGAGTAGGAACATAACGTTCAAGGTAGGAGATGAAATCTATGCAAGAAATCATGTTCTAAGCGATGCGACAAAAAACTATGTCCGAAATTTATCAAAGTTCGTGTAACTCAAGTAATCGGAAACAATTTATATGAAGTTGAAGACCGGCGAGGTCACAAGTCGACATGTCATACAAAAGACTTGAAAAGATAGTACTCTTGTACTTAGTACTTAGACAATTATTTAACTATTTCGATCTTTCGAAATATTAAACATTTTTACCAGATTTACATGCAAGTACATACAGTACTTAATACCCTGCTATTAACCATAATGTATGCCCGGCTCTCAGCTGTGCATGAGGCTCTTGGGTTATAAAATTTTCTTTTATTATCTTTTTCTTCGATATTTTCATATATCCTTCAAAGTATTTAAACGTCATCAGGCAATACGCCTCATATATTGTTTGTTGTTGTTTTGTCTTCGACCGACTAGACGTACAAGAGTCGCAGTGTCTTTACGATGCGACCAGTGGGAGATCCCCATGCAAGAGAGTCATTTTGCGAGAAGTTCTCCCTTTTCTTGGAAATTAGACTAAGTGGACTTAGTCGAAATTCCAAGTTTTGTAGGAAAAACTTTCTCACCAGTCACTGGCAATGAGTAAACGCCACTGCTGCCATCTACCAGCGAGACCGTAGTATTACTCGCGATGTGCTGAACGCACCCATTAAGTTCCAACGACCGTAGATTCCACAGAAATGAATCCATCTTGTATATTCAGATTCCATTTCCAAGTCGAAATCTGCAATTTCCCCAAGCAAATCAAATTTCCAGAATGTTCACATTCCAATGAGTGTAATGGAAGGGTACCTCCCTTCACAGAAAAATAAACCGAACACACACCTGCTAGATTTGTACTTGGCTCACACCAAAAATCACGGTTATATCGTTCACGCTAGACAAAACATGAAATTGGACTTACGAATGACGTAAGAATGTCGGAACCGTAATATGATGACAGATAGATGTCAGCCAACAAGACGGATTTAATAGTCGATGCGGCTGACTAAGTTATCTCCACTTGTCAATCCTGTCCTACACTTGGTATTCTCAGTCTATTGCTTGAATTCAATAATGTCAGTTCCAAGACACTCGAAAATGGGTGTGATCCTAAAAATTCGACAGGCCGAGTATTAAAAAATCCGATGTAGATACGCAATCTAAGGCGTGTGACATAAACCTTTTACCCTACGGAAAAAGTAAGACTGTACCCATTCTCATACTCTCAAGGAAATTCCATTCTTCCTAACCTGCGAATGCAAAATGACATTATTAGCTATGACATATAGATAAAGAAAAATCTTCGTGAGCACTTACGCCAGGAATGTGTTTCCAACTTCACAATTGACACATGTCAACACCAAATGGAACAATGAACGTGTATCGCACTATTATTCAAGTAACGGAACCTTCTGAGATATAGCGAATGACAGCATTAGTGTCTTTACCATATCTCTAACCTTTTTCTTATTATTATTCTGACATATATGACTTGGACAGAAATTATTCCCGAATTATTTTGACAAGCAATATCCTCCAGTCATATAATCAGTATAACACCTAAATTTGACAACCGGTGCAACCAGACCATTATCTCTGCCATTTCCATCCAAATTATTGAATCTGTCATACGTTTATTGACAATCCACTACGCATAGCTGAAAAATGCACAGTGAGCATTGCCCCTTAAGGCTTATTTTGACACGCCATCTGTCGTGCCAACAAACAAATAGTTCCAACACTGGAACGCAGACATGAGACTGGAAGTTAGGGCGTTGGCCAGTTGGAAGTAGTAAAATATGATCTAGAAAAATCAAAGGTGGAAGTCATTTTGAAGACACACTTTGAACTACGAACAACTCTCTCGCAGAACATTTTCACTTAGAAATTCTAACCACGGTTATTTTATATAATTTCTTGGACGCGAAATTGGCCCCATCATTGTATTGAAAGGAGATACAACCCAATTTGGGTATTTTTTAAGATCGGATGAGGTAAGAACTCTATAATTAAGTTCAAGTTAAATATCATAAGATCCAGATTCCTACTCGTTATGGGAGGACATAAATTTTCTTTTGATGAGACATGAGGTAATAAAAGTTTTGTGCCCATAGGTCCACCAATTCTGAGAATGCAGCTAGGAGAATTCTCAACTTTAGATCGAGGGAATAAATTAGCATTATCCTGAACGTAGAAACTGTGGTCTTTCACCTAAGAATTTTTTTTACTCCGTGGGAGATCCTACGACACGTATCCACGCCCAAGCACGTGGGCATGGGTACTTTCATATACCTATAGATATCCTCGCATATATTATAAATATACATAGGCGTAGTCTGCGCCTTCTGATGCACAACATCGTGTTTTTGGTGGCCTCATCTTTTTTTCGAATAGCACTTTTACTCGGGGACACATTGGTTTTGTCCCTAAGCTACTCACATGCGGTAGCAAGGATTGTTCAAGCAATATTCACCCTCTTGCTTATTGGAAGCAAGGTGAACGCGTGGTTTCCGTCTGGCGTTGATCCGTTTTGGCTCGCCGACGACCACGACGTCCACACGAGGACATACCGCCTACATTTAGGCTCAACAGCAGCTGAAAAATATCTCATCAGACACTGGAGTCAGTAGAGACTGACCACACCAACAGAAGCAGTAGGAATCCGTTCCAAGATTCATCTGGACGTCTGGCTGGTATTTTAATGCCGATGCCGGTCCATCATCTATATCGTAATTTACAGGAAATATCGAAGCCACGAGGGAATAATCAAGACTCATCACTACAAGTCATCATCTTCACGTAGCAGTAGACCCAGTTAAACGACATATTGTGTGCATAAAAAAAAAAATAATAAGATTCGATTTTGGTGCTGAATTATCCAAGAGATAATACCAGGTAACACTTTTCATTTCTATTGTTGTCCCTTGTGAATCTGATGAGGAGCTAAGAAGCTCCACTCACTAAACATTCATTATAAATTGAAGAGGCTGAACCTGCCCCTACATTAAGCGTCAAACGCCAACGCTATAGTTGTCGACCATGGACGGTGGTGCCAACGCATATCCGAATTGTTCAAAGCACAGAGGGATTCCACACTCCCATCTATATGCAGATACTTATTTTAAGTCTTAGATACATATATTTATACTATTATTATCGTTAAATATGTAGATTTAAGTTTGAATAGTGAAGTGTTAATACTAGCGCTCCGAATATTTACAATCAATTTTTTTTTTTTATGTGTTGATATTAATCCTAAAATACACAATATCTACTTTGCATCGACATCCCTTTAATTGTAGTCGTGTTGAGATCAATTCGCGTAAGATTGTTTCACTTTTTTTTGTAAACTCGTTTCAATCCAATCGGTATTTCGGAATCTCACTTAAAGTTTCAGCGTGAAAGCATCCAGTTCTTTGAGCTTAACTACACTCGTCATCGGTACGAATCTTTTACGTGTTAAAATCCTTAATCATTACAAGATAAAAACGAAAGTATCTCCCGGTTCACTTCGGCATTAGTCAGAACCAAATCTAGCGGCCCGGTGCCGAGCATACGTACTACGTCGCGCTCTTCGCGTTAAAGGAGGAAGAATCCTCATTTGGATTGCGTTCATAAACGGTCAAGAATTATATTTTCACTTTTCGATTTCGAAATACGGACTTCTTTGGTAGAGTCATTTCTACCTTTTTTTCTACTTCACGTTGAATATTTTTTTTATTTTCACTTGCCCATTGAGACTCATACTTTCGCGTCGGTAGCGACCATCCTGAACATAGGTTCAGCACCGCTTTTAGATGTTCATCCGTTTTCCTTTTTTTTGAAATCCTGAAACTTATACTTACTTTCACTCGTACATTACATTTTACATCCTACTCGCGTCTTCAATTATTATATGTAACTTTGTGTGTCAAAGTATAATCATATCAATTCACGCGCTTTACATTAGGCGTTAACTACATATATGCGTTTATTGTACGCCTCATACTGTTGATTATACTCGTCATATCCGTGTCCACACGCTTTTAGCGAATAGATTCGACGCCTTGAATAAGAATCCATACCTACCTACTGTCACCTTTGATTGGTGGTTGATGGTAAAGAACCGCATAACTTGGTCCACAAATAGCTCTGGTCAATAGTCAAAACAATTACCTTTAAATTAATAAACTTTTTTTTCGAGGGGAATCCAGGAGCGCACTTCCGTATTTCCATGAAAGAAAGCGCTGAGTAATTACAACTCCTCAGTACTTTAAACTTTCGTACCTATTAATATATATTTGATTTAAATACTTTTTTTTGATATATATTTTTATATTAATATCATATTTACAATCGAGTATATGTTTAAGATATTTGTTAAGTTAAACTTATAAAATCTTTATTAATTAAATTAAATCCCTTATATCAAACTTTATTTTACTTTGTGCTACGCGTTTCGGAAATTAAATTAAATAAAGATATTTGTTAAGTTAAACTTATAAAATCTTTATTAATTAAATTAAATCCCTTATATCACAACTTTATTTTACTTTGTGCTACGCGTTTCGGAAATTAAATTAAACGCGTAGCACAAAGTAAAATAAAGTTGTGATATAAGTGATTTAACTTAATTAATAAAGATTTTATAAGTTTAACTTAACAAATATCTTTTATTTCATATTCAATTCCACGCAACTTGGAGACACCAACCAAAAAATACGTGATGGTTACAGATGTATCTTTTTGAACTTGAGATATCTTCACAATTCAGTAATGTTACTTTTATGATAAGTTTATGATAGGTATTATATTAGACACGCTCTTGTTAGATTCTGAGATTCATTTTCAATAAAATTAAACCGTACTATTATAACGTTTTAAAGAAGGATTTTGTAGTTCAGTTTATTCCTTTTTTAAAAGATTTCTCGTCGAAATTACTGGAATGTAGTATGGAAGAGTAAGCTATTTATAGGGAAGGTGGTAACCCTCACAATTTCCTTCAGACGGGACAAGGTGGTGTAGAAGAATGGAATACGGTTGAAGTATCCATAGTGCAACGATGGAGTTTCTTTTCGGTGTTGTAGTATCTTTGATAGGTGCTAGGTATTTAGATAGAAAGTGGTAGTAGGCAAGCATATTTCGCGCTTGCTTTCTTGTTAAGGGGCTACCTAAAATTGGTTGAGTCGTGGGGACTCATAGGTCCGCGGTTAGCCAAGGTCGTTTAGTAGGAGAGTTGATTTCTACTTGCGAATTGGGTGGGTTGAGAGACCAAGGGGATCACATAACACCTTCGATCCTCCCTCCCCTCACGGTTAGACACCTCATCCTCCACTATCTGCACAGCATCGTGGTAGCAGAGTGGAAGGAAGGTAACTTAAGCCATTGCAGCCACAACCACCTATGGTTTGCTTGCTGTTAATTTACTTACGTGATACGTTCTTCGGGTTGATATGGCAATGCAATCACGATTTCTTTCTTTTGATCAACGTCTACTCTCTGCGAATTACTAGAGGTGCGATGATGAATCATCCTTTCATCTCGTTCGATTCTTATCAGTCTTATCTTTGAAAATTATGAGGGCCCTTAAGCACTTTAACATTTTTATTCGAGCTGGCCCATCTTGAACTCAACGGTCGGCAGACAAAAAAAGAGGTAACACCGGTTAAGTAGATCCCGGAGCAAGTGCCCACGGCCTGGCTGAGCTAGTCATGGCTAAGGAACTGCCGGCCACCGCGACGGTCGATCTCAACCACGGTTCTACGTTGTCGCATGCCGTTCTTGCCGACTGCTTTCAACAAGCAGCCGACGAGAAAGGGGGCATTGCCGGCATAGGATCGCTTCCGTCCCTTCAACAACAAGAGTAGGTAGCCACAGTTAGATAAGTGAATGCGATCTGGAGTGGAGTCTCTGGAAAAAAGTATCGATTCTAATATTAGCATTTCGAATCTAGTTGTGAGCATGGGGGTTTGAGTAGATTCCATGGTTTTATGGTGTAGGCTACGACACGATACGACTGCAAGAAGAACATCTATGACTTGTAGTGGATAGGCGCGGGCATGCTAGTAGGTACCCTCTAGGCTGTTCTACGGTGTTTTGTAGTCAGGACCTATGGTGCGCTGCTGGATGGCTCGTGCTTCTGTGATGGGGATGAAGATGGAATTTGAAGAATGGGAAAAGGAGCAGGGAGAGCAAGGTGCCGTGTTAGCGAAGTGTAAGTATGTCTACTGCAGGGATGCTGGATACACCGATACATGGGCGGTCGATGATGGAGATGCTGTTTCTTGATATAGGAGTCAAGGATAGATAGGGGTGCTTGTTTCTCCCGGCTTCCTCTTTGGCTTGTGCCGTTGGTGGGCATGGGTTCGAATCTCGGATATTCATAGGATATTTTGGGTGAAGTGATTGGTGCCCATTGACAGGTACAGGTGGCGTATGAATTTCATTCTTCATTTAATAAATTTCATATATTTTTACGTTACATAGTCATGCGACCACGACCACCTATGGATTGCATTTTTACAAATACTTACGTGCAATGTTCTGTTGGTAGATATGATATATCAGTATCGATTCTCATCTTTCAAACCATGTTTCACTCATTGGCTAATTGGAGGTGCGATCTCGAGTCACTTAGTTCTTATATTCAGTTCTTGACGGTTTTGTCGTAGGCAATTATGAGGGCCCTTAAGTATTTTAAAATTACATATTCGAACTCGCACACCATGAGTTCACCGGTCGGCAGTGAAAAATAGAGGTAACACCGGTCAAGTAGATCCCGGAGCAAGTGCCCACGGCCTGGCTGAGCTGGTCATGGCTATGGTACTGCCGGCCACCGCGACGGTCGATCTCGGCCACGGTTCTACGTTGTCGCATGCCGTTCTTACAAATTGTTCTCAACGGACAGTTAGTGAGAAAGGGGGCGTTGCCGGCATAGGATCACTTCCGTCCCTTTAATACAGAGTTAGGTAGCTATAGCTTGTCCAAGAAGTGCGGTCTGAAGTGAAGTCTTAGGAAAAGCATACGACGTTCTTATCATGGGCATTTCAATACTAGCTATGAGTGAGGGATCTGATTAGAATCCATTACTACAGGTGTAGGCTACAATACAATACAGCTACAAGATGAACATCGAATGCTTGTAGTGGATATGTTGATAGGTATCTACTAGGCTGTTCCACGGCGCTTTGTGGTCAGTACCTATAGTACGCTGTCAAATGGTCCGTGCTTCTGTGATGGGGATGGAGATGGAATGTGAAAAATGGGGAGAGGAGCAGGTAGAGCAAAGTGCCGTGTCAGCGAAGTGTAAGTATGTCTATTATGATAATGCTGTATACACCGATACATGGGCGGTTGACGATGAAGAGGCTGTTCCTTGGTATAGGAGTCAAGGAGGTAGAGTGGTGCTTGTCTCTTCCGGCTTCCTCTTTGGTTTGTGTCGTCGATGGGCCTTGGTTTGGAACTTGGATAACCATAGGAAATCTGGGTGAAGAGGTTTGGGGTCTATGGGCGAGCATGAATTATCTTTCATTTCTTTGTGTTTCATTATTTTTACGTTACAGTACCCTCCCTTCCTGGAGTCCGTATGCGGGATTTTTGGGGCTCCCCCAATGAAAGCATGGGAATCTACACTCAGGTCATCTCGTTTTTCACCGGATTTACTTTGCCTCACCTTACCCCCCTGAAAATGTCTTCAAAACGCCATAATGGCTAATAGGTTGTTCACGAAAAAGAGACAGGTGATTGGCGCAATTTACAATTCATTGTTGATTTAATAAATTAAAGATAAAAGGAACTGACAAAAATGGAAATCAAAAAAAAATAAATAAACTAAAATTTAAAATAAATAATGAACGAGGAGATAAAACAATATATGGATTGGAAAGAACATAAAACTATTTCAATAAATATAAATATGTAAAAAAAACCATAAAAGCAAAATTGAACTAAAAATAACCAAAAAAAACTTTAAATTCGACAAAAAAATGGAGAACTCTCTAACATTAAACCATATAAATAACTTAAACTAAAGTAGAAATATTTTGTTAAGCTTTTCTCTTATATTAGTTCTTTTTTTTTTGTATTTTTTATTCTTTTTTCTTTATTAAATCTAGGACAAAAAGCAAAAGCGATCTAAAAAAAAATGAGGGATCAAAAAAAAAATTAATTATTTAAAATATAGCGCCCCAAAAACGGCCTTCGGGTACACCAATGAGCCCCTGTACCTGCACCCTTTATGCAATTATTGTGCACCTTATTGTGCTGGTACTAAAATAAAAAAAAACGCGTCTTACAACGACCCTACCTAAAAGGAGCTCACTTTAGGCGTATGCTGACGATTGTCACTTTAGAGTTTGTAATCTATGATTTAGATACCGGGGTTTTGTGGTAATACTACCAGACGGGCAATCTTGAAATTTTGTTTCACCTTTCCTTTTTTTCACTTATTCTACATTTAATTAAAATTTATCCAAAAAATATTACGCCAAAAAAATTACTCTAACACTAACAAAATAATTTTAAAATATATTTTTCTTTAGGCTGCAGCTATCCGGTTCTGGTAGGTATCATCAAAAAAATACCAAATATGGCCACCCCTTTGGTTAAATACGTGCCCTTGATAATATCGTCAAGGGCATTGATGTGATGTTCTTTATATAGGCACGGTACGCTTGCCGTAGGGGTTTTTTTTTCTTTGAAAAAAACCGCCTTCTTTGGCGAAATCTAGCTTCTTAACGAAATAGGTCGGCGGCCACTGCTTGTATTTCGTTTGTGACCGCCAAATTCAAAATCGGAAATACATATACCTATCGAATTTTATGTATGTATAGAAAAAAAACTACCAAACAAAAACTAATCACTCACCCCTTTATTTTTTTATTTGTAAAACAGCTGTTTTCTCTCCAACTTCAAAATTTAGCGCGCCTTTTTAGCAAGGGTGTGTAGAGATAAATATTGTAGAGATAAAATTTAGTTTAGCGCGATCTGAGTACTAGGCTTAACTTATGATGAATTTGATTTTAACGATCGTTAAACTCTAATTTAACGGCTTACTTGCCAAAAAGAAATCAAATTCCGGCGCACTGCCTAATAAAATCTTAGGACTTTTGTTCAAATTTAAAAAAAACAACGAATTTACTTTGGCCACTTTGTATACGCCAACCAAACACTTTAGCTGCTACAACCTTTTTGGTCGTCGCTTTGGCCTATCAATCTTCTCCAGCCTTCCAATCCACAGCCTCTACCCACACATTTACCACTCTACGGGTCTTTTGAATATTCCGAGCCGTAACTCTCAGCAACGAAACTATCTCTTCAAGCCTATCTCGCTCTACCCAGAACACCCCCTCAGTTAGTACTGTCTTCGCGGAAACAACTAGGGGTAGGCTCCTATTATGAGGCTTCGATCGCTTTATAGCAAATACACAAACCACCTTCCGGATATCCCTTTTTAGATAATTGCTCTTTCCCTCGCCTTCTCATCCCTCCGGCTCTGCTTTGGATTCTTCTATAATTCCTCTTATGGTCACTACGCTGAATGGGAAATTTAATAAAAAAAATCCTTTCCAACCTCAGTATCATCCCTGACTACTTTCTGTCAAACCATTTCGATTTGACAGCGCTTGTGTCAAAATGACAATACCAAACACACTTCACATTTCAATCGCAGCAACAATCATCAAAATTCTTTTATTTTCTAATTAATATATATTTATTATTTATGTGATTTTTTTTTTTGTCGCTTGATCAAATCTTTTTCGTGTGAAATATGATCAAACATCAAAAAGTGTTTTTCTTTTGGGCAATGATCATATCTTTTTGTGGTGTTTGATCAAATCTTACCTCCCAAATGAAATCTCATTTAAAATTGAGATTTAACACACATTTCCACACACACTACAATAATTTGACATTTCTCAAACGTCAAATTTTGTTGTTTATTTTTTAGCATTCTGTGAATTTCATTGTGGAAAAAGAATTCTTTTTAGATAAGTGATCAAAGTTTTAAAATAATAACAAATAAATACAAACGGTTGAAGTGAAAATTAATTGACAATTTAAAAATAAATAGGTATGAAATTAAAATGAACAGAGTGTACCTATAATGAATTGAATCGCTTTGAAAAGGATGCAGTGATTGAGCCCGGATTTTATTCCTACTTCATAACATAGCTGTTTCATAAGTTGGCAACGGTTGTGTCGAATTCACTAAAGATTTGTTAGGTATAGTTTTTTATAGCTTTCTATTCGATGGCCTTTAATTTTTTCCGGGAACACTTCTCCCATACAACGAGTCATTTGTAAACTTTTGTTTATTACTCTGACAATGTTCATGACGAAGTGTTTTTAATGCATCCTTTAACGAATCCTAGGTAGTTGTTATTTTCTATATGGAATATTCTGGAGGAGCACACTGTCTTCGTCAAGAAAAACAATTCCCTTTTTATTATATACTATTGAAAAATTAATTAAATCTAATTCCTCAATGTTGCAATCCATCTTGCTAGTAGTAGCGGTAATATCACGTTGATTATTCAGACTTTTTTAATTAACTATAGGTACATTAACATTTATTCAGACTTCTTAGTATTAAATATACATTAACACTTCATATATACTAACATTTAAATAAACCATCTACTTTGCGGCAGAACTAAAATTAAATAATGTCCACCCGAATCGAAATTCCGTTTACAAATTGTTTGCATTCCCTCGTGCTTGTGTGTAAAAATCTGACATTTGCTTGGTTGGGTGTGTTCAGCCGGTGAACTTTATTTAATCAATATTAAATTATGACTCAACTGCGAACAAAACTTTCCGACTTACAAAACATTAAAAAGACATTGAAGTACATTTTAACTTTTGAAATAATTAATTGCAGCTACATTATTATATTAATGTCGAAATATATTACACGAAAATCTTAAAAAAAAATTGCTTAAAGATTATTCCAACGAAGAAAACATGACAGAAAAATCAATCTCGTTAGACATTGTCGTATGGTTAAACACGCCTCAAATTAAGAACGTCAAAAGAAACACACACACAGTAACAAAAACTTATCAAAGCTATCTGCCGCTATTATTGGACAGCAAATTTGATCAAACTTTTGATCAAATTTACTTTTCCCAAAAAAAAATCCACATTAATCATCACATAATACATAAATAACAGAAACTATTTAACAAACAATTTAACTCTTACTTTCTTTTCAGTACCATTCTTCAACTCCCGGACCAATCCAGCAACCCAAACCACAACATCAGCACCAAAACAACCATACCCAAGGAGCAGCAAAAGCATTCATCGCAGCAACATCACCATGCATGCACAAAATTAGAAACCATCGCAACCAGAAACGCTCCGAACCATTGAACAACAGCATCACATCCACAACCACATAGGAGCAAACGATCTGCAGGTAGGTCTCCTCTGATTATTTCCTGTCGGAATACCATGGTGCACCCGACGCGACGCGGTGAAACGAATCTCTGTTTCCATTAGGAAATGGTGATGGTGAGTGTTGCACCGGCCATCGCCTAGGCTACACCATCGCCCTCCGACAGTCCATTCTCGTTACAAATCTAACGCCTTTTTTTCGTCGACAGGGATCCGCAACAAACTGTTAGAGTTAAAAAAAATTCAAAAAAAATTTCAAAAAAAGTCAGAAATGGATATAGAACCCTGTTCCATATGATATGTAAATCAATGAAAACCAAACTTCATTTTTCCATGGGATATAGGACATTTGTGCACTAAACATTGGAAGACAAACGAAAACGAAAATAAAATAACAATGCAAATCTGTAGCAATATTAATTTTTAAAATTTTATTTTTAGTGATAACAATATAAAATAAAAATTAATATTAAAAGCTCTGGTTATGCCCTACTTTATATCACATTGGCTTATTTTTAAGTCAATAGGGAACTTTTCAAAATTATACATTATTTTAACACTAAATTATGAAAAATAAATTAAATTATTTTTGGTCCATTAATTTTTTTAGAAAAATACATTTCATTTTATTCGGAATGGGTTATTAAAATACTTTAACATTCTTAGGAGCTAGTTTTATTAGTGGTTTTTTTTTTATTTAAAATTTTTTTTACCAGTTTTGTTTTCATCCAGTTTAGTAAAAAAAAAAGATGCTTTAATATTAAAAATAAAAACTTCGAAAAGACTACATTTTGTAATGTTGGGTGTACGCCTGGTCCCAACTGTTATGATATCCACTTGAAAAGTCTTTGAAGCAAATCGCTTGGCATTCGTAAATGCCTCAGCTCAGACCTTTGGCTAGACGCACTCAAGGTTTTGTTCTCAGAACTATCAAGTACTTCTCTAGACTCCTTTTAGCTCGCAAGCTCCACAAAAGAAAATAAAGACTGTATCTTGTTGGTGTTCGGTGAAGAAGACAAATTTATTTAAAAATGTTCTAGCTATTTATACAAATTGACATGATATCGAAATTGCTTCCAGACTTCGATTATTGGGCCCACTTACAATCGATATTCCTAACTCAGCATATGGGCGAACGACCATCTATCTCAAGTGGCATGGTTCGCTCGGCATAATGCTAAGTTGACATATTTTGTTAACCCATTCATAATTCTTACGCCGCCGTTGCCGTCAGTGCAATATGACGCTTATGGTTTTTTTGTATAGACTACGAGTTGGATATGCTAAGCGGGATCCGTTCAAAATCCCGAAAATCAAATTCCCGAAAGTTCAAAATCCTGAAAAAACAAAATCCCGAAAAATCAAAATCCCGAAAAATCAAAATCTCGAAAAATCAAAATCCCGAAAAATCTGAATCCCGAATGTTCAAAATCCCGAATGATAAAAAGCTAATTAGTTACAAATGTTACAGACACAGGCGCCTGCCTGACAAATTTACATACCCTTAGCGGAGCAGCGAAGCTGCGTGAGCGCGGTGTGCCCCCGAAAAAGGAGGAGAAAATCAAAAGATCCCGCGAAGCGTGCCACCCAGGTCAAATTAATTACAAATGTTACAGACACAGGCGCCTGCCTGACAAATTTACATACCCTTAGCGGAGCAGCGAAGCTGCGTGAGCGCGGTGTGCCCCCGAAAAAGGAGGAGAAAATCAAAAGATCCCGCGAAGCGGGCTACCCAGGTCAAATTAATTACAAATGTTACAGACACAGGCGCCCGCCTGACAAATTTACATACCCTTAGCGGAGCAGCGAAGCTGCGTGAGCGCGGTGTGCCCCCGAAAAAGGAGGAGAAAATCAAAAGATCCCGCGAAGCGGGCCACCCAGGTCAAATTAATTACAAATGTTACAGACACAGGCGCCTGCCTGACAAATTTACATACCCTTAGCGGAGCAGCGGAGCTGCGTGAGCGTGGTGTGCCCCCGAAAAAGGAGGAGAAAATCAAAAGATCACGCGAAGCGGGCCACCCAGGTCAAATTAATTACAAATGTTACAGACACAGGCGCCTGCCTGACAAATTTACATACCCTTAGCGGAGCAGCGAAGCTGCGTGAGCGCGGTGTGCCCCCGAAAAAGGAGGAGAAAATCAAAAGATCCCGCGAAGCGGCCACCCAGGTCAAATTAATTACAAATGTTACAGACACAGGCGCCTGCCTGACAAATTTACATACCCTTAGCGGAGCAGCGAAGCTGCGTGAGCGGGTGTGTCCCCGAAAAAGGGAGTTAAAATCCGAAGAACCCGCTAAGCGGGCCACCCAAGTACTGCTGATTATGAAAACTGTTGACACAGGCGCCTGCCTGCATCACTAATCCGATTTTTCAGTATTGATTGCTATTCGGGATTTTTTCGGGATTTTTTCGGGATTTTGATTTTTCGGGATTTTGATTTTTCGGGATTTTGATTTTTCGGGAATTTGATTTTTCGGGATTTTGATTTTTCGGGATTTTGAACTTTCGGGATTTTGGTTTTCGGGATTTTGAACCAGACCCTATCCTAAGCTCAATGCATGTATATTTTTATTACGCTGCAGTAAATGCAGCAATGCTTTGCTTTGCATTGTATTATGATTGTTATGGGAAGCGAGTGTTAAATATCGAAACAATTAATTAAGTGCATTTGGTGCTTATGGCAATGCATATGCTGGGAAGAAGGCGTCAAGTATCGAAGTATGGTTTGATATAAAGCAATCAATTAAGTGGTCGCCAGTGTGACCCCCTTCACAATTAAACTTTGTTATGTAATTTGGTAACGTTAAGGGATATAATTTTTCTAATATAAAATAAATTTGTTTCCTGTTGTTTAACTCGTTTTCTATTTTTTTACAATATTATAAAAATATATTGTTATTACGGCTGCTTTCTTGAAAGGATCAAAGACAGTCGATTATAATTCGGCCTTGAAGAAGATTCCCACCAAAACTGAAACATCGAAGCATATTCAATAAAATTGAAAATTGAAAAAGCAAAAAAATCAGTCTTTCAAGACAGATTTTTTTGCTTTTTTAGCAAACATTTTATTAAGCTTAAAAAATAATAATTCACAAGGGGTATTCACGATCTGGTGCAAACAAGTATTCTAAAAGTGCGAAATTGTTTGCATTTCTTGCAGATCTTGAACTCAGTTCTTCCAATCTGTAGCAAAACTCACACAAATGTCAAAATCAGGTCAACACAAATGTCAAAATCAAAAGTACAGACTTTGCACCATTGAGTCATGTCGAGGTCGTGATAGAGGACGGTTGTGCTGTGCCAAGCACTGCCATCCATTAATCTATTAAAGCAAAAAAGTAAACGTTTTATTGGCAACAATTTTCATTTTTATCGTGAATAAAAAAGCAACGGAGTAAATTTAATTTACAAAAGTCTTCGGTTTACCGAAAAACAACCAGGACACAAACAGTGCCCAGCAACTCGTGATCCGAAAGTCCCCCAACCTTCAGCACCGCTAGAAGTCACTTCACGGTTATTAACTGTAATTTTTGAGGGAGAGTGTACAGTTAAAGTAACAGGCTGAGCGGTAAGCTTTCGGATTTAACTTCCACCGCAATCTTGGTGGCGAATACGAACAACGTATTCTGTAGCAGCAACTATAAATCATCTTTAATCGGCTAACAAAATCTAAAAGGAACATATTGTGTGGATTTTACCAAAGCCCACCAACTGTAAGAAAAAAGAGGCACTACATTTAACATCGGTGTGAGAGCAACGAGCACCACAACCGCAAACAGCAGCAACGTCATTATGCAGCAACCTGGTGTATAAAATATTCTATTCACATAGAAAACGTTTGCAAATTTTCTTTATATTCTAACCGGTGATTGTTAATTTATAAAGTAAAGTAATCGTCTTAAAGGAAATATTTTATGTGAACGTAATTCATGATTTCATGTTACAAATGTGATTTATTCAATTCCCGTAACTCAATAGAGTCTTCCTGCTCTAAAAATACTTTTTGTTTACTTGATAATTCTTTCATTTCATGTATTTTTCAATGTGATTTCTTTTTACATACAACAAGATATAGAGCGTATTCGCTCTTAAAATTCCAATCAAACGAAACAAATTTATATAGTCTATATAGTTTATATTTTCTGGTTATTTATTTTAGGTTTATAGTAGGCTAGTTTAAGTATTTATTTGTATATATGTAAATATCCAAAAGTGACAACACGTCATGCGCAACAGTGTAGGGAAAACTTTCTTGCCCTCCAATGGATTCGTAGGGAAAATCTATTTGCCCTACAGCTACAATTTATATTTGCAACTAGCGCCATCTATTGAGAAATCTGGTTGCCAACTCACATGGTGCTGAACGCACGAAATTATGGTCCGCCATAATTTATGAATCCACATCTAGAATCCACCCCGACAAACGCGATCCACTTCCCTTGGAATCCACTTGCTCTCCATTTTGGAAAAGAGATTTCCAAGACATGCGCAGTTTCCCATTCTCATGGAAGTGTAATTTTTGAGCGATAGGCGACTAAAAGTTGTCGCATTGGATGTAATGCCTGGCCTACACATGAAACTACACCAAATGTGGCTTACACTGTAGGATGCAGAACGTAATGGTGGATTTACATTGATCTGCATGCCATCATCTGCAAAAATAGAGGATGCAAGATACAAAAATCATAATAGTGTGATAGAGAGGTAAGACCAAAATGCAGACGTCTGCATGGATGCAGATTATAGGAAATTCGACTCATGCAGATGAAAGTTATGGCGAAGACGAACATGTTCATCTTTTTTATAGCGTTTTCATCTGCACCGTAATTTTTTTCATCTGCACCATAATTTTTCTTGTTGAGCTGTCAAAACAATCACTTGTTTTTTTTTTTATTATTGTTTTACAAAAGCGCTCCATTTCATTTAGAGGACTTTAAAAATTGAAAATATGGCAACAAAAGCAGTAAAAACAAAAAAGTAAGTACATAATATATGTATTTATTTATATATTGTATCCATAATTGAATGTATTTGTTAAAATTCATTTTACTTCTTTAGAAAATGATAATTCAATGGACATCTTTGAGGAAGTTCAGGAATACCAACGCAGCCCGAACTGACTGGATTAAATATATGTTGTATTCTTGTCTCCCAACTGCCCTTCGAGAAGTACTACACAAAAATGGGACAATGGAATGATGTTTCTCGTCTTTGGAGGAAGTTCAAGAGAAAACCATCGCCGAGGATTTAGTTGTGACCAAATATAAATTGGCTGGTGAAATTGTTAATAAAACATTGAAAGCAGTCATCGATCTCTGTGGTGCTGATGCCTCTGTGAGGGAAATTTGTACAAAGAGTGATAGTCAAATGACTGAAGAAACAGGCAAAGTTTACAAAAAGGAAAAAGACTTAAAAAAGGGAATTGCATTCCCAACCTGTGTATCAGTTAACAACTGTGTGTGCCATTTTTCACCAACGAAGAATGACCCCGATTGCATTCTGAAAGAAGGCGATGTTGTCAAAATAGATTTGGGTGCACATATTGATGGATTTATTGTGTAGCAGCACACACAATTGTCGTTGGAGCATCTAAGGAAAACAAAGTGACGGGCAAGAAGGCTGATGTAACCCTCGCAGCTTACTGGGCAGTACAAGCTGCTTTAAGGCTGATTAAAGATGGAGCTAGAAATTATGCAATCACCGAAGCCGTACAACAAGTTGCCGAATCGTATAAATGCAAACCAATCGAAAAGGCATTCTCAGTCATCAATTGAAACAATTCAAAATCGATGGCGAGAAGACAATTATTCAGAATCCAAGCGAAGCCCAACGCAAGGAACACGAAAAATGTACTTTTGAAACCCACGAAGTCTACGCCATTGATGTTATCATCAGCTCAGGGGACGGAGTTGGTCGTGAGAAGGACACAAAAATTTCAATCTACAAGAAGACCGACGAAAACTATCAACTGAAACTGAAGGCATCAAGAGCTCTCTTAGCTGAGGTTAAGACGAAATACGGAAATATGCCTTTCAATCTGCGACACTTTGATGAGGAGACTAAGGCACGAATGGGTGTTGTTGAATGTGTTTCCCATAAGATGATTGAACCATTCCAAGTGTTATCTGAAAAACCAACTGAATACGTGGCACAATTCAAACACTGTCCTGCTGATGCCAAATGGTGTCAATTTGGTTACCGGCATTACATTCGCTGAGGAGAACTTCACCAGTGAGCACAGTATAGCTCAACCTGAACTCAAGGAACTCGTAAGCACCCCCATTAACCCCTCAAAAAGTGCCAAGAAGGGTAAGGGTTCCAAGAAAAAGGTTGCCAGCGAATCGGAATCAGCATCGAAAGCAAAAGTAGAATCAACACCAGCAGCTGTTGAAACAAAGGCATAATTATTGTTCAAAACTCTACTTACTTATGTTTAACGGCATATTGTTTTAATATTTTTTTCTTCTTTGTTTTTTATTGAGGACGAATATAATTTTTATTTTTTATTTTCTTCTTGAATTTAACAACAACAAAAAAACGGAAAAATAATAACAAAACACAAAAAAAAACAGCGACGATAAGTTTAAAACTTTTATAAGATTATTCGAAATAACAAGTGCAGCCAGCTAAAATAAATTGTTTATAAAAAAAATCAAATTATTTGAAATAATTAATAAAAAAAAAAAATCAACAACAACAACCCCGTAAAAAAAAAAATATTTCTTGTAAATAATTGGACAACTCCGTTACGTGAATTGTTTACGAAAGAGTTGTATCACGGCTGCGAAGCTTCATTAGACCTGTTAGGAGAGTTTCGGATTGCAAAATTATGCAAAGGGGCTCCTATTCAATCCATTTTTGTAGATTTAACGTGGATATTCCAAGTTTCCGGATAACGTTGCTGATGTGAGTTGAGAGGTCAGTAAGGTCCGAGTTGGTCTTTGGATCTCTAAAAAACATCATTTAAAAATGAAAGTATTTTCTAAAAGAGTCTTCTTACCTTCGAGGAAACAAAATATTCCACATTGATAGGGAGACAGCTTGCGATTCAAAGCCAAAGTATTTTCCCTGCTGTTTTCGATGGAATCCAAAAGTAAGGCTGCGGAATAAAAACGAATCGATGAACACTCACCTCATGTAGCAGATTCCAACTTGAATTCCGATCTTGTACATGTCGGCAGCACACTCCTTCCTAACCTTGCATCTTTCATTTCGAAATCCAAAGTCCAGAGCCAACGATGGATTGAAGAAAAAGTTTGTTGCCAGGACTGTCGCACGGGGAATATCAATTCGAATGGCATTATCCCCTCTATCGGCACTGAGACTGAGATTTTGCGATTTGATAATTAAAGGAAGTTCACTTCGGAAAGGATTCTTGACATGCAAAAGCTTATCTCGAAGTACAGGGCTTGTAATGAATGAAAACTTGCCCAGATAAGAAAATAAACACTTTGTGAGAAAAATTATCTTTATGTATTAAAGCAAAACAGATGACTTTGACATCTGTCATCGGGCTTTAAGAATTATAGCAAGTAAATACTGGTAGGTATATGTGTACTCTTTCACTCTTTCGTGTTATGTCGTATAGTTCCTCCGCTTTACTTTTCTGCAAATTTGCAGATGCAGACGTCGAAGATTACATGTAAATCCACCATAAGGCTTACACCATCCCAAAAAAAAAATCTAAGCGAAAAGAATTTCAGGTTGACAGTCGTCTGTCAGAATACTGGTTATGTGTAAAGTCAAAATGTGATAGCCTTTCCACCACGGCTGATTCACCTAAATGCACTGTTTTACGATGTCATATATGTTGTATCTGACAGATGTATTCTAGGAGTAATCCTCATGTCATTTGATTAACCTACCATGATTGATTAGTCTGAGAATGAGCATGAGAAGTGGTATGATCACCAATGACGTCACAAGTGACGTTGGATCTGTTCTATTCCGTAGAATCTTACTGACCAGTGGAACCTTCGAGTTAAGTCCCTTTGCATTGCAAACAGCCACCTGTCAATAAGTAATGTTGATTCCGCTCAAGATACTGTTGAATGTGAGCAGAACTAAAATGACAGATGAGAAATTGTCATTGTCATGGTAACTCTTTAGTGCTATTAGCTACTAGTGAATAGATCGGGGTAGTGCGGAACAAGTTTACAAAACACCTGTTACAGGAATCAGCAAAACATTGCAGTGAAGACGTTTTTACTGTCCGTCGGGATACGCTATCCACCAACAAATAGAAATTATCCATAATGTTCTTCACGTCCGAAAATGTGCAAATCCAGACCCAATATTTCATCTCTACAGCACTATATAAGAAAATCATACTCAAAACGCAGAATACCAATTGTATTTATCTGTGCGACATGCATCATACACCAAAAATGCAGAACACCAAAAATCGGAAAAGTGTGAACAGACCATATAAACCCACAACCACAAAACACCTTTGACGTCACCAACACACAGTTTTTTTTTGATGATAGAAATCGTGTTGGAAGTCAGGGCGTTGGCTGGTTGGAAAATTGGAAGTATTATCCAGTAAGCCAGACAGAAACTTCATTTTGAAGAGAACCACGGACGAGTCAACAAGTCGCGGCAGCACAGTTATAAAGAATTATTTTTTTTGCAAAGCGACAGCCATTTTAGGCTTCATCGAAGAGGAATATTATATTTGCTTAGGCAATATAGTATTTCTCACCACTATTATAATTATTCGACGGAATATTATACCAGGTAAGCAAGATTAATTCAATTGCGTTTCTGAGTGAAGGAAATATAATTCTTTCACCTCGTAATAGGATCAAAGGCAGAACCATGTGGCCCCATCCGTGAGATACCACAAGTTTAACCCCATTACGGCATAATTATATGCATCACTAGAGCACAGAGGAGCATCACACTAGGCTCTGAAACAGCACCGAACACGGAGCAGAAGATTTTTCTCGTTTTTAAGCACTGACCAGCAGAATTACTTTTTTTTTCGGAATACCATATGGATTTCATAGTCCACACACCCTGTGCATCATCTTCACGCCATTTAGGCATAAAATATACACGATCTGCGTGAGATTACGCATTAGAAAGGATTTTCCTTTTTCTTTTGTCCTCCCTGGACCTGGCTTCTCGATTTTTAGAGAGCAGATAAAAAAGAAGGTGTCCATGTGCACACCCCTCGTGGCGACAAGGATACGCGCCTAGAATTTTTAATAATATTTACTGTGTCGGCTGGCCTAATTGTGGATTGCTCAGGCGTTGATCCGCTAGCCGGCTTGCCTACGATCGTAACCCAGCAAACCGCACTAGCCGCATCACGTTTTTGGTTTTGGAGCTTGTCGGTATATTTGGAGGAATCGATACACTCTTCCTCATACCCCACCGCATCCATATCATAACACTAGCGAGACGAGGATATTTGCTTTTAAAGCAAATACCGTCGTCGCAGACAAGGAATCCGTCGTATATTCTACACGTGCCACCACTTCCGGCACGCCACGAGGAGTCACGTTTAAAACGCCTACACACCTTTTGTGATGCACTATTGGTGCACACCCTTTCCTGAACCATAAATGATAACGCATCATTGACAGAAGCAGGAGCCTCAAGACATTACGTCGAGGGATTTCAATCCAAATTTCTTTTACTCATCGCGGGAACCAACCATCAGGACGCCTGGCGGGTGCAGCAGCACCGATGCCGGTCCCTCACCAGTAGCAGAGTAGCAGCAACAACTCATCTAACAACGCAGGACATACGTGCCATCGGAAACACCACTCAATTGTTCCGGAACATATATATTTGTTTTGAATGAAAATTAAATTACGTGTCCAGGTAACATTCTTTTCTTCATTATATGTAAAGTTTGAATTTCCAAGAACGTGAAGTTCGGGTGCTCAACCACATATTTGGCAAGCATCCTCGAACAAAACATCCACGGACGGTGGCAGTCATAAGAAGAAATTAATATAATTTGGAACATATGAGTTCAAGATTGCATGCATTTATTCTTTGATTATAATTACCTTATTTTATAAAGTGTTGTGACAATAGTGAGAAACAGATGTGGTACCTTTTTGACCTACCGTTTTCATAGATTAAATCCGCTTTTCAATCCGGTATGCATAGTGACGAATTCAGTTGTCATTACCAATAGAGCCCGTGCTCCTTAGTTTCTTTTTTTTTACCTTTGCGGTTACATATTACTCGTGCCAGCAAGGCAGTTAATTACGTTCTTGTTTAAAGAATAACTTTCTAAAAGCATCTTTCATTTTGTGTTGCTTTTATCTAGCCATTGCTAAGATTCGTAGTCCTCAGTCGATAAGAGACTTATCCTTCGGTCAGTAAGACCATTAGTCATTTCCCGTATCGTGTCGGTAGCGACCATCAACGCCCGCGTCGAACGTCGCGTTGAAAAGTTTTTTTTGATTTCATTATCCTTCAACCAGCGCCGAACTACACAGTCGCGCTTGGTACTCACTTGCGTATAAGCTTTCGATTCTTCCTATTCGGTAAATACCAATCGTTCCGATCGGTAATAAACTATCAACACCGGGTATATAATTTTGATAGTTCTTTCTTTTCTTTTTCTTTGCGTCTTCTCTGGTTATCTTCAAGTACCAAAATAATTTTTTTTGTATAAATAATTTTAAATTGTAACGTATCGTGTAACAAGGTACCCCATAGTTATTGAACTGTGTACTGTACATACACCAAATGATAGGTGCATAGAAGCAATGTACCATAGAATACAGTTGATCAAAGAGTAGTGGAGTTTTAAATAATCATTCTTTTTCAGCAAGACCACAGGAGTGCACTTCCGTAGCTTCGCTTTTTGAATTATAAACTCCTCACTGCCCCATTGGTAGTGTTGTATTGCATATATTAAATTGATACTTTTGCTTTTGCTTGATCACTATATTACTTTTAATACATTGATTTAATCGAGTATATGTGAGATAACAAACGGTTGTCTTATGTATATGGTATATTTTCTTTTTATTGATACCTTGATTGTGTTGTCCATCCTTTTTGTGTCGTGAGAAATAAGATTTTACGCTCGACCATGGTTTGGTCGCAAACTTGAAATTCTTCGTGGTAGAAATAAATACTTACTTATCGTAAATATTATCGGAGTCAGATTTTTAGACCAAAATAGTTAAGATCTTCGAAGTGAAACGCTTTAACGCCACTCAATCTTAGTCTACCTTTTCTTTTACCGTCGCGTACGACTTCGAAAGCCAACTTCTTTCATAGCGTTGGTCTTGTTTGGTCATACCATTTCTTCTCACTTTCTTTGTTTTTTTTTTCTTTCTATCCAATTGTTTTCGTCTATGTAATATAACCAAAATTCAATCGAAAGATTTGTATTCAGGAATAAATAAAGCTCTAGTTTCAAATAAAAACTTGAAGTTAAAATTATAGAGTTTTTGAAAAGGGTCAAAAAGAGCCCAATATTTAAGACAATAAGCAAAAATTTTTAAAGTTTGAAGATTGACTTTTATAGAGCAATAATAATAATTTAATTCAAAATTGATTTTTTTGTTTTTATTTTGATATCTGCGATATCATCAGATTCCAAAGTTAATTAAGAGAAATTAATAAAGTTTATAATCTTAGAGCTTGTTAGGTATAAGATATTCCTTTACACCCCTTTAAGGTAGAGTTAAGTAATTATTAAGAATTTAAAAATTTAATAAAAAGGACATTCAGTTTGTAACGTTTACGAAAATTTTTAGCCTTCTTATTTATTTTGAGAGAATTTCGTAGATTTTCTCATAGGATGCAGACATGTATATAAACATGAAGTAAGTTGTTCAGAGGGAGGGTGGTACCCCTCTCATTTCCTTGGTGGAACATGAAGTGTTCATGTGTGTGTAGTTTTTTTTTGCATTGGAGTTTAGTGAATAGTGTCTCAGAGTTAGATGCTATGTCTTTGTTAGGTTAAGGTAGTAAGCAAGCTTTTCGGTAGTTTGCTTTTTCATTTTAAGGGGTTGCTCATTAACATTAACGAGTCGTAAGGACTCGTAGGTCCGCGGACAACCACGGTCGGTGGCGAAAGAGTTGATTTTCAACATCGAATTGGGTGGGTTGAGAGGCCAATAGGGTCATTTTACAGCTTCGATCCTCCCTCCCTACTAGGTTAGACACCTCGATATCCGTGACCAGCATATCACCGCGGCAGCTGGACACGTGGATGATAACACTATGCCGTAGCTGCCACGACTATCTATGGTATGCAAGAGACAGGATACTTACGTGTAGGGTTCGTATGTGCTAGGATAATAGAGTAGACAGGGTTTCTTTCTTACAGACAAGGGTTATTCACAATGCGTAGAGAGGTGCAGCTTTGGTTCGATCTTCTTCATGGTCAGTTCACTATAATCGAGTTTTTGAAAGTTATGAGGGCCAACAAGCATTTTAACATACATATTCGAACTCAACCACCAGAGTTCAACGGTCGGCAGGATAATAAGAGGTAACACCGGTCAGGTAGATCCCGGAGCAAGTGCCCATGGCCTGACTGAGCTAGTTGTGGCATGGGTGCTGCCGGCCAACGCGACGGTCGATCTCGGCCACAGCCTTACGTTGTCGCATGCCGTCCTTACCGTTTACTTTTAACGATTAGCCGGCGAGGAAGGGGGCGTTGCCGACATAAGGTTGCTTCCATCCCAATTCACGTCAAAACGAGCTGGTAATATTTAAACACTTAGAGACTTACTGGAGCATAAACTCTGGGAAATTGATGCCTTTTGATTGTAAGAATTGTCTTTTCTTTTACATCCGGAACTCAGTAAATAATCAAGACCGCACATTCTAAGTTTCTTTTTGTATTTACCAAATTTTTTTTTTTGAGTAGGTTGTTTATATTACAACCACGTACACACACACAATGTTCCAAGGAAAGGAGGGTTACCACCTCCCGAATCCTTTATGATAAAACCTGTTATAGTTATTTACAGTTTATAATTCTTTTTTTTGAGACTTATTATAGTTCAGATAAGCATAGATTTTAGTATTTTTTGAGTTTCCGTCAATTGAGATGAGACGTAACTTCTCAATTGATGTGTAGTTTTGGGATAGAGCCCACCTTTATAGTATTTTGAGATATTTTTGAGATTTTAGTTTTGAGTATCGAGTATTGAGTTTTCCGTCAATCAAGTTGAGACGTAAACCTCTTGATTGGACGTGTAGTTTTGGGATAGAGCCCACCTTTAGCTTATAGTTTGGGATAGCGCCCACCAATTTAGAATACAGTTTAGATTTATAGACCTTATATTATAGATTTAAGTACTAGACACCTTAATTATCGATTTCTGATATTGGATTTTTCAGATATAGTTAAACATATATTATATTTCCTTTTTAAGATTATCTTTAAGTATTTACTTATTTATAGGACTTTTGAAAACATTTTTGAATTACTGTTTTTGAAAGACGATTAGTATAGGTATACTTACTTACTATTATTATTAAGCACCCATACTTTAATTAAACACTTTTACTTTTTTTGAATTTTTGATCGAACAAATATCCGTTTGAGGTTTCTGCTCACGGAATATTTTGAATTTTCTCTTCTTGATTTTATCAAATCAAGTTACTTACCACGAGTAGCATCCGTCAGAGGACTTCTCACGGACTACTTGAATTCTTTATCTACCGGATTTACAATAGACGATAACTCGTTCGAGGAATTACTCACGAGATATTCGCAAAAGTACCATACTTTGACTTACTTTTTATTTTTATTGACATATTTATTAGTAGGAACCGTTTGAGGAATTTCTCACGGCCTACAGAACCTTAATTCGATTTACTTACCCAAAGTATATTCCGTCCGATTACCTTTACGGTTGAATGACTGACCGAAGCCGTAGGAGAGCTATTAGAAGCACTTACCTGACTAAATATAAAGATTACGAGGTCATGGCTCCTACAGCTCCGAAAACCAAACCAGGCCGTAGCCGAGATGATGTCGTAGAGAACGTCTCCGATGATGATGTCAGCCAAGCTGAAAGTCTACCCGGGGATGATGTTGGTAATAGGAGTATAGATGTAGATGACGAAGAGGTAGCGAGAGCTGAAGAGCAATTGCGCAAGGATGCTGCAGACCATTCAGCATACATACAGAGAGTAGTTTCAGCTACTATTGACCTACACAGGGTCGATGACAGGAAGTTTATGGCAGAAGCGTTGGAGAAAAGCCACATGCGCTTACTTGACCAAGTAACTCAACTCCTGCAGAAACGAACTGTGAAGGCAACTCAACCTGCTGCTCCTCCTAAACCCATCGCCCCTCCGAAGTCATCGGTCCCTTATAGATCAGTTGATCCCATTGGCATCACGTCAACCCAAAGGGCTACGCGGTAAGTCAATCTAGCCAATATAGACACTCCACGTGTCACCAATACTTATGTAGCTAACGACCCAATTACTACCAATAATGTCCAGTCCGAGCAGACCCCTATCGATAATATCGATATAGTAGATCGCTACACGCCACACTACAAACACGCTAGAGTGCACCCTTTGTCAGAGGTCAATCCAGCGCAAATGCCTCTAGGCTCGAATTTAGATGAGTTCATGGAGCGGGTAAACGCTTTCAATTTCGACGACGAGTCACCTGTTTCGCCTCCCAGACCACCACCCTCGAATGCCACTTCTTCGAACCGTGTTCATCCATTCCACAAGTGGGGATTGAAGTTCGACGGGAAGAACATGTCGGTGGACGATTTTTTGTTCCGCCTAGGATGCATCCGAAGTAGCTATGGTGTGTCATGGTACGAAATCACAATAAATTTCTACCACTTCGTATCAGGAACAGTGGAATCCTGGTACTGGGTATATCTGAAAGGCAACAAACATAAGACATGGGACGAGTTGAAGACTGCTTTGGTAGAGCAATACCGCAGTCTAGAAAGCGATACCGAGCTCTTCAGAAAGCTGTCCGACCGAAAGATGATGAACGGCGAGACATTCAACGACTTTTATGACGCCATACAACATCTAAATTCCAGGATGCGAGTTCCTAGACCTGAGAAGGAACTTGTCGAAATTATCAAAACTAATGTCCGTAGGCGTATGGGAGAGCTCCTCATAACCTACAGTCCGTCCAGTCTAAGGCAACTGGCCTACTACTGTCGAGCCATAGAGAAGGCTCAATCTCAATACGAGAACGTCCGTCCAAATTTCGTGCCTAGTGCACAACGTCCACCTGCAAGGCGATTCGTTAATGAAATCGCGGGAGAACCTTGTCAGGATCTAACGGTAGCATTACCTGATACCAGTGTAGAAGCGATTCAGAGGGATCGCAAACTCCAGAAATGCTGGAATTGTCAAGTTCTGGGCCACAATTTTCGCGATTGCGCAAAACCAATCGACAAAATTTTCTGTTTTCGATGTGGCACAACCCGATAACCGGGGGGGTTCGCTCCGATTAGAGATTCCCGGAAGTCAAGTGTCCGAGCCCAAAGAGCCTTTTGAACTTCCTAAAATTAAGATTTTACAACCAATTAAGAAACCCAATGAATTACCGAACAATAATACTCATGATTGTAGAACAATCCCTATTATAAATATAGAAACCAATCCAATAACAAATTTGAATTCGAATGAAAATATTACAGAACCTTTATATCGTAAACCTTTTCATGAAAGGTTACGTAATTACAATGAAGTGCGAAGGAGAGTAGTCACCTTCCCTAATTTATCCAAACGGATACGACGAGTAAGGGAGCGCTTCCATTGGAAGCGGACTACTTACCGTAACATTGCGTCAGCTACCATAGGTCGAGAATCAAATGACCCACGTCCTTACGTGACAGTCGGTTTATTTGGTGACAATTTTCTTGGTCTTCTCGATTCAGGGGCCAGCATCAATTGCTTAGGCACCGATATATTGCCCTATTTGAAAGACAAAAATGTTACGGTAAGGAAGGTAGAGACTACCGTGTCCACGGCCGATGGACAGAAGCAATCCATAGTGGGAGTGATCACTACTTCGATCACTTACAAAAATGTGACTAAAGATATAGACTTATATATCGTGCCATCTTTAAGCCAACGTCTATATTTAGGCGTAGACTTCTGGCAAAAGTTTCAAATCGCACCAAATGTAATTGCGGGTCTTTCAGGAATAGCGACCGGTGAGCCAGATGTTAGGCCCACAAACCAGATAAAGTTGAATGATGAAGAGTCTAAACGACTACAAGCTGTTGTTCGTAGATTTCCTTCTTTCGCAGTCCATGGACTCGGGAAGACAAATCTAGTGCAACATTACATAGATACAGGCGATGCCGTACCTATAAAGCAAAGGTACTATCCCGTATCTCCGGCGATACAAACCCTTATGTATGCGGAGTTGGACCGCATGCTTTCGTTAGGAGTCATCGAGGAAAGTTCCAGCGCATGGAGTTCCCCAGTTGTGCTTGTACGCAAACCTGGTAAGAACCGATTGTGTCTGGACTTTCGGAAGGAGAACTCAGTGACAAAGAAAGACGCTCGTCCTATTGCGCATAAAAAGGGGCTGCTGGCACGTCTGACGGAGACACGTTATATTTCTAGCGTGGATCTGAAGGATGCGTTTTGGCAGATACCGCTGGAGCAAAGTTCGAGGGAAAAGACTGCTTTTACGGTACCTGGCCGACCACTTTACCAATTTAAGGTCATGCCCTTCGGTCTATGTAATGCGGCACAAAGTTTGAGCTACCTAATGAGTTGCGTAATACCATCAGGATTGCGAGATCAAGTATTCATATACTTGGATGATCTCTTGGTTGTGTCAAGGGGTTTCGACGAGCACCTGCAGACTCTGGAGATAGTTAGAAAATGTTTGGCAGATGCAGGACTGACGATCAAATTCGAGAAGTCGAAGTTTTGTTTTGATGAGCTTCACTATCTCGGATACAAGGTCGGTCAGGGTTGTCTGAAAGCAGATCCTGATAAGATTACAGCAATCACTAACTTCCCTTTACCAACCACAACTCGCCAAGTCCGCCAATTTCTCGGTATGGCAGGTTGGTACCGGCGATTTGTTAAGGATTTCGGCACCCTAACCGCACCCTTGACCGAGACACTGAAAAAGGGAAAAGTCTTCAAGCTAGGTCCAGAAGCTATTGAAGCATTTATGCAAATCAAACAGGCTTTGACTTCAGCGCCTGTTTTGGTCAATCCAGACTTCTCCAAAGAATTCATCATTCTTTGCGACGCATCCGCGACTGGCATCGGATGTGTACTCTGTCAGCGGGACGAATCCGGAGCGGAGCAGCCCATATACTACTTCTCCCGGAAACTGAATGCTGCACAGAGGAACTATTCGGTGACAGAGCGCGAGTGCTTAGCAGCTTTTGAGGGTATCCAGAAGTTCAGATCATACGTTGAGGGATACCATTTTCGCGTGATTACGGATCATTCCAGCCTGAAATGGCTGATGACGATGAAAGATCCAACTGGAAGATTAGCGAGGTGGAGTATGCGTCTCCAAGGTTTCGATTTTGTGGTGGAGCATCGAAAAGGAACGTTAAATGTCGTGCCAGACGCTCTATCCAGAGCTTATGAAGACGATGAGCTGGCAGTGTCAGCTTTCCTTTCATGTCTACCACAGATCGGTGCCTCGGAGGTACTCCACATCGATATTGAAGATCCGTCCTTTAAGTCTGAAGGTTATCTTGATATCATCAGTCATATCAGGAAGGAACAGGAACGACTACCTGATCTCAAAGTGTCGGAAGGATATGTTTACAAGCGCACTAAACATGCGGTTGGTAATCCCTTGGCGGATGATCTAACGCGAGTGCTTAGCAGCTTTTGAGGTCAGAAGTTCAGATTATACGTTGAGGGATACCATTTTCGCGTGATTACGGATCATTCCAGCCTGAAATGGCTGATGACGATGAAAGATCCAACTGGAAAATTAGCGAGGTGGAGTATGCGTCTCCAAGGTTTTGATTTTGTGGTGGAGCATCGAAAAGGAACGTTAAATGTCGTGCCAGACGCTCTATCCAGAGCTTATGAAGACGATGAGCTGGCAGTGTCAGCTTTCCTTTCATGTCTACCACAGATCGGTGCCTCGGAGGTACTCCACATCGATATTGAGGATCCGTCCTTTAAGTCTGAAGGTTATCTTGATATCATCAGTCATATCAGGAAGGAACAGGAACGACTACCTGATCTCAAAGTGTCGGAAGGATATGTTTACAAGCGCACTAAACATGCGGTTGGTAATCCCTTGGCGGATGATCTAACTTGGAAGCTGTGGGTCCCATCAGAGATGACCGAATCTCTAATCTCATTGGCTCACAATCCGCCACGTGCTTCGCATGGTGGAGTGGTAAAGACCATTTATCGGTTGAGAGATAGATTTTACTGGCCCGGTATGTACGCACAGGTCAAACTTTACGTAGACCGGTCTGAGACATGTAAGACCAGTAAAGCTGCCAACATGACATTACGGGCAGAGATGGGAGACAGTTTTGAAGTGGAGAGGCCATTTCAACACCTGTATGTCGACTTTCTCGGACCGTATCCCAGATCGAAATCTGGTCACGCTTACATCGCCATAGTGTTGGACGAACTGACAAAGTTCGTCTTTATCAAACCACTACGCAAGGCAACAGCCGTGAGCGTGGTCAAGTTCCTAAAGGATGATATATTTTTGGTTTATGGAGTGCCGGAGAGTCTTCTCTCAGACAACGGCACACAATTCGTTGGAAAAGATTTTCAAAAGTTTTTGGATGTTTTCGGGGTCAAACACTACCGAACGGCAGTGTATGCTCCCCAGTCGAACGCAATTGAACGCGTGAACCGTTCAATCCTCGCGGCCATTAGGTCGTATGTCAATCCTCGACAGACGGATTGGGATGCCCATCTGTCTTCGATCAGTAGTGCGTTGCGCACGACGGTGCATTCAACTCTTACTATGTCCCCATATGAAGCCTTGTTTGGCCAACGTATGATAGAGCATGGGGCAGACTATCGTCTTTTGAGAGAGTTGGGTGGACTGAACTGTTCGGAGATAGACTGGCTACCCAAGGTCGCTAGGATGAACATCATACATTCATATTTGAAGCAAACGTTAGCCAACACTCACGAAGCCTACGAGAAGAATTACAATCTTCGCAGTAGGAAAGTAATGTTTAAGGTAGGTGACGAAATCTACAAGAGAAACCAAATTCTGAGTGATGCAACCAAGCACTTGAGTGCAAAGTTGTGTCCCAAGTTCATTAAGGTTCGAGTAAACAAAATAATTGGTTACAACTTATACGAAGTAGAGGATAGGCGAGGCCACAAATCCACCTGCCATACCAAAGACCTAAAGAGGTAAAAATAAAAAAATTCAACCATTCTCATTACACCTGATTTGAAAACCTCTTTACACCTTTTTCTTTATAAAGAAAGTAAGTAGAATTATATTTCTTTTTATTTAACCAGACGGAACATACAAGTACCTTATAGTACTTAAAGATATTTAGCCCAGATTTACAATTATGAACTGATGCCCGGCGCTCAGCTGTGCATGAGACACTTGGTTCATATTATTTCCATGACTTAACCATTTATGTTTATTTTTATGTTTTTTTTTGTTCTTTCAGATATTTGACCGAATATCTAAAATTGATTGTACGTCATGTATAATATTCATGTTTTTTTTTGTCTTCGACCGACTAGACGTTAAAGAGTCGCAGTGTCGCACCGACACGAAGAATGTGAAGATTCTAGATGCGACGATTCTTTTGCAAGAAGTCCTCCTTTTTCTTTGATACTAGACTAAGTGGACTTAGTCGAATTTCCAAGCTTTGTAGGGAAAACTTTCTTGCCCTCCAATGGATTCGTAGGGAAAATCTATTTGCCCTCCAACTACAATTTATATTTGCAACTAGCGCCATCTATTGAGAAATCTGGTTGCCAACTCACATGGTGCTGAACGCACGAAATTATGGTCCGCCATAATTTATGAATCCACATCTAGAATCCACCCCGACAAACGCGATCCACTTCCCTTGGAATCCACTTGCTCTCCATATTGGAAAAGAGATTTCCAAGACATGCGCAGTTTCCCATTCTCATGGAAGTGTAATTTTTGAGCGATAGGCGACTAAAAGTTGTCGCATTGGATGTAATGCCTGGCCTACACATGAAACTACACCAAATGTGGCTTACACTGTGGGATGCAGAACGTAAGGCTTACACCATCCCAAAAAAAAATCTAAGCGAAAAGAATTTCAGGTTGACAGTCGTCTGTCAGAATACTGGTTATGTGTAAAGTCAAAATGTGATAGCCTTTCCAATACGGCTGATTCACCTAAATGCACTGTTTTACGATGTCATATATGTTGTATCTGACAGATGTATTCTAGGAGTAATCCTCATGTCATTTGATTAACTTACCATGATTGATTAGTCTGAGAATGAGCATGAGAAGTGGTATGATCACCAATGACGTCACAAGTGACGTTGGATCTGTTCTATTCCGTAGAATCTTACTGACCAGTGGAACCTTCGAGTTAAGTCCCTTTGCATTGCAAACAGCCACCTGTCAATAAGTAATGTTGATTCCGCTCAAGATACTGTTGAATGTGAGCAGAACTAAAATGACAGATGAGAAATTGTCATTGTCATGGTAACTCTTTAGTGCTATTAGCTACTAGTGAATAGATCGGGGTAGTGCGGAACAAGTTTACAAAACACCTGTGACAGGAATCAACAAAACGTTGCAGTGAAGACGTTTTCACTGTCCGTCGGGATACGCTATCCACCAACAAATAGAAATTATCATTAATGTTCTTCACGTCCGAAAATGTGCAAATCCAGACCCAATATTTCATCTCTACAGCACTATATAAGAAAATCATACTCAAAACGCAGAATACCAATTGTATTTATCTGTGCGACATGCATCATACACCAAAAATGCAGAACACCAAAAATCGGAAAAGTGTGAACAGACCATATAAACCCACAACCACGGACCAAGAAGATACAGACCGCCAACTCACCATATAGTCTCTCTTTTTGCCATCAAGCTAAAAATCAGCTGATATGCCATTTATTTTGAGAGTGTGACACTCTCCCTTGCTTTAAAACCCATTTAGCAAACACACCTAAAAAATAAATGGCATACGCAGGTATAGTTGCCATTACAAAACGCACAGAGAGAGATGTACGCGTATTCACAGACTGGAAAAAATATTTCGATGGTGTTTCAGGCAAGAGGAGTACGAGTTGGCGGTCTGTGTATGGTCTGTGCCCACAACCACAAAACACCTTTGACGTCACCAACACACAGTTTTTTTTTTGATGATAGAAATCGTGTTGGAAGTCAGGGCGTTGGCTGGTTGGAAAATTGGAAGTATTATCCAGTAAGCCAGACAGAAACTTCATTTTGAAGAGAACCACGGACGAGTCAACAAGTCGCGGCAGCACAGTTATAAAGAATTATTTTTTTTGCAAAGCGACAGCCATTTTAGGCTTCATCGAAGAGGAATATTATATTTGCTTAGGCAATATAGTATTTCTCACCACTATTATAATTATTCGACGGAATATTATACCAGGTAAGCAAGATTAATTCAATTGCGTTTCTGAGTGAAGGAAATATAATTCTTTCACCTCGTAATAGGATCAAAGGCAGAACCATGTGGCCCCATCCGTGAGATACCACAAGTTTAACCCCATTACGGCATAATTATATGCATCACTAGAGCACAGAGGAGCATCACACTAGGCTCTGAAACAGCACCGAACACGGAGCAGAAGATTTTTCTCGTTTTTAAGCACTGACCAGCAGAATTACTTTTTTTTTCGGAATACCATATGGATTTCATAGTCCACACACCCTGTGCATCATCTTCACGCCATTTAGGCATAAAATATACACGATCTGCGTGAGATTACGCATTAGAAAGGATTTTCCTTTTTCTTTTGTCCTCCCTGGACCTGGCTTCTCGATTTTTAGAGAGCAGATAAAAAAGAAGGTGTCCATGTGCACACCCCTCGTGGCGACAAGGATACGCGCCTAGAATTTTTAATAATATTTACTGTGTCGGCTGGCCTAATTGTGGATTGCTCAGGCGTTGATCCGCTAGCCGGCTCGCCTACGATCGTAACCCAGCAAACCGCACTAGCCGCATCACGTTTTTGGTTTTGGAGCTTGTCGGTATATTTGGAGGAATCGATACACTCTTCCTCACACCCCACCGCATCCATATCATAACACTAGCGAGACGAGGATATTTGCTTTTAAAGCAAATACCGTCGTCGCAGACAAGGAATCCTTCGTATATTCTACACGTGCCACCACTTCCGGCACGCCACGAGGAGTCACGTTTAAAACGCCTACACACCTTTTGTGATGCACTATTGGTGCACACCCTTTCCTGAACCATAAATGATAACGCATCATTGACAGAAGCAGGAGCCTCAAGACATTACGTCGAGGGATTTCAATCCAAATTTCTTTTACTCATCGCGGGAACCAACCATCAGGACGCCTGGCGGGTGCAGCAGCACCGATGCCGGTCCCTCACCAGTAGCAGAGTAGCAGCAACAACTCATCTAACAACGCAGGACATACGTGCCATCGGAAACACCACTCAATTGTTCCGGAACATATATATTTGTTTTGAATGAAAATTAAATTACGTGTCCAGGTAACATTCTTTTCTTCATTATATGTAAAGTTTGAATTTCCAAGAACGTGAAGTTCGGGTGCTCAACCACATATTTGGCAAGCATCCTCGAACAAAACATCCACGGACGGTGGCAGTCATAAGAAGAAATTAATATAATTTGGAACATATGAGTTCAAGATTGCATGCATTTATTCTTTGATTATAATTACCTTATTTTATAAAGTGTTGTGACAATAGTGAGAAACAGATGTGGTACCTTTTTGACCTACCGTTTTCATAGATTAAATCCGCTTTTCAATCCGGTATGCATAGTGACGAATTCAGTTGTCATTACCAATAGAGCCCGTGCTCCTTAGTTTCTTTTTTTTTTTACCTTTGCGGTTACATATTACTCGTGCCAGCAAGGCAGTTAATTACGTTCTTGTTTAAAGAATAACTTTCTAAAAGCATCTTTCATTTTGTGTTGCTTTTATCTAGCCATTGCTAAGATTCGTAGTCCTCAGTCGATAAGAGACTTATCCTTCGGTCAGTAAGACCATTAGTCATTTCCCGTATCGTGTCGGTAGCGACCATCAACGCCCGCGTCGAACGTCGCGTTGAAAAGTTTTTTTTGATTTCATTATCCTTCAACCAGCGCCGAACTACACAGTCGCGCTTGGTACTCACTTGCGTATAAGCTTTCGATTCTTCCTATTCGGTTAATACCAATCGTTCCGATCGGTAATAAACTATCAACACCGGGTATATAATTTTGATAGTTCTTTCTTTTCTTTTTCTTTGCGTCTTCTCTGGTTATCTTCAAGTACCAAAATAATTTTTTTTGTATAAATAATTTTAAATTGTAACGTATCGTGTAACAAGGTACCCCATAGTTATTGAACTGTGTACTGTACATACACCAAATGATAGGTGCATAGAAGCAATGTACCATAGAATACAGTTGATCAAAGAGTAGTGGAGTTTTAAATAATCATTCTTTTTCAGCAAGACCACAGGAGTGCACTTCCGTAGCTTCGCTTTTTGAATTATAAACTCCTCACTGCCCCATTGGTAGTGTTGTATTGCATATATTAAATTGATACTTTTGCTTTTGCTTGATCACTATATTACTTTTAATACATTGATTTAATCGAGTATATGTGAGATAACAAACGGTTGTCTTATGTATATGGTATATTTTCTTTTTATTGATACCTTGATTGTGTTGTCCATCCTTTTTGTGTCGTGAGAAATAAGATTTTACGCTCGACCATGGTTTGGTCGCAAACTTGAAATTCTTCGTGGTAGAAATAAATACTTACTTATCGTAAATATTATCGGAGTCAGATTTTTAGACCAAAATAGTTAAGATCTTCGAAGTGAAACGCTTTAACGCCACTCAATCTTAGTCTACCTTTTCTTTTACCGTCGCGTACGACTTCGAAAGCCAACTTCTTTCATAGCGTTGGTCTTGTTTGGTCATACCATTTCTTCTCACTTTCTTTGTTTTTTTTTCTTTCTATCCAATTGTTTTCGTCTATGTAATATAACCAAAATTCAATCGAAAGATTTGTATTCAGGAATAAATAAAGCTCTAGTTTCAAATAAAAACTTGAAGTTAAAATTATAGAGTTTTTGAAAAGGGTCAAAAAGAGCCCAATATTTAAGACAATAAGCAAAAATTTTTAAAGTTTGAAGATTGACTTTTATAGAGCAATAATAATAATTTAATTCAAAATTGATTTTTTTGTTTTTATTTTGATATCTGCGATATCATCAGATTCCAAAGTTAATTAAGAGAAATTAATAAAGTTTATAATCTTAGAGCTTGTTAGGTATAAGATATTCCTTTACACCCCTTTAAGGTAGAGTTAAGTCATGGACCTATTATATATGGACTGCTAGTCTAATGTCAGCTTCATACAACAATTGTCAAAAAAATGTCGCCAAAATAAGAGATCGCGATGCTAGCTCTGGCTCCCCAACTTCTGGGAAAAATTAACAGCTTAAAATTTTTACATAGAAGGTCGCGACATCTGTTCTTAAAAATTAAAAAAATCAAATTTCAAATAAGTGACATCTATGATATTTCGCCTCATATTTTTGTTTATTACTCTTTGTTTTGACGTCTATGGAATTTTCAGATATTTGTATCTATTATAAAGTGAGTTCTATTAATTCTGTACTTAAAACTACGTTTACTAAACATCCAGCTTCCTAGTGACGATGAGCAAGAAAAAGCCGGCGATGAAGCTGATGCTGATGGTCAAAGTGGTGAGCCGGCCAAGTTGGAACACAAAAAAGTCCATTCGGTACGACCAAGATTAACAGTTGACGCACTTCAAAGATCTCCTGGCATTCACACAATTGAAGACTATTTCAAAGACATGAAATTCCAAGGCAAGGATCACGCAGAGATTTGAACGAAGTTATGCGTCGCCTGCAACATTGGGCCCATCGCATGTATCCCAGTTACAAATTTGACGATGTGGTTGCAACTATTGAACGACTGGGTAAAAAGAAGCCTTTTCAAGTCCACATGAGCGAATATCGTCTAGGCATGTTGCAACCATAAGAAATTCTTGACAAACAATTAGACAACGAAGAGGAAGAGCAAGCAGAAGATGAACCATTTGATGAATTCGATGCTTTGCTAGGTGAACAGATTGCCATATCAAGACTAGCCCCCAAAACCCCAGGCAGCAGTCGTCCACAAAGCTCTATGTCAGGCAGTTCCATAACTACGCCTGAATTTGGAAGAGGTTCCAATCTTATGTCAACACCGTACACTGGAGTTTTTAATTTGGACGAAAGTGATCTGGCACAACCATTACCACCCAGCCAACCATCCACTCCTGCTAGAGAACAATCCCCTGACTCAGAAATGCCTGAAAACCAAAGCTATCGTCCGAACAGTTGGCTAGGATTGCAGAAAACCGAAAACTCGCCATGGAAAGGTTGAATGCAAAGAAGGCTCAGGAGATTTTCTAAGAAACCCGATAAGTACATTTTAATTTTGTATGTACATCATAGTATTCAATAAATAGTTTGATTGTCTTTATACATCTTTTTATACCCTATTCCATAGAGAAATAATATCGTTAGGTATAGAAAAGTATATATATTCTGACTGAGAATCAAAAGCCTAGTCGATTTAGCCATGTCCGTCCTTCCGTCCGTATGTATACTCTCTAGAGGTCGCAATTTTTGAGCTAGAAAGCTGAAATTTGGTATATATAATCTTTGGTTCAAGAGTAAGGCTAAGTTCTTGAACCGGTAAAATCCACCCACAAACACGCCCACAATCGCCAATTTTGTTGAACAACCTCAATTTGGTAAAATTAAATTATGTTTTTTGTACAGTTATGATAAAAGCATAACGCTAAAATTTTGCACGCGCAAGCTTCAAGTAAACCTTCTTCCAAATAAATAAAAAAAATTCAGTTTGCAGGTGGCTGACACCCATTTTTCATAAAAAACCATCAATATTGTTTTTATAAAATAAAAATGCTTATATATGAGCGAAGAACATTAAGTTTTGTGGGCAAGTATTACCCACAAAACTTAATGTTTTTCGCAAACATCTTGTGTATTAAACATCTTGTGTATTAAATCAAAAAAATTGAATTTGGTCGTGGCTGACGCCCACTTTTCACTGACAACATAAAAAAATTTGTAAAAATTTAAGTTTTCCATTGTTTTGTTCAAATCGATCTGCAAGAATAAAATTGAATGTCACTGAGCTCATACTAATTGCCTTGGCAATAAAAAGTCTTAACTTTGGGCGTGGCACACGCCTTTTTTTATTGTGCCAGCACTAATTGAACATCACACCACACAAAATTAATGTTATTGAATCTTTTTCTTTCTGGTAAAGAAGAATTTTGTTTATGAAAATGGATCACCGGCTGGCTGCGAGAGGCGAGCGCATACACATACACAAAAATAGGGAATAGAGTATCCAATAGTTCGTTGCAAACGTACTGTAGCTCTCGCTTATGTTTTTATATAAAAAACAGTGGCACAAGAAAACATGTGCCAAATCGTAGTACTCGTTTGTGTTCGCTGCTTGGGTGTGAATCATCGACAAAAACCTGCGAGGCTGATTTTGGAGAAGAGAAGGATACTTTTCCACCTGTGAGCACAAAAGCAGCCCAAGCGAACGACCGAGACTTAGTTATTGACACAGAGGAACTGCACAAAGTGGAATGGAGGCATTGATGTAGACAGTAAATTGTTTAAAACCAAAATTTAACATCCAGCAGCTTTTGCTATCAACTACAAAAGAAGAGAAGCAAAGGCAGAATGAAGAGATTGTTATAATGGAAACTTCATCGGTATCATCGGAAACTGGTTCTTGGGAATCGATTTTTCCTGATCACTGAAGCGGATGTCCGCAAGTGCTGCAATGATTTTTACAAAACGAGAGACGAAACTACTGTGCTGGAATCGAAAAGCCATTGAACGTAACTCAGCTACTTACGAAGATTGTAAGCGATCCATGTCCCTCACCGGAGACGAAGGTCTCATGAACATTATCGATAAAATTCCTCTGATCTCAAAAACATCTATTTTATCTGTAGACTCCTCTCTATCTCAGTAGCACTTACTCGAACACTTTACAACTTCAGGTTCAGCTGCCGATGGATTGGAAAATGTCAATAACATTCCTCCCTCTGTGAAGGTGAACAAAAAAATCGAAGGGATGTCCAATTAAGCGAGACTTTCGATAAAAGGAAGAAGAGATCTTTGCATTCGATCGCACAATTTCGCACATTACAAAAATATATGTAATACTTGCTCTTGCCAGAGGTTGTTCCTAGAGCCTAGATCTTAAGTTAAAATATAGAGCTATGCATAATGAGGCCAACTATTTGTTAAAAAAATGTCAAGACTTTGTCTTTATACATACAACTTTTATTTCCTTAATAAACATGTCTGTATCAAACAAATAATCCATTTTTTGTGTTAAAAAGTTGATAAACTTTGAATTTAGGATCGTTAACACCGGCGAAGAATCACTCTTGTCAATCATTGTTTCTTTGGGCTAAGAAGGCATCTTAGTAGCAAAGTCCTCTCTCAAAGGGCATTCGATGACGCGCAGCTTGAATAGCATGAAGCCTAGAGAAATGTTGCCAACCACATCTCTTCTAACCTCCCGGCAAAACTCTGAAAATTCGCAGTTAGAGGGACAATGCCAGTGTGAGCCCATTTATGGTGTCACGCTTATTTCAATTTCTGTTGAATTTCTTGTTCAAATATCTTCTTGGCTGTTGATAAAACTGACTCCAGGGCTGGCGGCTGGGTTACTTAATTCTGACTCATGTTGTTGTACTTTATGGTGACGACTATTACTTTTCATTGAACTATTATTACTGCTGTCTGACTGATCGATTTTACTCTCTGCGCTTTGCTCATATCCTGCCACTTCCCCGTTTGTAATGGTGTCCGCTGGATGACTCAGGCTGGTGGTTAATAGATTTATCTTGGCAGTTGATTTGGTTAATCTGTTTTTGTTGTAATGCCTGCTGCTAGTCGGTGTAGTTGAAAAGTCTTTGTAGGTGCACTAAAAATACTATGAAGTACTAGAGAATTGGTTTTGCTGAGGAACTCATCGGTAAGGCTTTTTGGTTTTTCAAACCTGGAAGTGCAAACAAATATTTTAGTCTGATCGGGAATAATTGGATTTCTTACTTGGATTAGCTTCATCGTCATCGGAGTCTTCAAATGCTTTTATGACACCATGCTTCCGCGGTGATGGATCTTCATTATCCTGTTCTTCTTCTTCGCTGCAGCTACTGTCACAATCTTCGTCTTGATTTTCGCCATCTTCTTTATCATTGTTAGTCGGTTGTTCAGTTGTTTCTGTGTGGTGTTCTTTATTTTCTTTCCCCTTGTTTGTGTTTTATCCAAGTTCTTTATTATATGTTGATATTCATCTTATGGCACCTCCAATAATTGGGACAGCTGAGGAAATAAGAGAATATTAACACACGAATTTATTAACTTAGTTTCACAGAATTCAATTAGGTGGTCCATTACCATCGGAGTCGTCAATAATTCTAAGCACCAAGCTCGCAAATGCAGGTGCTTGAGGTTCGCCTTTTTCATCGTCATATCTTCTCATTGATGTAGTCCTGTTTATATATTCATGACAGTCGAGACACAGTAAATGCTTACAAGGCTGGATTGAACAATCTTGTCGTTCCACCACGTAGGAGACAATGAGGAAGCACGTAGTATTTTTGCTATTGGCACACGTTATCCTCGCAGGGAAGTTTATCTTCTGAAATAAAATAAGTTTATGAATAATAATAGTTAATAATAGTAATTTATTATCATGTACATTTATAATGTAGCTTACGTTGCAATATTTTCAAGGCTGGTTAAAAAATTAGTTGAAGAACACTGTTGATTAACTTTGTTGTTAAACGCACTGAAATTTTATGAGTCGGAAGTTAAATTTATAGTAAAATATTACTTACATATTTTAAAACACTCACATTTGTTCAATCGAATTCGGGAAAATCGTTGGGACAGCATTTGGAACCAATTCAATACGTCTACCAATATTCTTTTGGAACACTTTTTCAAAGTGCTTGCTGCAAATTACCATATCTCTTGAAAGACATGGTATTTCCTGTCGATTCAAAGCCCTGAGCGCCTTAATCCATTTATGCTGGTATACACCACTTCGATATATACTAAAAAAAATACTTTTAGTTAAATTATTGTAAAAATTTAATCAATTCAATTTACCAGTGAAAAGATACACCCTTCTCAAACACATAAGTTTTCGAACCGCAATCGTTCACTAAGCACTTGTTCTTCATTATTTTCTTTTTTCTTAAAATGTTAATAAATTTAAAGAGTTTTTATTGTGTTTTTATAACTTAAATGAAAAATATCTTACCTCTTATTACTTTCCAACTCAAGTCTCAACTTTCAAGTAAACAAAACAAGCAGAAATGTGCAAATGTCAAAGAGGGAGATTCTTTTTTTTGCCACTAGTTGGGGAAGCAGAGCTAAAGTCGCCCAAAATGACTAGGACTAAAATGGAACCAACTTGTGGTTGGCAACTAGCAGTCCATATATAATAGGTCCATGAGTTAAGTAATTATTAAGAATTTAAAAATTTAATAAAAAGGACATTCAGTTTGTAACGTTTACGAAAATTTTTAGCCTTCTTATTTATTTTGAGAGACTTTCGTAGATTTTCTCATAGGATGCAGACATGTATATAAACATGAAGTAAGTTGTTCAGAGGGAGGGTGGTACCCCTCTCATTTCCTTGGTGGAACATGAAGTGTTCATGTGTGTGTAGTTTTTTTTTGCATTGGAGTTTAGTGAATAGTGTCTCAGAGTTAGATGCTATGTCTTTCTTAGGTTAAGGTAGTAAGCAAGCTTTTCGGTAGTTTGCTTTTTCATTTTAAGGGGTTGCTCATTAACATTAACGAGTCGTAAGGACTCGTAGGTCCGCGGACAACCACGGTCGGTGGCGAAAGAGTTGATTTTCAACATCGAATTGGGTGGGTTGAGAGGCCAATAGGGTCATTTTACAGCTTCGATCCTCCCTCCCTACTAGGTTAGACACCTCGATATCCGTGACCAGCATATCACCGCGGCAGCTGGACACGTGGATGATAACACTATGCCGTAGCTGCCACGACTATCTATGGTATGCAAGAGACAGGATACTTACGTGTAGGGTTCGTATGTGCTAGGATAATAGAGTAGACAGGGTTTCTTTCTTACAGACAAGGGTTATTCACAATGCGTAGAGAGGTGCAGCTTTGGTTCGATCTTCTTCATGGTCAGTTCACTATAATCGAGTTTTTGAAAGTTATGAGGGCCAACAAGCATTTTAACATACATATTCGAACTCAACCACCAGAGTTCAACGGTCGGCAGGATAATAAGAGGTAACACCGGTCAGGTAGATCCCGGAGCAAGTGCCCATGGCCTGACTGAGCTAGTTGTGGCATGGGTGCTGCCGGCCAACGCGACGGTCGATCTCGGCCACAGCCTTACGTTGTCGCATGCCGTCCTTACCGTTTACTTTTAACGATTAGCCGGCGAGGAAGGGGGCGTTGCCGACATAAGGTTGCTTCCATCCCAATTCACGTCAAAACGAGCTGGTAATATTTAAACACTTAGAGACTTACTGGAGCATAAACTCTGGGAAATTGATGCCTTTTGATTGTAAGAATTGTCTTTTCTTTTACATCCGGAACTCAGTAAATAATCAAGACCGCACATTCTAAGTTTCTTTTTGTATTTACCAAATTTTTTTTTTGAGTAGGTTGTTTATATTACAACCACGTACACACACACAATGTTCCAAGGAAAGGAGGGTTACCACCTCCCGAATCCTTTATGATAAAACCTGTTATAGTTATTTACAGTTTATAATTCTTTTTTTTGAGACTTATTATAGTTCAGATAAGCATAGATTTTAGTATTTTTTGAGTTTCCGTCAATTGAGATGAGACGTAACTTCTCAATTGATGTGTAGTTTTGGGATAGAGCCCACCTTTATAGTATTTTGAGATATTTTTGAGATTTTAGTTTTGAGTATCGAGTATTGAGTTTTCCGTCAATCAAGTTGAGACGTAAACCTCTTGATTGGACGTGTAGTTTTGGGATAGAGCCCACCTTTAGCTTATAGTTTGGGATAGCGCCCACCAATTTAGAATACAGTTTAGATTTATAGACCTTATATTATAGATTTAAGTACTAGACACCTTAATTATCGATTTCTGATATTGGATTTTTCAGATATAGTTAAACATATATTATATTTCCTTTTTAAGATTATCTTTAAGTATTTACTTATTTATAGGACTTTTGAAAACATTTTTGAATTACTGTTTTTGAAAGACGATTAGTATAGGTATACTTACTTACTTTTATTATTAACTCTTACTTACTTTTATTATTAAGCACCCATACTTTAATTAAACACTTTTACTTTTTTTGAATTTTTGATCGAACAAATATCCGTTTGAGGTTTCTGCTCACGGAATATTTTGAATTTTCTCTTCTTGATTTTATCAAATCAAGTTACTTACCACGAGTAGCATCCGTCAGAGGACTTCTCACGGACTACTTGAATTCTTTATCTACCGGATTTACAATAGACGATAACTCGTTCGAGGAATTACTCACGAGATATTCGCAAAAGTACCATACTTTGACTTACTTTTTATTTTTATTGACATATTTATTAGTAGGAACCGTTTGAGGAATTTCTCACGGCCTACAGAACCTTAATTCGATTTACTTACCCAAAGTATATTCCGTCCGATTACCTTTACGGTTGAATGACTGACCGAAGCCGTAGGAGAGCTATTAGAAGCACTTACCTGACTAAATATAAAGATTACGAGGTCATGGCTCCTACAGCTCCGAAAACCAAACCAGGCCGTAGCCGAGATGATGTCGTAGAGAACGTCTCCGATGATGATGTCAGCCAAGCTGAAAGTCTACCCGGGGATGATGTTGGTAATAGGAGTATAGATGTAGATGACGAAGAGGTAGCGAGAGCTGAAGAGCAATTGCGCAAGGATGCTGCAGACCATTCAGCATACATACAGAGAGTAGTTTCAGCTACTATTGACCTACACAGGGTCGATGACAGGAAGTTTATGGCAGAAGCGTTGGAGAAAAGCCACATGCGCTTACTTGACCAAGTAACTCAACTCCTGCAGAAACGAACTGTGAAGGCAACTCAACCTGCTGCTCCTCCTAAACCCATCGCCCCTCCGAAGTCATCGGTCCCTTATAGATCAGTTGATCCCATTGGCATCACGTCAACCCAAAGGGCTACGCGGTAAGTCAATCTAGCCAATATAGACACTCCACGTGTCACCAATACTTATGTAGCTAACGACCCAATTACTACCAATAATGTCCAGTCCGAGCAGAGGCCTATCGATAACATCGATATAGTAGATCGCTACACGCCACACTACAAACACGCTAGAGTGCACCCTTTGTCAGAGGTCAATCCAGCGCAAATGCCTCTAGGCTCGAATTTAGATGAGTTCATGGAGCGGGTAAACGCTTTCAATTTCGACGACGAGTCACCTGTTTCGCCTCCCAGACCACCACCCTCGAATGCCACTTCTTCGAACCGTGTTCATCCATTCCACAAGTGGGGATTGAAGTTCGACGGGAAGAACATGTCGGTGGACGATTTTTTGTTCCGCCTAGGATGCATCCGAAGTAGCTATGGTGTGTCATGGTACGAAATCACAATAAATTTCTACCACTTCGTATCAGGAACAGTGGAATCCTGGTACTGGGTATATCTGAAAGGCAACAAACATAAGACATGGGACGAGTTGAAGACTGCTTTGGTAGAGCAATACCGCAGTCTAGAAAGCGATACCGAGCTCTTCAGAAAGCTGTCCGACCGAAAGATGATGAACGGCGAGACATTCAACGACTTTTATGACGCCATACAACATCTAAATTCCAGGATGCGAGTTCCTAGACCTGAGAAGGAACTTGTCGAAATTATCAAAACTAATGTCCGTAGGCGTATGGGAGAGCTCCTCATAACCTACAGTCCGTCCAGTCTAAGGCAACTGGCCTACTACTGTCGAGCCATAGAGAAGGCTCAATCTCAATACGAGAACGTCCGTCCAAATTTCGTGCTTAGTGCACAACGTCCACCTGCAAGGCGATTCGTTAATGAAATCGCGGGAGAACCTTGTCAGGATCTAACGGTAGCATTACCCGATACCAGTGTAGAAGCGATTCAGAGGGATCGCAAACTCCAGAAATGCTGGAATTGTCAAGTTCTGGGCCACAATTTTCGCGATTGCGCAAAACCAATCGACAAAATTTTCTGTTTTCGATGTGGCACAACCCGATAACCGGGGGGGTTCGCTCCGATTAGAGATTCCCGGAAGTCAAGTGTCCGAGCCCAAAGAGCCTTTTGAACTTCCTAAAATTAAGATTTTACAACCAATTAAGAAACCCAATGAATTACCGAACAATAATACTCATGATTGTAGAACAATCCCTATTATAAATATAGAAACCAATCCAATAACAAATTTGAATTCGAATGAAAATATTACAGAACCTTTATATCGTAAACCTTTTCATGAAAGGTTACGTAATTACAATGAAGTGCGAAGGAGAGTAGTCACCTTCCCTAATTTATCCAAACGGATACGACGAGTAAGGGAGCGCTTCCATTGGAAGCGGACTACTTACCGTAACATTGCGTCAGCTACCATAGGTCGAGAATCAAATGACCCACGTCCTTACGTGACAGTCGGTTTATTTGGTGACAATTTTCTTGGTCTTCTCGATTCAGGGGCCAGCATCAATTGCTTAGGCACCGATATATTGCCCTATTTGAAAGACAAAAATGTTACGGTAAGGAAGGTAGAGACTACCGTGTCCACGGCCGATGGACAGAAGCAATCCATAGTGGGAGTGATCACTACTTCGATCACTTACAAAAATGTGACTAAAGATATAGACTTATATATCGTGCCATCTTTAAGCCAACGTCTATATTTAGGCGTAGACTTCTGGCAAAAGTTTCAAATCGCACCAAATGTAATTGCGGGTCTTTCAGGAATAGCGACCGGTGAGCCAGATGTTAGGCCCACAAACCAGATAAAGTTGAATGATGAAGAGTCTAAACGACTACAAGCTGTTGTTCGTAGATTTCCTTCTTTCGCAGTCCATGGACTCGGGAAGACAAATCTAGTGCAACATTACATAGATACAGGCGATGCCGTACCTATAAAGCAAAGGTACTATCCCGTATCTCCGGCGATACAAACCCTTATGTATGCGGAGTTGGACCGCATGCTTTCGTTAGGAGTCATCGAGGAAAGTTCCAGCGCATGGAGTTCCCCAGTTGTGCTTGTACGCAAACCTGGTAAGAACCGATTGTGTCTGGACTTTCGGAAGGAGAACTCAGTGACAAAGAAAGACGCTCGTCCTATTGCGCATAAAAAGGGGCTGCTGGCACGTCTGACGGAGACACGTTATATTTCTAGCGTGGATCTGAAGGATGCGTTTTGGCAGATACCGCTGGAGCAAAGTTCGAGGGAAAAGACCGCTTTTACGGTACCTGGCCGACCACTTTACCAATTTAAGGTCATGCCCTTCGGTCTATGTAATGCGGCACAAAGTTTGAGCTACCTAATGAGTTGCGTAATACCATCAGGATTGCGAGATCAAGTATTCATATACTTGGATGATCTCTTGGTTGTGTCAAGGGATTTCGACGAGCACCTGCAGACTCTGGAGATAGTTGGAAAATGTTTGGCAGATGCAGGACTGACGATCAAATTCGAGAAGTCGAAGTTTTGTTTTGATGAGCTTCACTATCTCGGATACAAGGTCGGTCAGGGTTGTCTGAAAGCAGATCCTGATAAGATTACAGCAATCACTAACTTCCCTTTACCAACCACAACTCGCCAAGTCCGCCAATTTCTCGGTATGGCAGGTTGGTACCGGCGATTTGTTAAGGATTTCGGCACCCTAACCGCACCCTTGACCGAGACACTGAAAAAGGGAAAAGTCTTCAAGCTAGGTCCAGAAGCTATTGAAGCATTCCTGCAAATCAAACAGGCTTTGACTTCAGCGCCTGTATTGGTAAATCCAGACTTCTCCAAAGAATTCATCATTCTTTGCGACGCATCCGCGACTGGCATCGGATGTGTACTCTGTCAGCGGGACGAATCCGGAGCGGAGCAGCCCATATACTACTTCTCCCGGAAACTGAATGCTGCACAGAGGAACTATTCGGTGACAGAGCGCGAGTGCTTAGCAGCTTTTGAGGGTATCCAGAAGTTCAGATCATACGTTGAGGGATACCATTTTCGCGTGATTACGGATCATTCCAGCCTGAAATGGCTGATGACGATGAAAGATCCAACTGGAAGATTAGCGAGGTGGAGTATGCGTCTCCAAGGTTTCGATTTTGTGGTGGAGCATCGAAAAGGAACGTTAAATGTCGTGCCAGACGCTCTATCCAGAGCTTATGAAGACGATGAGCTGGCAGTGTCAGCTTTCCTTTCATGTCTACCACAGATCGGTGCCTCGGAGGTACTCCACATCGATATTGAGGATCCGTCCTTTAAGTCTGAAGGTTATCTTGATATCATCAGTCATATCAGGAAGGAACAGGAACGACTACCTGATCTCAAAGTGTCGGAAGGATATGTTTACAAGCGCACTAAACATGCGGTTGGTAATCCCTTGGCGGATGATCTAACGCGAGTGCTTAGCAGCTTTTGAGGTCAGAAGTTCAGATTATACGTTGAGGGATACCATTTTCGCGTGATTACCGATCATTCCAGCCTGAAATGGCTGATGACGATGAAAGATCCAACTGGAAAATTAGCGAGGTGGAGTATGCGTCTCCAAGGTTTTGATTTTGTGGTGGAGCATCGAAAAGGAACGTTAAATGTCGTGCCAGACGCTCTATCCAGAGCTTATGAAGACGATGAGCTGGCAGTGTCAGCTTTCCTTTCATGTCTACCACAGATCGGTGCCTCGGAGGTACTCCACATCGATATTGAGGATCCGTCCTTTAAGTCTGAAGGTTATCTTGATATCATCAGTCATATCAGGAAGGAACAGGAACGACTACCTGATCTCAAAGTGTCGGAAGGATATGTTTACAAGCGCACTAAACATGCGGTTGGTAATCCCTTGGCGGATGATCTAACTTGGAAGCTGTGGGTCCCATCAGAGATGACCGAATCTCTAATCTCATTGGCTCACAATCCGCCACGTGCTTCGCATGGTGGAGTGGTAAAGACCATTTATCGGTTGAGAGATAGATTTTACTGGCCCGGTATGTACGCACAGGTCAAACTTTACGTAGACCGGTGTGAGACATGTAAGACCAGTAAAGCTGCCAACATGACATTACGGGCAGAGATGGGAGACAGTTTTGAAGTGGATAGGCCATTTCAACACCTGTATGTCGACTTTCTCGGACCGTTTCCCAGATCGAAATCTGGTCACGCTTACATCGCCATAGTGTTGGACGAACTGACAAAGTTCGTCTTTATCAAACCACTACGCAAGGCAACAGCCGTGAGCGTGGTCAAGTTCCTAAAGGATGATATATTTTTGGTTTATGGAGTGCCGGAGAGTCTTCTCTCAGACAACGGCACACAATTCGTTGGAAAAGATTTTCAAAAGTTTTTGGATGTTTTCGGGGTCAAACACTACCGAACGGCAGTGTATGCTCCCCAGTCGAACGCAAGTGAACGCGTGAACCGTTCAATCCTCGCGGCCATTAGGTCGTATGTCAATCCTCGACAGACGGATTGGGATGCCCATCTGTCTTCGATCAGTAGTGCGTTGCGCACGACGGTGCATTCAACTCTTACTATGTCCCCATATGAAGCCTTGTTTGGCCAACGTATGATAAAGCATGGGGCAGACTATCGTCTTTTGAGAGAGTTGGGTGGACTGAACTCTTCGGAGATAGACTGGCTACCCAAGGTCGCTAGGATGAACATCATACATTCATATTTGAAGCAAACGTTAGCCAACACTCACGAAGCCTACGAGAAGAATTACAATCTTCGCAGTAGGAAAGTGATGTTTAAGGTAGGTGACGAAATCTACAAGAGAAACCAAATTCTGAGTGATGCAACCAAGCACTTGAGTGCAAAGTTGTGTCCCAAGTTTATTAAGGTTCGAGTAAACAAAATAATTGGTTACAACTTATACGAAGTAGAGGATAGGCGAGGCCACAAATCCACCTGCCATACCAAAGACCTAAAGAGGTAAAAATAAAAAAATTCAACCATTCTCATTACACCTGATTTGAAAACCTCTTTACACCTTTTTCTTTATAAAGAAAGTAAGTAGAATTATATTTCTTTTTATTTAACCAGGCGGAACATACAAGTACCTTATAGTACTTAAAGATATTTAGCCCAGATTTACAATTATGAACTGATGCCCGGCGCTCAGCTGTGCATGAGACACTTGGTTCATATTATTTCCATGACTTAACCATTTATGTTTGTTTTTATGTTTTTTTTTTTTTGTTCTTTCAGATATTTGACCGAATATCTAAAATTGATTGTACGTCATGTATAATATTCATGTTTTTTTTTGTCTTCGACCGACTAGACGTTAGAGTCGCAGTGTCGCACCGACACGAAGAATGTGAAGATTCTAGATGCGACGATTCTTTTGCAAGAAGTCCTCCTTTTTCTTTGATACTAGACTAAGTGGACTTAGTCGAATTTCCAAGCTTTGTAGGGAAAACTTTCTTGCCCTCCAATGGATTCGTAGGGAAAATCTATTTGCCCTCCAACTACAATTTATATTTGCAACTAGCGCCATCTATTGAGAAATCTGGTTGCCAACTCACATGGTGCTGAACGCACGAAATTATGGTCCGCCATAATTTATGAATCCACATCTAGAATCCACCCCGACAAACGCGATCCACTTCCCTTGGAATCCACTTGCTCTCCATATTGGAAAAGAGATTTCCAAGACATGCGCAGTTTCCCATTCTCATGGAAGTGTAATTTTTGAGCGATAGGCGACTAAAAGTTGTCGCATTGGATGTAATGCCTGGCCTACACATGAAACTACACCAAATGTGGCTTACACTGTGGGATGCAGAACGTAAGGCTTACACCATCCCAAAAAAAAATCTAAGCGAAAAGAATTTCAGGTTGACAGTCGTCTGTCAGAATACTGGTTATGTGTAAAGTCAAAATGTGATAGCCTTTCCAATACGGCTGATTCACCTAAATGCACTGTTTTACGATGTCATATATGTTGTATCTGACAGATGTATTCTAGGAGTAATCCTCATGTCATTTGATTAACTTATGATTGATTAGTCTGAGAATGAGCATGAGAAGTGGTGTGATCACCAATGACGTCACAAGTGACGTTGGATCTGTTCTATTCCGTAGAATCTTACTGACCAGTGGAACCTTCGAGTTAAGTCCCTTTGCATTGCAAACAGCCACCTGTCAATAAGTAATGGTGATTCCGCTCAAGATACTGTTGAATGTGAGCAGAACTAAAATGACAGATGAGAAATTGTCATTGTCATGGTAACTCTTTAGTGCTATTAGCTACTAGTGAATAGATCGGGGTAGTGCGGAACAAGTTTACAAAACACCTGTGACAGGAATCAACAAAACGTTGCAGTGAAGACGTTTTCACTGTCCGTCGGGATACGCTATCCACCAACAAATAGAAATTATCATTAATGTTCTTCACGTCCGAAAATGTGCAAATCCAGACCCAATATTTCATCTCTACAGCACTATATAAGAAAATCATACTCAAAACGCAGAATACCAATTGTATTTATCTGTGCGACATGCATCATACACCAAAAATGCAGAACACCAAAAATCGGAAAAGTGTGAACAGACCATATAAACCCACAACCACGGACCAAGAAGATACAGACCGCCAACTCACCATATGGTCTCTCTTTTTGCCATCAAGCTAAAAATCAGCTGATATGCCATTTATTTTGAGAGTGTGACACTCTCCCTTGCTTTAAAACCCATTTAGCAAACACACCTAAAAAATAAATGGCATACGCAGGTATAGTTGCCATTACAAAACGCACAGAGAGAGATGTACACGTATTCACAGACTGGAAAAAATATTTCGATGGTGTTTCAGGCAAGAGGAGTACGAGTTGGCGGTCTGTGTATGGTCTGTGCCCACAACCACAAAACACCTTTGACGTCACCAACACACAGTTTTTTTTTTGATGATAGAAATCGTGTTGGAAGTCAGGGCGTTGGCTGGTTGGAAAATTGGAAGTATTATCCAGTAAGCCAGACAGAAACTTCATTTTGAAGAGAACCACGGACGAGTCAACAAGTCGCGGCAGCACAGTTATAAAGAATTATTTTTTTTGCAAAGCGACAGCCATTTTAGGCTTCATCGAAGAGGAATATTATATTTGCTTAGGCAATATAGTATTTCTCACCACTATTATAATTATTCGACGGAATATTATACCAGGTAAGCAAGATTAATTCAATTGCGTTTCTGAGTGAAGGAAATATAATTCTTTCACCTCGTAATAGGATCAAAGGCAGAACCATGTGGCCCCATCCGTGAGATACCACAAGTTTAACCCCATTACGGCATAATTATATGCATCACTAGAGCACAGAGGAGCATCACACTAGGCTCTGAAACAGCACCGAACACGGAGCAGAAGATTTTTCTCGTTTTTAAGCACTGACCAGCAGAATTACTTTTTTTTCGGAATACCATATGGATTTCATAGTCCACACACCCTGTGCATCATCTTCACGCCATTTAGGCATAAAATATACACGATCTGCGTGAGATTACGCATTAGAAAGGATTTTCCTTTTTCTTTTGTCCTCCCTGGACCTCGATTTTTAGAGAGCAGATAAAGAAGAGGGTGTCCATGTGCACACCCCTCGTGGCGCCAAGGATACGCGCCTAGAATTTTTAATAATATTTACTGTGTCGGCTGGCCTAATTGTGGATTGCTCAGGCGTTGATCCGCTAGCCGGCTCGCCTACGATCGTAACCCAGCAAACCACACCAGCCGCATCACGTTTTTGGTTTTGGAGCTTGTCGGTATATTTGGAGGAATCGATACACTCTTCCTCACACCCCACCGCATCCATATCATAACACTAGCGAGACGAGGATATTTGCTTTTAAAGCAAATACCGTCGTCGCAGACAAGGAATCCGTCGTATATTCTACACGTGCCACCACTTCCGGCACGCCACGAGGAGTCACGTTTAAAACGCCTACACACCTTTTGTGATGCACTATTGGTGCACACCCTTTCCTGAACCATAAATGATAACGCATCATTGACAGAAGCAGGAGCCGCAAGACATTACGTCGAGGGATTTCAATCCAAATTTCTTTTACTCATCGCGGGAACCAACCATCAGGACGCCTGGCGAGTGCAGCAGCACCGATGCCGGTCCCTCACCAGTAGCAGAGTAGCAGCAACAACTCATCTAACAACGCAGGACATACGTGCCATTGGAAACACCACTCAATTGTTCCGGAACATATATATTTGTTTTGAATGAAAATTAAATTACGTGTCCAGGTAACATTCTTTTCTTCATTATATGTAAAGTTTGAATTTCCAAGAACGTGAAGTTCGGGTGCTCAACCACATATTTGGCAAGCATCCTCGAACAAAACATCCACGGACGGTGGCAGTCATAAGAAGAAATTAATATAATTTGGAACATATGAGTTCAAGATTGCATGCATTTATTCTTTGATTATAATTACCTTATTTTATAAAGTGTTGTGACAATAGTGAGAAACAGATGTGGTACCTTTTTGACCTACCGTTTTCATAGATTAAATCCGCTTTTCAATCCGGTATGCATAGTGACGAATTCAGTTGTCCATACCAATAGAGCCCGTGCTCTTTAGTTTCTTTTTTTTTTTACCTTTGCGGTTACATATTACTCGTGCCAGGAAGGCAGTGGCATGGGTGCTGCCGGCCAACGCGACGGTCGATCTCGGCCACAGCCTTACGTTGTCGCATGCCGTCCTTACCGTTTATTTTTAACGAGTAGCCGGCGAGGAAGGGGGCGTTGCCGACATAAGGTTGCTTCCATCCCAATTCACGTCAAAACGAGCTGGTAATATTTAAACACTTAGAGACTAACTGGAGCATAAACTCTGGGAAATTGATGCCGTGATAATAAAGATAGTCTTCCAAGTTTAGATTCGTCAGTGGGGTATGAGTAAGGTTATGGTTTACAGGTATAGGCTACCGGATGGATTAGCTGCGAGCAGAACACCTAGTACTCGTGGCGGATAGGCGTGGACATGCTATCAGATACGCTCCAGGCTGTTCTGCGGGACTTTGTTATCAGAACCTGGAGGTGCTGGTGGATGGTTCACGCTTCTGTGATGGGGATGGAGATGAAATTGGATGAATGGGGAGAGGGGTAGGGAGAACTGGTAACCGTGTTAGCGAAGTGTAAGTATGTCTTTTTAGGGGTGATAGCTACACCGATACACGGGCGAAAGGTCATTAGAGTTGCCGTTCCTTGGCATGGGGTTCAAGGATGTTCGGGGTGCTTGTTTCTTCCTGCTTTCTCTCTGGCTTGTGGTGTTAGTGGACATAGGTTCAGATCTTAGATATTTAGGTTTAGGTGAAGGGGTCGGTGTCTGTTGACACTCGCAGGTGGTGATTATAATTATTAACTATAATTATAATTACGAAGAATTCTAATTTCAATTAATTTCATATATTTTACGTTACAACAGTATACAACGCTTATGAGCAAAAGCAGTTCAGCTATATAAAATCATATGAAAACTGACAGCCACGAGGCTATTCATTTTAAGATACAAGAAAAGAAGGCCATACGTTACAGCCACTTTTATTCAATTTTATAAACTAAGTTAGACTAAGATAAATATTGTAATCGAAATTATAGTCTCAATAAAATCAAAGTCAAAAGTCAAAGACTTTGCACCGTTGTATTTTCCTGTTGCAATGGGGTTGAGGTATAGATAAAATGCAAAAGGGTAACAAATGACATCCAGTATATTTTGTTGTTGTATTGCAAGAAAACGTAGCACTTCTACACTTTTACAATGATGCAAGACAAGTTACACCAGATCGTGAATACCCCTACAGTTTTTTTTTTAAATTCATTTAAAAAGTAATAAAAAAAAATTAAAAAAATAAATAAAAGTGTTTACAAACACATTTAGTGGTTAACTTATTCTATAAGCACTAAAATGTTTACTTAGTTGTAATATATTATGTGAGCTTAAATAATGCTCTGTATCCCACTTCCTGTTGAGATGGGTCAATTAAACACTGAAAATATATTTTAGTTTAATTTGCTCTATATCCATTGCCTATTGCTATAGGGCATTTAAGCACTAAAGCAGCGTTCACACGCAGACAAGACAATGCGACAATACTCAATTGTCTTGTCCGAGCTTCTTGAACGGGGTCGGACAAGACAATGCCAGCCAGTCGACATCTCGATATTGTCCTCAGAGATAGGTCGGCAGGCTAGCTCGAAAGACAATAGAATGACAATTGTCTTGTCCTAGAAACAGTTGTTCACATTAAACAATGATTGTCTTGTCTCATTGTCTTGGCCTCTGCATTGTCCCATGTGAACCCCGCTTAAGTGTTTGTTATTCCAACTTCTATACAAAAATTGCCCTACCTAATACAAATTTTGGATATGAGGCAAATAAGCACTTAGAGAACACAAAAATATGTGGTCTATAGAGCAAAAGTGGTTTTCGTTACTTTGTTAATAATAGAGATAGAGCAATGGGGATATGACCAAACGATAGAGAATATTCGAATTAGTATAACTGCATCATTAACTCAGTTTCCCGAAAAAGTGGTCTATGGGGCACTTAAGCACTCAGCAGGCGATATATCCCATATTCTTTATACCATTGTAAGTTTGCAGTGTGCAACTGCTTAAAAATATGTTTGGTATACAGCTACATTCAAACATTTAAAAATATTAATATAAAATATACATAAAATATTTATTATACTAAAAATAAAACAAATTTATAAGATTGAAACGAAAAATCTATGAACATTCATTTAATTCTGTTGGTGCTTGTTTGATAACCTCAACTTTAAACGAAATTTTTCCCAGAATTTTTGAAAACATGAATTCCACGACTTTTCGGATTTGCTCTCAGGTTGTATCTAGATTTGACAATTTTTCCGGTTGCATAGAAAATAAAATGAGATTGATTTTGTTTTTGTTATTGTGTGTGTGTCATAAACAGCTGAAATGATAGTCCACTTCTTCGTTTGATTGATATGCAACATTTTTGACGGAATGAATATCGTTTTTCTTTAACAAATTTCCAGTTTTGAAAAATTCTCCATCTCCATCATCGGATGATATTGAAATATAACTAATAATTGCTGCTCCACTCTTAAAAAGTAATAAAATAGCTATTATTTTGCAAATAAAACACAAAACCACAATGAGAAAAACAAATTTCCATCTGATAACGTTAAGGAATGTCAATTTGTTTGTGGTATGTGAGTATGTGTAAATCTGGCTCTGAATAGAGATTCGCAAAAAACGATCTAGATTCAATATGAGATCGAATCGAAAGTGCTCGAGATAGAATTGAGAGTCGTTTTTTGGTTTCATGGAATTCAATATTAATTTAAAAAAAAATTATTGTTTTTGGAATTTTTTGTCTGCAGTGTCTTCAATGAAAAATTTCATAAACTGAGTGAGTAACCGCTGTAACACTGTAAAACGTCAATTGAATTTACAAATAATTTTGAATTTAGGACAAAAGTAGTTACGTTATAGGAGCTGTCAAACTTTACTATTTGTTAAATATTTACTAAACGAAGGTTTTCCAAATTCTTAAATGGGTTTCCCAAATTTGTCGAAATTGAGCCCGATCGATTGACACCAAAAAAGGCTTTTTTCGTTTTCATGTGCTGCTAACTATACGCCAGAGTTTAAATTGTTAATAACTAATAAACCTTTGTTAGTTACTGGCTGGGCACAATGGTGTAGCTGCAGTAGTAGCACTTATCAATGTAAAAGTTTAATGTACGTAAATCGCATTGCACGGCTACAATGTGAAGTAACAGCTGCAGCATAGAGAGCAGCTGAAGTACAAGTCGACTCTCATCCAACTTCACGAGCAAACAAACCAAAATTGCAGACATAATTTTTGATTGAGTTCAGTGCTACACATTGTATTCGTGTATTTTGCCTGGTGTGCTACTTTTTTGACATTGCTACGTGCTAATGTTGCAGCTATACCATTGTGCGCAGCCAGTTAATCATTCATATTTTTGTTTGATTACAGCCCGTTGTTAGGTTTTTATGATACATTTTCAGTAGTTTCAAAATAATTATTGAATTCTCCTGTTAATATAATTTGTGAACAAAAATTAAATATGTACCTTAAAACAAAAAAAAATGTGTATCTTCGAAGTGTAAGTTCGACTTTAAAATTCGAGTAGTGTGGTGTGTATGGAGTGGTATGCTCATAGTAGGTACCATGGACCTAAAAAGGTCCATGGTAGGTACATATGTGTGCGTTTTTTACGCATACATGCCACCTAATATGAGCAGCAGCTTGTTGGCAAAAGCAAAAGAAGACACAAGATTGGACTCTTAATAGTATTTTCTCTATGGCTTCACTATTTCATAAATCATCCCATTTGTCTATTTTGTGGTCGTTGGTATTTTACTTCTTTGTGTAAGTTAAAAAAAAAGCTTTTCAATGTGTTTAAATCAATTAAAAAGTTTGAAACTGTCCCTTTCCTTAAACAAATTCAACAACTGGAAATCCTTATCAATCACTTATTTTCCTTGAGATAAAATTACTTAAATCGACGTGTAAAAGTCCGTGTATCTGCGCCACCATGTTTCATTCAGTCATAATAAATTTCGGGAATTCATACATAAAAAAAGGAAATCAGATTTTAAAGGGAAGCATTTTATTTTTCCATTATTGAGAAAAGAAAATTCGATAGGAGATCCATCGGATATATAATCGAAAAATTTAATATTGTCGCTCTTTTGTTGCATTTTTTTATGCAGCTTTCCTCCATTCATGTCTGATTTGTATATGCATGTGTGACGTTAAATTGTGAGTGTAATTTTTTAGTGAAACTTCGATTAAGAAAATTTAATTCGAAAAATAACTACCATAGACAAAAAGCAAGATGCAAATCAAATTGTGAAACAGAAGTGGAAGAGATAGAAATACACAAACTAAAAAAATTTGTACACAACTAGCTAGATTATAAATCTATACTCATAAAAACCGTGACTGACTGAGAAAGACGCCGAGTGTATTTTGTTTCGGAATGAGAAACAAAATATTTAAAATTTGAATTTGGTTTTATATTAATGGAGCACAAGTAAGTTTGTGATCTTTTTTTTTTTTTAATTATCCATTTGCTGAAAACGATGTATATATTTTTAGGATTGTTTTTTTACTTTGGTGGGCTAAAATGGGAAGACTGTCAAATATTGAAGAGTGGGGATGAAATTCTCTCATGTGATTTTTTTTTGGGTCGCTTGATCAAATCTTTTTCGTGTGAAATATGATCAAACATCAAAAAGTGTTTTTCTTTTGGGCAATGATCATATCTTTTTGTGGTGTTTGATCAAATCTTACCTCCCAAATGAAATCTTATTTAAAATTGAGATTTAACACACATTTGCACACACACTACAATAATTTGACATTTCTCAAACGTCAAATTTTGTTGTTTATTTTTTGCATTCTGTGAATTTCATTGTGGAAAAAGAATTCTTTTTAGATAAGTGATCAAAGTTTTAAAATGATAACAAATAAATACAAACGGTTGAAGTGAAAATTAATTGACAATTTAAAAATAAATAGGTATGAAATTAAAATGAACAGAGTGTACCTATAATGAATTGAATCGCTTTGAAAAGGATGCAGTGATTGAGCCCGGATTTTATTCCTACTTCATAACATAGCTGTTCCATAAGTTGGCAACGGTTGTGTCGAATTCACTAAAGATTTGTTAGGTATAGTTTTTTATAGCTTTCTATTCGATGGCCTTTAATTTTTTCCGGGAACACTTCTCCCATACAACGAGTCATTTGTAAACTTTTGTTTATTACTCTGACAATGTTCATGACGAAGTGTTTTTAATGCATCCTTTAACGAATCCTAGGTAGTTATTATTTTCTATATGGAATATTCTGGAGGAGCACATTGTCTTCGTCAAGAAAAACAATTCCCTTTTTATTATATACTATTGAAAAATTAATTAAATCTAATTCCTCAATGTTGCAATCCATCTTGCTAGTAGTAGGTAATATCACGTTGATTATTCAGACTTTTTTAATTAACTATAGGTACATTAACTTTATTCAGACTTCTTAGTATTAAATATACATTAACACTTCATATATACTAACATTTAAATAAACCATCTACTTTGCGGCAGAACTAAAATTAAATAATGTCCACCCGAATCGAAATTCCGTTTACAAATTGTTTGCATTCCCTCGTGCTTGTGTGTAAAAATCTGACATTTGCTTGGTTGGGTGTGTTCAGCCGGTGAACTTTATTTAATCAATATTAAATTATGACTCAACTGCGAACAAAACTTTCCGACTTACAAAACATTAAAAAGACATTGAAGTACATTTTAACTTTTGAAATAATTAATTGCAGCTACATTATTATATTAATGTCAAAATATATTACACGAAAATCTAAAAAAAATTGCTTAAAGATTATTCCAACAAAGATAACATGACAGAAAAATCAATCTCGTTAGACATTGTCGTATGGTTTAACACGCCTCAAATTAAGAACATCAAAAGAAACGCACACACAATAACAAAAACTATTCAAAGCTATCTGCCGCTATTATTGGACAACAAATTTGATCAAACTTTAGATCAAATTTTCTTTTCCCAAAAAAAATCCACATAAGACATTTCCCCTTCCCATGATACAACTAATAAGATATGGCATTGCGCATGGTGCCAAAAAAAACGTCAAACTATTGTCAAAGTCCCGGGTGTTCTTATGACGTGGGCGCATAGGGTAGAGCGAAACAAAAAAGTTAAACGGGAAGGCGAAAACGAGAAGGCAGGTGTTCTTAAGGTGTTCTTATGACGAGATGCGCAGAATAAATCAAAAATGAACATTGGAATGCGTTATCTCTAGTAGTTGTATCATGTCCCCTTCCTGCCGATTTTAGCCCAAGAAATTTCTTTGGGCAGAAATTGTGAATAATGTCAAAAGTCAAATTTGACAATTAAAACAAAAAAAATATTTATCATTTCATTTCATTTTCGTGGTGTTTGCCTCCTGTGTGTATTTAATTGAAATTTATATTGTTTTATTCATTTTTCAAATTTAAAATTCGGAAAATCACGACAAAAAACCGAGTTAAACATTTATTTTTTCTTGACGTTTCAATTTTTTGACGTTGAACACAATTTTTGTGTTCAACGCGTTTATTTACTTTTTCACAAATTTTCAATCTCTAAGAGAATTTCATCCCCACTCCTCAATATTTGACAGTCTTCCCATTTTAGCCCACAACAGTTAAAAAACAGAACTTATTTAACTAGGTTTTTTGTCGTGATTTTTTTATATTTTTTTGTTTTAATTGTCAAATTTGACTTTTGACATAATTCACAATTTCTGCCCAAAGAAATTTCTTGGGCTAAAATCGGCAGGAAGGGGAAATTACTTACTCTCTCGTGAGCTCTCTCTCTCTTCTGCCGAAAACTACCGAATTTGTGTGTAAATAGTTCTGTTTTTTAACTGTTGTGGGCTAAAATGGGAAGACTGTCAAATATCGAGGAGTGGGGATGAAATTCTCTCAGAGATTGAAAATTTGTGAAAAAGTAAATAAACGCGTTGAACACAAAAATTGTGTTCAACGTCAAAAAATTGAAACGTCAAGAAAAAATAAATATTTAACTCGGTTTTTTGTCGTGATTTTCCGAATTTTAAATTTGAAAAATGAATAAAACACCATAAATTTCAATTAAGGGTAGGTTGCCTTTTTTAGCAAAGTCAAAACTCATGTAAAAGTTGTGAGTGCGTATTAGTGCATGTGTTTCGCTCTCTTAATTATCTATTAATAAATTATATTAGCAGAGCACATCACTCTCATTCTCTTTTCATGAAAATCAGAAAACGTTGACACAACGGCACCGGCGGCGGCGCGGCAGACGGCCGGCAGCTACAGAACTAGTTATATCATGATGGACAGAGAAAAGGAAGGGAGTGGTAAAGGAAAAAGGACAAAATGGAATGGTGGATAGAATTTTTAGTGTGGGATTTTGTTTCCTTTTTTGTGGGTTTTGTTGTTATTTCGCAAGCGTTTAGTTTTCGTATTGTAAATGAATAAGTTCTATTCTGTTTAATTTAGTTCAAACGTGTGGCTCAATAGAAGGATGAAATAGTGAACGGGTAGGAATCTCACTTTTAGTTTTCAGCGTGTTTGTTGTGAATTTCATATCGAGATCATGAAAGATCGGTCATACACTTTTGTGGTATGTAGATATTTATGTGGGTGATTCACGAATTTTATGCCAAAAAGCTAGAGCACAGCTCTAGTTTGAAAATTAATATTTTGAAAACGATTCAAAAGAATAACTTCATTTAAAATTACAATAAAAAAATAAGTTTTTGGCTTAACAAAAAGGTGTAGCATGGCATCGTAGGAGTTACCGTTATTTTTTAATAATTTTTTTTCAAATTTAAGTCATGTTTTTAGAAACATTTCGATATCGTTATTTTTACTTGCGATTATAGGTTCTACAGGGTGATTCACAAGCGTTGTGCCAAAAAGCTAGAGCGTGTAGGTTGAGTTACGACAAGAAAAAAATCGTATGGAAGGGGGGTCTATTCCCTCCCGTTTAGCCAGGAGGTTCAAAAAAAAAAATTGACTTATTTTGTAAAAAAAAATATTTAAAATCAACGGCTTCGTTTACAACACCGTGTTATTTTTGTAGTAGGTTCGGTTATTTTTGAATACCTTGGCAACAAAAAGTCGTAGAGCCATACGGTTTTCAGTGTTGGATTAAAGATCAATGGGAGCAATGAATTCTGAGAACAGAAATTATACTTAATTATGTAAAATTTTGAAAAAAATTAGTTTTAAAATTATTTTTTCAAATTTTTTTTTCAAAATTTTGAGTTTGAAAATTTATATTTTTTAAACTATTCGTTAAAACAATTTAATTTAAAAACAAAATGAAAGAAAAAGTTTTTGGCTTTCCAAAAAGGTATAACACGGTGTTGTAAACGAAGCCTTTGATTTTTAATATTTTTTTTTACAAAATAAGTCAATTTTTCAGAAAATTGCCCCTCGGCTAAACGGGGGGGAATAGCCACCCCCTCCCATACGATTTTTTTCTTGTCTCAACTCAACCTACAAGCTCTAGCTTTTTGGCACAACGCTCGTGAATCACCCTGTATAAATATCTTCATTTAAGATTTTGTGCGGTCTTTTTTTGTTGTCAGATAGAAAGAAAGATTTGAAAATTAAGTTTTTCAATTAAAACAACACTAAAAACATTAAAAACAATTTAGGAACTAAATCCTTTTTTGACTTAATTAGTGTCTAGATAATTGGAACAAAAACAAACTCTTGCAACATTTTCTGATAGAGAGAACAGCTTCAGCAAATTAATGAATATTTTAAAACATGAACTCATTGGACGCAGTTTTTATTAAGTTTATTGAGTTATCTATAATGGGAAATTGACTAAGCTGTCTCTTTTGTAGATTGCAAAAAATTTTAAAGATGCAGATTGGTAAACTGTATCGAATTAAGGCGAATTTGACTTTTGTGCTCAAAACACCCATAATCATCATATTCAAACGAAAACGAGAGCGAAGAAACATTTATTTGCCTTTGTAAAACAAAAATATACCTAAATGCACATATGACATACTTATCGCACTTTCACATTTCTCCCACTCCAACCCTTCCTCTAAAACATACGGCTGATCATGATGTGCATGTGTAACCATCGAAAACAAAACGTGATTGGTTTTTTCCTCCTTGCTGATTTTCCACCTACATTATACCTGCTAAGTATCATCTTTTATATCTACGGCGGCACGGCGGCGCTAGCCACTGCTTGACACATTCATTGCCAAGTAAGTGTGTATTTCACTCACAGTGGAATTGCGAAACTTATTATTACGCAATAATTATTCAAATTGTTGACCTGCATTCACGTAATGCATTTATCTTAGGACTTCATTACTTATCCAAAAATGCATTTAAAAATGTTTTTCTAGCAACAACAAATATTTCAACAAAAACAAAAAAAAATCCAAAATATGTTTTTGAATAATTAATTCTATACTCAAGATCATAACCTACCTATTTCTTCTATCAAAATAATAAGAAACTGCTACAAAAGATGAAGAAAAAAAAATATATTTGTATGTACCTACCTACAAATAGGTAACCTAAAAAAAATTAAACTGCAAATCTACAAAAAGTGCAAACGAAATTCCAACGTTAGAAAAAAAACAGCGCATAGCTATAGGTATCGATATTTTTCTGTGTCCTTTCTATTCCTTTGACACGATACATAACACAGAATACTCTGCTCTGCTTACTAAAGAAAAAAAGAAGATTATGAATGCACTCTCCAAACCAGTCAGACAATAGAAAAAAAAAATGAGAGCTCAGTATAATAAAGAAAATAAAGAGAAGGCTCAGCAGTGCCAGATTTGGCAGCGGCATTTTCTCGAACTGCAGCCTTCTATGTGTGCGTGATTTGGGAATTTTACTGGCAAAAAATGTAAAATAGACCACTTTTTAAAAATTAAAATTAAAAATAAGGTGAGAAAAATACATTCGATTTTTATTGCATCTAACACACAAAATACCAAAAAAAAAAAAAAAAAATATGTTGGAATTGTATAGGCTCCCGATCCCTCACAACCGCACTACAAATGTTGTTATATTGAAATGCTTTTTTAAACATGCTCTGATTTTTAAATTTTTTTTTCCAATAGTCTTATTCTCTAAAAGACATTATAGTTCTTTGACTAACAAAATATTTACTTAAAAAAAATAAAATACGTTCAAGCCCCAGGGAAAAGCGCAAAATATTGGACAAAAAAAGAATGTTTCCTGTCTTTTTGTCTGAAAAAAAATTATTTTAGATATATATTTAAAAAAAATAAAAATGCACATAACTGCATACATCTTTTGGCTTAGGAAGAAAGTAAATTTGGCTTTGCTACCTGTTATACTTTGGAAGTTTTATCAAATATTGCATTCACACTACAATGCAAACTTGCCCTATTTTTCATAGTTTTGTATATTTTTTTAATTGGAAATTGATTAATAAATTAAAAACAAAATAGTGTTATTCTGTTTTGAGATCTATTTACTCTGGGAAAAAAATATAAAAAAAATAAAAAAGTTTGATTTAACCCCTGCCCCACTAATAACCGCAAGCACTTACCTAAATTTGATGAATTTCTAAAGTTCCTAGCGGTTTTTGGGAGCAAACAATTTTTTTTAAATTTATATAACTACAAAAACATTTTCTTCAATATATTTGCGATCAAAACCTCTTTATTTCATTTAAATATTTTAAGTATTGCGAACGCTACAGAGCTTAGCGCAAAGCACCAGTCGATTTTTTGATGGGAAACCTAGCCTTAAATACACACAGGAGGCAAAAACCACGAAAATGAAATGAAATGATAAATATTTTTTTGTTTTAATTGTCAAATTTGACTTTTGACATTATTGACAATTTCTGCCCAAAGAAATTTCTTGGGCTAAAATCGGCAGGAAGGGGAAATGTCTTACTCTCTCGTGAGCTCTCTCTTCTGCCGAAAACTACCAAAATTGTGTGTAAATAAACAAGATTTGGCAGAAATTCGTAGAAATTGGCTGTTTTCGGGAGATAAAAAACAGAACTAATAAAATACTATGTCTCCACCGGCCTGATTTAGCTAAATGATTTATAAATCACGAAAGGCGGTCACACCGAACAATTACCCGATTTAGCCTTACATGTATGTCAACTTTGACATAACATTTCTCGATTTAAATTTCACAAACTTCTGCTAAAGCTTCCGGAAAATAGCTCGTCCAAATCGGCCCATTTCGTTCTGTTTTTTATCTGTCTGGGTTTGTTTAGAATTTCTAACAGGGATAAATTCATTTTTACATATAAATAAATAATAAAATAATCGAAAAACTCACCGACCACAACCAATTTAAATTAAAAATTTGACAGTTTTAAAAAAATAATCATTTTTTTTGGCTGAATGAAGTGCTGAATCAAGAGAGAGAAGAGAAAGAGTATGTTTGATTTTATTTTGTGTAGATTTGAGATGACAGATCCGTAATTTAAAATAAATCTAGCTTAAATCACTTAAATCTAAATCATAAAAAGGTATGGTAAATCACATAATTTTTTAAATGATTTAGCTAAATCACGCCGGTGGAAACATAAACAAGATTTGGCAGGAATTCGTAGAAATTGGCTGTTTTCGGGAGATACAAAACAGAACTATTTATTAATTGAGTGTCTTTTTCTGGGTTTCTTTTTGACATTGAGTGGATGTATTTTTAATTGGGAATCCAACAGGAATCAACTTGAATCCTGAAATATGGAAACAGTCAGTTGTTGTTCCTGTAGAAAAAGTAAAAAATACGAATAATTGCGAAAAGTTTAGACCAGTGAATATGTTGCCTACGTGTGAGAAAATATTAGAAAAATTCGTTGCAGATCAGTTTCAGAGCTATTTAGAGAACCATAATGTTTTGATCAATGAAAATTCTGGGTTTAGAAGAGGTCATTCATGTGAAACTGCGATAAACTGTGTTGTGTGGAAGTGGAGGAGACAAATTGACTGCGGAAAATCAGTGATAGCAGTGTTTTTGGATTTGAAACGTGCATTTAAAACTATTGATAGACAAATCTTGTTGAAAAAGTTGTACTTGTATGGTGTGCGTGGTCGAGAATTGGAATGGTTTGAATCTTATTTAAATAATAGAAGTCAGAGAACTAAGGTGAATGATGAACTATAGAATGCAATTGATAATGATCTGGGTGTTCCTCAAGGTTCAGTGTTGGGAGTATTTCTTTTTCTCTTATATATAAATGATTTTAAAAATTGCTTAAAACATTGTAGTATAAAGCTTTTTGCTGATGATAGCCTCATCTATATTTGTGGAGATAACAGTGAAATGATGTGCCAAAGATTGAATGAGGATTTGAAAAGTGTTGACAATTGGTTGAAAATGAACAAATTAAAGGTGAATGTTAGCAAAACTAAGTGCATGAAATTCAGAATAGATAATGATATTAATGTGTGCATGGATAACGTTTTAATTGGTACAGTTCCATGTTTAAAATATCTGGGGGTAATAATAGACGAAAAGCTCAATTTTAAGGAACACGCGAGTCATGTTTGTTCAAAAATTTCAAAAAAAGTTTATTTCTTGAGTAGAATAAGAAAACATCTGACATTTGAGACTTCTATTCTTTTGTATAATTCTCTTTTGTTGCCGCACTTTAACTTTTGTTCAACTTTACTCTTCGGTTGTAATGCTGATGTTAAATTAAGTCTACAAAGACTGCAGAATAAGGGTATGAGAGTCATCTTGAAGCTGAATATATACACACCGATTCGTGCTATGCTGGAGTGTCTTAATGGGATGAATGTTAAACAAAAACTGGATTACGATGGTATGGTCTTTATATTTAAAATGCGTATTGGAATGCTTCCTGATTACGTTTCTGATGGAATTTTGGAAGTTTCTGAGGCCCAGCCATACAACTTGATAAACAACAACAACTTGAGACCAGAGAGATGTTGTCTTAGCAGTACACAACGTAGCATTTTCTTCGATGGAATCAATTATTTTAATAATCTTCCGAGTGATGTGAAAAATGAAAGTGGAATAAATCAATTAAAGAGAAAACTAAAGATTTTTATTAAAAACAATATCATTTTGTCATGAACAATTTTGTGATTTCTTATTTTATATCGTTTATATCTTAAAGTTTTTTAACTAATTACTTTGTTTCTTTTCTTTACTTTTCTAGGCAAAGTATAGAGCTTAATCTTTTGCAATGCAAAGATAGGTACTCTTGGCTTAAGCCAGGATGGTATGCAGAAACTCTATAAAAAAAAAACCTCAAAGATTGATCATAGTTTGTTCTTTTGTTATTGTTATGCACTTGTGAGTGCCTCTGTATAGTGTAATGCCGTTATCGTCTTCGGACTTGTGTTGTGTTTTGTTATTTTATTTTTGGGATTTTAACAACTCCAAATTCTGATAGCAGCATAGCAGGACCCCTGTTCTGTAATTATCGCATCGAAAAAAATCGAAGAACGCTGTGAATTGAAACAAAACTCATTTAACCGCATCATCCTGTTTCTGTAAGTTTGACAATCGAAAAATTTTCAATTGAAACGAATTGGAATTGCAAACTGGAAATATGCGGAAAAGTGGGTTCTGTACAGTTGAAAATCGATGATTTCTTTAAACGTCAAATTTTATCATTTGCTTCTGACCAGTCGCTATATATGCAAAATGGCCCAAACCAATAAGGTAGTTAAAATAAAATAGTTTTTTTATGTTTTCTTATGTTATTTATATTAAACTAAAAAAAATAAAATTCAATTGACGCATCGCATTACATGAAAAATCGACTTTTATCTTTAAACGCGATTTGCGGCTAAACTAGACGTGTTAGAGGCATCAAAGTTGACATCTTAAAACTTGACTTGTGGCTAAACTAAGCGACCAAGCAACTTCAAAAATGCATATTCGTGATATAGGAAGTGCCAGTTCTAAAAAAATCTAACAAAAAGTTGGTAATTTTTTTCCTCCAAAACTTAAAAAAAAAATATTTTCAGATATGCGTCTAAACTTAGCGTCCTAGCGACTCAAAAAGTGCATATTCGTAATCTAGGAAGTGCCATCTTTCAATTAATGCATCGCATTTATGAAAAATCGACTTTTATCTTTAAACGCGATTTGCGGCTAGACTAGACGAGCTAGAGGCATCAAAGTTGACATCTTTAAACTTGACTTGCGGCTAAACTAAGCGACCAAGCGACTTCAAAAATGCATATTCGTGATCTAGAAAGTGCCAGTTCTAAAAAATCAAAAAAAGTTGGTAAACATTTTTTTTCCAAAACTTTGAAAAAAAAAATAAATCAAAGAACATTTTTATGCATTCATTACAATCATACTCGAACACTATTCATAGCTTTTTTCTGAATGAAAAAAGAAAAACGCCTAATAAAATGTTGGTTAGATTTTAAGTGTCATTTGACAGCTCAACATATCGACTTTCAGTGGAAGTTCCAGTCAAACAAAGGCTGGAATTTACGATTATCGCATGGACTAACAAAAACCGAATTATTTCCAGAATCGACATGGATATAATTTTTCAGGATCAGGACCCCTGTTCTGTAACTTCGTCGATAACTTTCCGCATCGAAGAAAAATGAAATGAAAAATTATAGCCATATCGATTCTGGAAATAATTCGGTTTCTGTAAGTCCATGCGATAATTGTAAATTCCAGCCATTATTTGACTGGAACTTCCAATGAAAGTCGATATGTTGAGCTGTCACATGACACTTAAAATCTAACCAACATTTGGATTGGCATCGTGACTAGCAACCGAGAAGGTTATGTTTAAAAATAAATTAAAAATTTAAAAGTAAAAAGTAAAAATTTAAGTGTTAAAAATAAAATTTACTCAAAATAAACCAAAAGTTAGATTAAATAGTATTCAACTAACATATAACAATTGAAATTAATCTTAAAAATCAACAAATTATACTCGATTACTGTGGATTTAAAAAAAAAACGTGATCTCGTGGCCGCCATCTGGGTAGGACTCATTTAAAACCTACCCCATGGGGTGCATACGAAAGAGATTTCCATCAAAAAAGAATGTAAGTCGTATTCCGACTATACGAAACAACCAAAAAGACATTAAAGCAGCCCGTACACTGCTGTCCCTACGAGAAAACAAAATGGAAGCTAACGCAGCGAAGGGCTCCACCACACCAATAACTATGGAAATAGCCAATCAGCCACAAGAAACAAAGGACTACAACAACGACGCACCCATTCAGCAAGGGGCTTCAACCTCAAATTCGAGAAAACGTGCTCGTACACTGAGCCCACAAAAAATGATCGAATCACATGACTCAAGGGACGATAATCCCTTCAAAATCCTGAGAAATATCAAAGTATTAAAATGCCAGTTCTCGAAAGAACATAACGAGCAAGCAACTGTAGACTGGCCACCGATGGACCAACGAACAAAAAAAAGAAAACTGATGAAGACACTCACAGACAAAGAGATTCAACAACCCCCGACACGAGGAAAGCAACTAACAACGTCATCAACACCGGAAACAACCGAAACAGCAACGACAAGAAGACCGGCAACAACAGCAGCAGCACCAAAGACGGCAGCAGTAGTAAGAAAGGTAAGCTTTGCCCACCAATTATTTTGCGAAATGTTAACTCAAAACAGCTAGCCGATGACCTTAAAGCTAAATCCCTTGAAACAAAATTTAACTTCGAATTCAGACAAGGTAAGAACAACTCCTGTAAACTTTATGTCAATGAACCAGAGGCTCATCGGCAACTAATGCAAAATTTCAAAGATAACGCGAACATCCAAGCTCATTCTTTCACCTTAAAAGACGATAAAACCGTGAACCTGATTTTAAGAGGCCTTAACGCAGGCTTTAATCCTAACGAAATTTTCAACGAAATCGATACCGTTGTGCCAAATATAGTACAACAAGTAACTGCATTTCACACCATAAGAGCAACTACAGAAAAGCGAACTCTTGACCTTTTCTTAGTGAGACTATTGCCTGGCAAACAACCTACCGATATATTAAATGTAAAATATTTTAAGATTTCTTGGGAAAAGCCCAGGGGCAACATTGGAATTCTGCTATGCAGAAGATACCAAGCATTCGGTCACCAAGCCAAAAACTGCGCAAATCGTTACCGATGTGTCAAATGCGAAGACAATCACAATCCGGGCGAATGCAAAATCACAGCAGCAGAAGGTGTGAAAGCTTTTTGTTTTAACTGTCGCGAAGATCACCCAGCGAATTACAGAGGTTGCGTGGAGTACAAAAAATTTGAACAAAAAAAGAAAATGGCCGCCAGGGAGAACAGAGAAGCAAGACCGCTACTCAAAAGTCCTTCCTCAAAGCTAACTGTACACTCTAAACGAGTACCACACAAAGGCACCTCATTCGCAGATCTGTTCCGCAACGACGAATCTTCCAACCTGCAGAACCCAATGTTGCCCTCAACATCACACCGGGCTACTAACCAAACTCCCCAACTCCAGAGCTCATACAATAAGAATAACTATATTGATCAATTCTTGAACCTCTCTAACGATCTCTTCGGGATGGACGTTTCCTCCCCCCTAGGAGAAATCGAAAATTTTATGAAAAACTATAAAAACTCAAACGCAAGTATCCAAGAGAAAAGACTCAACTTTCTAAGTATCTTAAACAAAATTTTACTAACACAATGATGCAACTAAAAATACTTACACACAACAATATGTCCTTAATCGACCATAGTAGAAGAGTCGATCTGCTTAGATCTCTTCTGACTTCAGAAACCGTAATTGCATGCCGAGGAAACGTGGTTGAAACCAAACCACTTTCCTATTATCGATACCTTTCATTCCCTTAAATCTTTAAGAAATGACAAAGGCCCAGGAGTAGCACTCCTCATCAAAAATACAATTAATTTTAGCCCAATAATCTCAACATGTGATACTTTCCCCTCTGTCTTTGCAGTCATCAACCTAAAAATAGCAGGCGCAATTAAAAAAATTCTCTTCGGTTCTTTATACATTCCAGGCAACTGTCCACCCTCTAGTTTTAAGGATGATATGAACAAAATTAAAAATCTCAGAAGCCTATGATGGATGCATTATAGGTGGTGATCTTAACGCTAAACACCCAATGTGGGGCGTGTTGAGACCAAGTTTTTTACAGCCGTAAAATAAAACGCTGTTGTTTTTTTACTTGTGATTATAGGTACTATAAGGCAAATTATGGATTCGTGCAGAAAAAAAAATTTGAGATAACAATCACACATGACATTACGATGATGGAGAAGTCGAAAAAAGTGGGTCTGGGAATTCCGTCCGTCTGTCTGTCTGTCTGTCTGTCTGTCTGTCTGTATGTCTGTTCGCGCCTCTGGAGGCTGAACGGGTGGGCCGATTTGCTTCAAATTTGGTATTTAGGATTTATTTGGCCGTCCCTCGGAACATATTTTTTATTTTTGCTCTAGGTCCAAAAATAACGGCACCTGCCATACAATCTTGAAGACAAAAATTGATTTTCTCAAAAACGGCTCTAACGATTTTGATAAAACTTTCAGAATGCTATTTTTGCAAGAAAATCTATCTTTTGGTTTGAAATTTTTTTTCAAAATTTGTCTAATAACGGTACCTCTCATAGAACCAGTATTTTCAAATCAAATTTTCTCGTAAACTATACATTCGATTTCAATAAAATTTTGGCCACAGGAAGTCATTCATAATTTTATTAATATGACATTTAAAAATTTTCAAAAACTTTTTTTTTTGATTTTTTATAATATTTTCAAAAAAATTTTTGGTTTTCGAAATATGTTGAAAACGGGTACATTGATTTTTTTTTAAATTATTTTTCAAATGTAAACTACAGATTGCCATATATTTGCATACTCAAATAAATTTCAAAATATTTTTTGAAAAAGTTTTTCAAAAATAACCTTTTAAAAAAAAAACAGGTCCAATGATTTTCAATATTTTTTTTTTCCTGGATTGACGTATAGCTTTGAAATTGTATTGCATACTTAGTTTTTCCGAGAAAACTCTTAAACTAATTTAAAAAATAAAAGAATTTTCGAAATTATTTAATTTTTTTTAATATCCATATATGCAGCCACTACGCAATTTATTGAACATAATAGCAAGTTCGTGCGACCCAGTCGTGCATTTTATTTGTATGCGGCTTAAAAAATTCTGCAATTTTATTTAGTTTTATTTAGAGAAAAAAAATAATTCATTAACATTATTTTCTTTGTATTTACCTTGGTTAACAAACAAAATAAGCACGAATAAGTGCGATAACAAAGGAAAATTTTAATCTTTCACAAAAGAAGTTTTACAAAGAAATGGCAGCAAGGAAAAATGTAATTTAAAGGTTAAGTTAAATTTAAGTTTGCAAAAATGCACATGTGTGGTGGATTGAATAATTGCAGGGTAGACATAGAGTAGTTAATGTTCATTATCTGCCGGCAGGTGACGTTAACATTCCGCCCCAGTAAGCTGACTGCAATCGGCATCTGTCTTACTTCCTTGCTTTATACCGGTAACGTCCAAGACGGCCAATTTAATTGCAGGTCGCTCGTACAGACCTGACATCGTTTGAACTTTTGCTCGTCGTACCTGTCCATCTTTTCCAATGACCACATCCACAACACGCCCTTTTGGCCAGCAGTTCCTTGGCAGATCGTTGTCAACAATGACAACTAAATCATCCTTCGCGAGTGGTTTAACCTTCTTGTACCATTTGGATCTTCGATTTAACGTTGGTAGAAAAGCTTTCACCCACTTATTCCAAAAAAGATCAGCCAACATTTGTGATTGCTTCCAGCTCTTTCTGAGATTCATATTTTGTGGATTGCAGGGTGGTTTTGATCCATTTGATGTACCAAGAAGGAAATGGTAAGGCGTTAATGCCTCGTCATCAGCTGATTCTAGTGATACAAAAGTTAAAGGCCTTGAATTTATAACGTGCTCAACCTCAATTAGTGCACTTCGTAAGGTTTCATCTCCAACTTTTCTTGAAGAAAGTATTTGGTAAAGTACGGTTTTAATTGATCGTACCAGCCTCTCCCATGCACCACCCATGTGGGGAGCTGACGGCGGGTTAAACTTCCACTTTAATTCTGCTGTCATGAACTCATTAGCAACCTGACCCAAGTCAACATTCTTCAGCTCTTCTCGGAGCACTTTTTCCGCGCTTCGAAAATTTGTGCCATTGTCACTATATATTTCCAGAGGTGACCCACGACGCGCGGTGAAATTTCTTAGACACATGATGAAGGAATCTGTAGTTAAATTATGAGCGACCTCTATATGTACTGCCCTTATAGTAAGACAAGTGAATACTGCACCCCATCTTTTCTCGTTTCTCCTTCCAACGGTGACATTAATTGGACCGAAGAAGTCCACTCCAACAAATGAGAAAGGTTTAAAAAATGCTCCAAGCCTTGCCTTTGGTAAATTTGCCATTTCTGGAATTCGTGGACAAGCTCTTTGAATTTTACAAAATTGACAGCCTTTTCTTACGGATTTCAACAGTACTCTAAGCTTTGAAATGTAAAATTTCTGTCGTACTTCATTCAGAACAGTCTCATGATTCAAATGATGGTATTTGAGATGGTAATCGTCCACTATCAAGTAAGTAATATAGTGTGACTTTGGCAGAATAATAGGGTTCTTGCAATCCATTGTGACGAAGTCCGCGAAGGCAGTTCGCCCCTGCATTCTCAATACTCCATTCTCATCCAAGAAAGGAGAGAGCTTACAAAGGGTACTACTTTTTGAAATAAAGGGTGTTTTTCCAATACTTTTTTTTATAATATTTATTTCTTCAAAATAAAAATCTGATTGGGATTGTCAATAAAGAAGCGTTTGAGATTTTCTGATTGATTCAGATGATAGAACAACATGTTTTATTTCAGAGTCATAGCATTTATATGTAGCTTCAATAAGATTAACTGCCTCAATTTCTTTAAGTTTACGTCTCTTTGCATTAAACTTTAATTTCTCTATGTACATAAAGACGACAAAGATCGCCACAAATGTCTCCAGGTGCCAAAACGATTATCATCAATCAACTTGATTGCAACCTGGGTTTCGTTGATTTGTAGCAGATGGGGTCGGAACTCGGTCTTGTCAGTAATTTGGATTGATAGTATTTGAGGCCATTCAATTGAGGTTTTTTTTGAGAAAAGCAGGACCTCTAAACCATTCATCTGCTACATCCCACCCGGGCTCGGAATTCCATTTTGTTGCTTTATCTGCAACATTTAATTTCTTAGGAATCCATTTCCAATCCAAAATGTTCGACGATTCCAAGATCTCGCCTACTCGATACATTACAAACTGCTGGAAATTTCGAGGATCAGTACGAAGCCAAGAAAGCACAGTCTTTGAGTCAGACCATAAAAATCTTTGACTGATTGCGAAACTATGTGCGTTACAAACAGAGTTCATAAGCCGTACTCCAAGTACAGCTGCTTGTAGCTCAAGCCTAGGAATGGACAATGGACGTCGAGGAGCTACTTTGGTTTTCGCACTTACTATAGTTGTTTCTACCGTGTTTCCATGCTCAAATCGAAAATACGACACCGCAGCGTAAGCGTTTTCGCTGGCGTCTACAAATGTATGTAATTGGATGGAAGTTCCTGTTTGGGTTAAGTTCAAGGAATAACATCGTGGAATGTGTAGCTCAGTTACCCTAGGCAGCAACATCTGCCATCGTAACCATCTTTCGTATAATGGCATAGGTAGTTCCTCATCCCAGTCTAACTCGATTCTCCAAACATCTTGCAGAAGAATTTTCACGAACACTAGAAAATGGGATAGGAATCCCATCGGATCGAAAATCGACATTAAAATTTTAAGAACTTCTCGTTTTGTTGGTACTTTTTTCTCGGAAAGTATTTTTAGATTTAGGTTACTAAAATTTAAAACGTAAGTAAACGTATCAGAGGAAGTATTCCAATGCATGCCCAAAACTTTTTCCGTTACTGCCAGGGCAGTGTCATTCATCCCAAAGGCTTTGCTAGTATGTGACTTCTCTCCTTCCTGTAGCGCGTTCAGAATAATCGTTGAGTTGGACATCCAGTTTCTTATATGAAATCCTGCATTTGCGTGGATATACTTGACATCTTTTGCCAGTTGGATAGCTTCATCTATAATGTCCGTGCTGTCTATGAAGTCATCCACATAATGATGCTGCAATATTGCCTTGACTGCTCTTGGTTTGCTGCTTGTGAAACTCATAGCATTTTGATTTTTTACGTAGTGAGCAATACACGGAGAACACGTTGCACCGAATGTCAAGGCTTGCATCTCGTATACACTGGGTTCTCCTTTATTATTTTCATCTCTCCACAAAAAACGCTGCACAGACCTGTCTGGCTCACGCACCCGCACTTGATGAAACATTTCAGCTATGTCACCACAGACTGCAAATCTTCCGCAACGAAAACCGTATAAAACAGATGTGATTGGGACTAACTGGTCAGGTTCTTTCAATAGGAAGTCGTTGAGAGACACACCATTACCTTTGGCAGCTGCGTCCCATACTAATCTAACCTTAGCAGGCTTATTTGGATTCCGAACTATAAAGATTGGCAAATACCAGACATGACCTTTTACATTTAACTCCTCTGCCGATAATTTTTTAGCATACCCTTTCGCCACCAAATTATAAATTTGTTCATTTAAATTTCTACTTAACTGAACATCCCTCTGAATTTTTCGATCTAGTAGTTGAAAGCGTTGAAATGCCATGCGATAGCTGTCAGGCATAATAAATTTATCAAACTTCCAGAGCAGGCCGACTTCAAATTGTTTTCCGACGCGAACACAAGTATCTTCAAGAATGCTTAGAGATCTTTTCTCTTCTGTCGATATCATTTGCTGGGTTGGAATACGTACACCCATGTTTTCGATTGAAAAGAAATTTTCTACAAGTTGGTGGAGATCTGTATCATTTTGGTTTTGATAAATATTTAAAGCATATTTTAAATTTTGATTTCCGTTTTCTTTTTCAGGTCCATGAACGCACCATCCTAACCGCGTTTTTGTTGCCATCGGTTCGGACCAATTCCCTTCAAATACTCTTATTGGAACCCCAAGCTTCCAGTTATCCATGCCGATAAGAATTCTTGGTTGTGCCCATTGGTACGAAGGAATGGGCAAGCCCTTTAAGTATGGATATCGATTTTTAAGAATAAAACTTGAGACGGATTGTGTTGGTAAACCCAAATTCCGTATTGTTCGGGCGTTCCGAAGAGTATATTTTTGGCATCCTTCATTGCATCCTGAAATACCTAGAGCGACTATTCTTGAGTTCTCTTCAACCCGTGTAGTTTCGGAGGTCCACCTTAAGCAAAGCTTCTCTGACTTACCAGGAAGATTAAGGTCATTAGCAAGCTCTTCATCTACCAATGTCAGAGACGAACCTCCATCTAAGAATGCAAAGGTTTCTATAGATTTATTGTTCCCGTACAGTGTCACCGGTAAAATACTAAATAGTACATTCTTCATATATTATTATTATTATTATTTATTACAAATATAAAATAAATTTACATTATAATACAAAAAGAAAAAAAATCAGCGCTAGCTACCAGAGGCTTTCGGCTGGATATTAATAAATTTGTTTATATAAATATTTTAGGGTATAAAAGTAGTAATGTATGGGGCTGTCAGCGGCTGGAAAGCTAGTGACTGTGATACAGTCAGTGGCTTTCAAGTCACCAGCAGCCCCATCCATTTTTATTTACATAGATTATTTAAATAATAGAGTCAAGTTTGAGTGTAAGTAATAGTTTGTATACGTTGTTAATGTTTTCTGTAGAATTTGTTGACAGAAGGTCATTTAATTTTTTGTTGAAAAGTGAATTGCATACATGATTAATTTTAGAGCATTCTGATGTAAGGTGTTTTATGGATAGTATTTGATTTGCTTGGCAGAGGTGACAGTTTGGTGGGTTTTCCTTTTTGAGGAGATGGCTATGCGTTAATTGTGCGTGTCCTAGGCGAAGGGGTAGAAAGCATTTGTTCATGATGGTTGTCGTTTCTGTCGGATATGTGCCTGGCTCACCCTTTGGGTTTATGGAAGAATAGTGGTGAACGTATGATTTCCATTCGTCGATTCTAATATTATTCCAGTAGGTGTTAATCACGTTGAGAAAGTCTTTTTTTGTCGGAGAGACTGAAAGTATATTTGACTGTTCTGTAGCTGTCTTGGAAGCACTGTCTGCTAGCTCATTGCCTAAGATCCCTGAGTGGCCTGGAACCCAAAGTAACATAACTTTGTGTTTGTTCTTAAGAACATTGTTTCGTATATTAGTAATGTTCGGGGATGTGTTTGTTATACTGTTGACTGCCTTCAGTGCGGACAGGCTATCCGAGCAGATCACGGTGTTTTTCGTTATTGTGTTTGCTATTTCTGTCGCTTTCAATATTGCATAGGTTTCGGTAGAGAAAATTGAAAAGTAATTAGGTAGTCTAGTAGAGTATATGATATTGCCTGATTCTGATACGACTGCGAGTCCAGTTCCGGTATCAGATTTTGATCCGTCTGTATAGATGAACTCCCATGAGTTCTTTCTGTGTTTGTCAGTAATTTCATGGAACATTTGTGAGTAGATTGTCTTATTTGTTGAATTCTTTTTGAACGTTGACAAGGAGGTATTAACGACATCCGTTGGGAATTCCCATGGGGGTATGTTTCCAAGATTGAGGGTACATATTGTTGGAGTAATACCAGTTTTCCTAGATTCGTTCAGAGCGATGTAAATGGAAGAGGGGATCTTTGGTGTTTTTTTGCGGTTTAGAATTTTCTTGGCATCTTCGATTATTGGGGATTTGTAAGACTGACATATCTTTGGTGCGAGTCGTGCTGCTAGAAGATCTCTGCGGTGATCTATGGATGGGAGCCCTGCTTCTGTGAGGATGTTTTTTATTGGAGTGGTTGTAAATGCTTTCAAACTAGTCCTTATTGCGGAGTGGTAGATTGGTTTGCTGGTGTTCATTGTAGATTTGGCGCATCTTCCGTAGATTGTTAACCCATAATCAATTTTGGATAGTATAATGCTACGAGTTATAAGAATAAGTGTGTTAATATGTACAAAGCTATTTTTTGATGATAGGTATCTTATTATATTAAGCCTGGTAGCTAGTTTATTCTTAAGAGATAAACAGTGTTCCTTAAAGCTAAACTTATTATCAAAAGTTATGCCTAAGATAGTTAGTGAGCTTACATTTTGAATTTTAAAAGATAATAAATAAATGTCAAAGTTAGTACAATTTCTTTTTTTACAAATATGTAGGAGCTTGCTTTTATCAGGTGAGATAATAGAACCTGATTGGGAGCACCTTTGGTTTAGATCGGCTATAATATTATGGAAGTAGTCTTTTGTACAGTTGTTGTCGTTGGATTTTGATAAAAGAATCAAGTCGTCGGCATATAGGCAATGGTCTATTTTTTTATATTTGGTTATGATTTCACTTATGTCGTTGTAGGCTATTATAAATAAAGTAACTGAAAGAGGTGAACCTTGTGGAATGCCGTTGAAAAGCTTGTAAATATTTGAATACAAATTGTTTGCTTTTACTCTGAATTGTCTATTTGAAAGAAAAGATTTTATGAGTGAAAGCATTTTAGGGCCAATTTTCCACTGAGTTAGCTTATTTAGGATTACGTGTATGCCGATTCTATCGAATGCTTTTTCAAAATCAAGGCATAGTACTGAGACATGATTTTTGCATGATAATGCAGAGCTGATATACTCGTCGATGTGTAGTAATGAGTCAGTGGTACTACGTCCGTGTTTAAAAGCGACTTCGTTTAGGTTAAGATAATTATTTTTTTTCAATAAACCAGAGAAGTCGTTTGGATATGATTTTCTCTAATAGTTTGCCAGTGCAAGGAAGCAAGGAGATTGGTCTGTAGCCTGTAGGGTCAGATGGTTTTTTTGAAGGCTTGGGTATTGGTATTGTACTAGCTACTTTCCACGTCTGTGGTATGGTCCCTTTTTCGAAGATGGAGTTGTACAAAGTCAGAATTCTTTTTTTTTAGTAAATGTGGCGAGTTTTTTAGATCATATCCTGGGGTTTTACCTTTCAGGGAGGATAAACAGCTTTCCATTTCAATTAAGCTAATTTGTTTTTCAATATATTTCGCTGATGTACTGAGGATTTCTGCATGGTAATGGCTATTGATAGCTAGAGCTTTGGAGTTGAGGAAGGTTGATGGAAAGTTGGAATCATTTGAGTATGTGGACCATGTCTTACCAAAGTATTCGGAGATTTCTAATGGGTTATAGAGTGTACCCGATTCGGTTATAAGGGTTTTTATTGTAAATTGGGTATAATTACCTGTTAAGGTTTTTATATCTGCCCACATTTTTTTGCTTGAAGAGTTTGTATTAATGTTTGATGTAAATTTTTGGAAGGATTCTTTTTTTGCTATTTTACAGTGTCTGCGGAATACAGCATTGGCTTTACGGTAATTTAAAAAGTTGGCATTATTTGGATGTTTTTTGAAGATTTTCCAAAGGTTTTGTTTGTTATTGCGGAGAATGGTTAAATCAGAAGACCACCATGGGGTTGTTTTTGTATGGGGTATATTTTTAGTTTGAGGTATTGCGATGTTGGCAGCAGAGCGTAAGGTTTTGGCGATCCAAGCAGCTTCTTTGTTTAGGTTGGGGTAAGGGCTATAGTTGTTGTCTAAAGTTTTAAGTATTGTGTTTTCATATAATTGCCAATTGGCGCGGTCAGTTTGAAATTTACATGTGGGTTTTTTTGGGAAGGATAAATATCCTAGATCTATTTTTGTCACAATAGGGAGATGGTCGCTTCCGTGTAAATCATCTAAAGTTTCCCACGAAGTTTTGGGGAATAGTTGAGGTGATATAGCAGACAAGTCAACGTGTGTCCATGTCTTATGTGTTGAGAAGTGAGTAAGACTACCGTCATTCAGAACTGCAAGATTTGCACTTAAAAGAAAGTTTTCAAATTCCATACCTCTGGGGTTAGTAACAGGTGAACCCCATAAGGTATTCCAGGAATTTATATCACCAGTTAAAAGTATGGGTGTTTGGATATTATTAAGAATGTTGGATAGATCGCTAAATGTGACTGCTTGAGTGGGGTGGATATATAGAGAGATCACAGTCATTTTAATTTTAAGGTTAATTTCTATGGCAACTGTAGATATGTTTGAGTGTATGGTTAGATGTGTGTGTGGGATGGAATTGTGTATCAACAGACCTGTGCCTTGTTTTGCATAAGTGTTGGATGGGAAATTGTGGAAATAAGATGTGTATTGTTTTGGAGGGGAGGGAGAGAGATTGGTTTGAAGGTGCGTTTCCTGAAGCGTTATAATAGAAGGATTGAGGTCATTAATTAACAATTGCAATTCGTGGCAATTGTTGAAATAGCCTTTCATATTCCATTGCAGGATTCTTAAATTAGTTTTGTATGGGGTAGGAGGCTTTGATCCAATATACGTTTGGCTATATTGGGGTAAGCCGAAGTTGGTGTTTTGGTTGAGGGTGGAGAGAATGTTTGGGCTCCGCTGAACAGAGGATGAGGCACCCGGGACACCTAAATGTCCCGCATGGCTCACCCTATGGGCAGCGGAGTCGTTTGTGTTAGGAATAATTTTATTATTAAATGCTGTCATAGTCTTCTTCCATGGGTTTGACATAGTAGTCATTGTTATCGATTAAAGATTGGGTATATTGTGAGAGTGGTGAGTTGGAGTTTATTGTGTTTGAGTCTGTGTTTCGAGGAGGAATGTTGGGTGGTATTTGAGTTGGTAATGAGTTATTTGCAGGAGTGTTTGGGTTTAGTTGTTGTTGTAAGTTAGATGTGCTGGAGGTGCTGAATTGTTGAGATGTTGTTATGGATGAAGTGTTTGGAGTGGAATTTGGATTTAAAATTTCGTTGGATGGCTTGGTTATTAACGGATCTATTTTGTTGCTGGATGATTTGGGTTGTTTTTCTATATTGATTTGTTGTTCAGTTTGAGGTTGAACTGCTAGGTGCGTTGGGGGAGCATTGATTATGTTTGTAACGGGATTATTGGCTGTTGAGGCTAGATGAGCAATATTTGCAAAAGTTTGCGTAAAAGGTAGATCAGGGTTTAAATCCCTATATACTTGTTTGGCTTCGGAGATCGTACATTTTCTAGTTGTCTTTATTTTTAATATTTCTTTAGCTTTTATGAAGCTCTTACATGTTTTTGAAGATGCGGGGTGTTCTTCAGAGCAGTTCGCGCAATATGTGCGTGTACATGAATAGGGGTCTAGCTGTAACGTGTTGCAATTTACACAGGATTTAGGGTTTCTGCATCTCTTGGCTGTGTGGCCTAAGAGCTGGCAATTTTGACACCGCATGGGGTTAGGAAAATATTCACTGACCTTACAATTATACCAGCCAATGTTAACTGTACTTGGTGGGCGGAAACGATCAAACGTAAAGAGAATGACACCTGTAGGAGTTGATTTGCCTTCAATTGTTTTAGTGAATTTATAAACCTCAGTTACACCTTATTATTATAGAGTTTCTGCATACCATCCTGGCTTAAGCCAAGAGTACCTATCTTTGTATTGCAAAAGATTAGGCTCTATACTTTGCCTAGAAAAGTAAAGAAAAGAAACAAAGTAATTAGTTAAAAAACTTTAAGATATAAACGATAAAAAATAAAAAATCACAAAATTGTTCATGACAAAATGATATTGTTTTTAATAAAAATCTTTAGTTTTCTCTTAAATTGATTTATTCCACTTTCATTTTTTACATCACTCGGAAGATTATTAAAATAATTGATTCCATCGAAGAAAATGCTACGTTGTGTACTGCTAAGACGACATCTCTCTGGTCTCAAGTTGTTGTTGTTTCTCAAGTTGTATGGCTGGGCCTCAGAAACTCCCAAAATTCCATCAGAAACGTAATCAGGAAGCATTCCATTACGCATTTTAAATATAAAGACCATAGCATCGTAAGCCAGTTTTTGTTTAACATTTATCCAATTAAGACACTCCAGCATAGCACGAATCGGTGTGTATATATTCAGCTTCAAGATGACTCTCATACCCTTATTCTGCAGTCTTTGTAGTCTTAATTTAACATCAGCATTACAACCGAAGAGTAAAGTTGAACAATAGTTAAAGTGCGGCAACACAAGAGAATTATACAAAAGAATAGAAGTCTCAAATGTCAGATGTTTTCTTATTCTACTCAAGAAATAAACTTTTTTTGAAATTTTTGAACAAACATGACTCGCGTGTTCCTTAAAATTGAGCTTTTCGTCTATTATTACCCCCAGATATTTTAAACATGGAACTGTACCGATTAAAACGTTATCCATGCACACATTAATATCATTATCTATTCTGAATTTCATGCACTTAGTTTTGCTAACATTCACCTTTAATTTGTTCATTTTCAACCAATTGTCAACACTTTTCAAATCCTCATTCAATCTTTGGCACATCATTTCACTGTTATCTCCACAAATATAGATGAGGCTATCATCAGCAAAAAGCTTTATACTGCAATGTTTTAAGCACTTTTTAAAATCATTTATATATAAGAGAAAAAGAAATACTCCCAACACTGAACCTTGAGGAACACCCAAATCATTATCATTTGCATTCGATAGTTCATCATTCACCTTAGTTCTCTGACTTCTATTATTTAAATAAGATTCAAACCATTCCAATTCTCGACCATGCACACCATACAAGTACAACTTTTTCAACAAGATTTGTCTATCAATAGTTTCAAATGCACGTTTCAAATCCAAAAACACTGCTATCACTGATTTTCCGCAGTCAATTTGTCTCTTCCACTTCCACACAACACAGTTTATCGCAGTTTCACATGAATGACCTCTTCTAAACCCAGATTGTTCATTGATCAAAACATTATGGTTCTCTAAATAGCTCTGAAACTGATCTGCAACGAATTTTTCTAATATTTTCTCACACGTAGGCAACATATTCACTGGTCTAAACTCTTCGCAATTATTCGTATTTTTTACTTTTTCTACAGGAACAACAACTGACTGTTTCCATATTTCAGGAAACTTACCCGTTCCTAGCGAAGTATTGATTAATTTCATAAGCACTGGTCCAATGATCTCTATTGATTTTAAAATAATATCTCTATTTAGTCCAAAAATATCTTTTTTATTATTCAAATTTTGAATTAATCTGTAAAGTGTACTTTCATCACAAAATCGAAAAGTAAAAATAGAGTTAACACTAATATCTGGTGACACAAATGAAACCGCTGGAATTGATGCATTTATTTCCCGAATGCTGTCTACAAAGTATGCATTAAACTTGTTCGCAATTTCATTTGCAACAATTGACGTCACTTCCCCAAATTTAACACTTTCAATCATATTCGATTTTGTATTTTTTAATACAATATTTTTGAGAGTCTTCCACATTTCTATCTGATTGCCAGATTTAGCTGTAATTTGAGATGTTATGTAATTGTTTTTACTAGATCTTATTTCCCTTTTGTACTTATTGCGAATAGATTTATATTTCGACCAATTTTCTACAGAGTTATTAAAAACCGCGTTGTTATAAGCTATAACTTTTGACTTTTTTAAATTTCGTAAATGGGAATTGAACCATGAATTATCTACTGTTTGTGTCACAACTTTTTGAATCGTCAAGGCTTCACAACACGCGTTAATCTTTTCACAAAAAATTCTCGATAGCACATTCAAATCATCTTCAAAGTATATGTCTGAGAACCTTTCCGCATTTAGGAAAAAATCGAAACGTTCTTTATTATAACGAATGGATTTATATTTTTGTTTTTTAATTACCGATTTATTTTTTATTCGCACTTCCACTCTTATAGTTTCATGGTCTGTTATTTTGTCGTCAGCATTTATCATGACTTTAACTTGAGATTTCAAGTCCCTACTCGTTATGATGTAATCTATCAAAGTTGCTGAGACCTCAGTGGTTCTAGTTGGTTGATTCACTAATTGGACCAGACCTTGGTCAGCAAAAACTTCCAACACTTTGTTTGCATTACGATCCTGGGTTAACAAATTAATATTAAAATCGCCAGTCATCAGGATATTGTTTTCGTTTTCTAATGAATGATCACACCAATCGGACAAAAATGTTAAAAAATCAACTTCTGAAGCACTAGGAGATCTATACAACGCTACTAAGGTCCACTTTTCTTTATTAAACCAGACATGCATTTTCAAAATCCAAACAGAATTTTGAAATTTTGATATATCCACCACTTTAAAACGTATACCTTGTTTAACATATAACAACACTCCCCCGGTGTGCCTAGAGTGTGAAGTACAAACAAAATGCTTGTAGCCAACAATACTTATTTCAGAATCTTCAATTTCATCTGTTATACATGTTTCAGTCAGCATTACAAAATCAGGATTATAATTTTGTATCAATACCTCAACCTCACTTTTGTTAGCCAACAAACTTTGAGTGTTTAAATAGTAAAAAATTAAGGTTTCCGTGTCTTTTTTTGTTTGCTACAAGTACTTCCCCTTTTCCACCTTAAGTCTACGTTGATACACTTCACAATCATTGTCAAATGCACTATGGTTTGTCTTTAGATTTAAATTCAATTCATTGTTCATTCTCACACAATTCACACAACTAAGACTCTCAGCTTGGCATTCAGTTCCCAAATGACATCCACCGCATTTAGAGCACAATTTATTTTCTGCTTTACATACTTTGCTAGTATGGTTGAATCCCAAACATTTATAACATCTTTTAACATACAATGACTTGCACAAAACATTTGTCCCAACCAACACTTAACTTACCGGCTTTCATAACTTCATTATAACTTTCATTATCAAGTTCAATCACTGCACTATATGATCTTTTATTTTTATTTTGCCATGTTGCTTTATGTGTTAAATTCACATTTTTAATAATTTCATTCTGCCGCTTTAGTGAACTAATTAAAACATTCTCTCCTTGAGGGGTCATTTCTTTAATTATTTCATCTTCAGGTACATTCGTTAGATAAGGGGCAGAGGTTTGATAATAATAGGACAGAGGTTTGATAATGATTTTTGTGATAAGAAAGTTTCAGCTATTTTAGTAGACTTTACCAAAATGAGTAAATTACCATCACGTAACTGTGTTATATACTCATAACCTGTACTTATTCCATCTATTGCTTTTTTTAATAAGAATACACTGAAGGTAGAGAGGGGTTTGTCACTGTCTGTTGGGGAAATCACAATGAATTTGGGGTTGGGGTTAGACGAGAAAGCAGGAAGGGAAGGATTAGACGCGGGAGTCGAGATATAAGAATTAAGGTCTATTTTTGTGTAATTAGGTTTTTTTCTTTTTTTTTTTGTTCGAGGGATCGGTATGCCAATCTACATCTATAGGTAGTTCGCGAAACCGATTACCCGAAAGCACGTGTGGCCCTGGGGCCATGCTTTCTGATTTATTCACTCTTTTATATGTTATTTGTATTACAACCAATAGAGCGAATAAGAAAGAGATAGGGAGAATTATCTAACGAAATTATAACGGGATAAGTATCAACTAAGATAAGCGAGAAGCACTATACGATTGAAACGATGCTATCGGCTTGGAGGTTAGTCGGTGACTGATTCTTCATATAATTATTATCATTCCGATCATGACATCCCAAAGTTGAATAACCAGGTTGCTGTAGCGTGGAACAACCTCTTGCACTAGAAGCACCTACATTTTTGTGCAAAAGTGGATGATGTTTCAATGCACAACCATCTATTCCACACAATGTTGTTGTTCGGCATCGAGAGTGTGGGTGTCTTGTCAAGCATGTAGGGCATAAATTGTTTTTTCTGACAACGTTCCACCTCTCAGATCGTTCGCTTTGCTTAAATTCGTTGCACACATCAAGCGCATGATTATTGCTGCAAACATAACACTTCCTTGGCATTATTGTTGCGATAGTTGTTTGATGGAACTTCAACCGCATCGTGAGTATACAAGCGTGGTGACAGAACAAGCAGCTTCGGCAATTTCATTTAACCAATTGGAGATTCCGGAAGTGTTGGTTGTTGCAAATCCTTGGAGAATATGGCCAGTTCAAAAGAAGGTGCGGTGTTAGTTTGTCAACAAATTCCTTAAGTGTGGGATTGTTCAAATGGGCTGTCATATGCGATGCTTCCATTGTAGCACACACGTTTTGAATTGCAAGCGCGTATTCAATAAGCGTTTCCATCCTTTCGGCCTTTGGAGGTGCTTGGTTTTTAGCTTTGGCAATCATGGCGTGAAGTATGTGCTCTGGTCTACCGAATCGCATACGAAGTGTTTTTATAATATCTGGTACCATCGTTGGCAGCAAAAGCCGGTTCTTTACCGCTTCAAGCGCAGTACCACGTAGGCATTTCTGTAAGCGCATCAAGTTTTCAGCATGCGTATACCCAGCAATGCTAGTGCTGTAATCAAAAGAGCTAATGAAAATCGGCCACTCTTCCGGATGTCCATGGAACAATGGTAAATCTTTCGATATCGCTTGTCGTGCTGCTAACTGAGATGGTGAAAGTAAATTGACCTGTTTATGTTGTAAACTTGAGGACGGAATCTCTGGTCGAACATTAGGATTCAAGGTTTCAGTTTCAGCTGGTACTCGGGTTCGAATTTGTGATGGTTGACTTTCAAAACTTTTGAGTTTGCATGGGTCAGGCTGCCTTTGAGGCATAAAAACAGGTACAAGGGGTGGTTGTTTATGAATGGGGTTAGTTTCTGGTGCAATTTTTTTATTTTGCTCTACCCGCGTTTGTGTTAATTGGCTACGATCTACCGACTTACCTTCAATACTTTTGTCTGGATCCTCATCCGAACTGCTACACGCTGCCAGAATTTTGTACTTCTCTGACAAGTATCGTAGAGTATTCTCTTCACGCAATTGCCTTTCTTCTTCGAGTCTTTGAATAAGCAGATCTCTGCGTTTGTGGGACTTTGATGATTTGGACTTGGCATTTTCTATGGGGCTGATAGGACGTGCAGGTGGTTGTGAATTTTGGATTGTAGGATGTCGACAGGCTTCGCAGATCCAACTCACGTCGTTCACTGCAGAGTCTACATTGACGCATTGGCAATGGAACCAGGCATCGCATTTGTCACACGCTACCATTTCTGGTATGTCGGGCTCAGGACAAAGCTTGCAGCTATGCTTTTCCAATGGTGATGACATTGCATTTGGTGTTTTCCGGTTTTCCATAATGGCATAACAAGAATTTTTTAAGATTGTTGAGACCAAGTTTTTTACAGCCGTAAAATAAAACGCTGTTGTTTTTTATGTATGCGGCTTAAAAAAATCTGCATTTTATTTAGTTTTATTTAGAGAAAAAAAATAATTCATTAACATTATTTTCTTTGTATTTACCTTGGTTAACAAATGAAATAAGCACGATATAAGTGCGATAACAAAGGAAAATTTTAATCTTTCACAAAAGAAGTTTTACAAAGAAATGGCAGCAAGGAAAAATGTAATTTAAAGGTTAAGTTAAATTTAAGTTTGCAAAAATGCACATGTGTGGTGGATTGAATAATTGCAGGGTAGACATAGAGTAGTTAATGTTCATTATCTGCCGGCAGGTGGCGTTAACAGGGCGATACAGCGATAAATCAAAATGGTAGATCCCTGGAGAAATGGTTGGCCTCCATGGCACCTCTATTTCTCAATCTTAATGCTGACCCCCACCTACCTCAGAGGTTCCTCATTTCTTGATCACTTTATTATTTCGTCAGATCTAATCAATCTAACCAATCCCAACTTTACTATAGAAACCCTACCATCATTCTCTGACCACCTTCCACTAATGCTTAAAATTAACTTCGCCGAATTATAAATCGTTCCACACCCATCAATAATGTCCAAATGCTTTAAGAATACCAACTGCCAAAACGTCAAGCAATTCATTGAAGAAAAGCTCAACCTAGACTTTCCATCTTCTGAAATCTGCCTCAACAACAACAGCATCGATAACCATATCAACCACCTCAACACCATCATAAATGACGCTATTAACAGGTTCTCCACACAAAGCCCCATTTCAATTAAAAAATACAGCTCACTCCCGGAAAATATAAAATCTTTATTTAGAACAAAATCTAAATGGCAGAGAAACATAAAAGCCATATTTCACAGCAACTACAACAGATTATCCCCCGATTATAAACACTTAGAAAATAAAATCGCACTATTAGGAAAAATCATTCAAGACAAAGTCAGAATCTGGCTCAGCAGACAATTTGAAGAAAAACTTTCGAAAATCATTCCGGGCCCACAAGCTTTCAAAGAAGCCCACAAATTCCTTGGGAAGAACAAAAAATACTCCTGCAGCAAACTAAAAATTAATAATAGGGTCATTACAGAAGAAAATGAAATAGCAGATCAATTCAAAATATACTTCACTGAAGTATATAAAGAAAAAATCCCAATCTCAGTTTCAAACCATACAAACAACATACAATCAACAGTCCTCACCGCCACAGATCAGATACGCCTCAAATATTTTCACTTTCAACCCCTCAGATCAAGCGGATAACAACCCAGCCCAAGAATTTTTTTTACATCGCTCTCTGAAGTTCAGTACTTCATAAAAATAATCAACGGGAAAAAATCAGCGGGCCCGGATGAAATCCCCAACTTTATCATTAAAAAACTACTATCCTTAGCGGCAAAATATCTAACAATAATCTTCAATAATTTATTGTTTAAATAACGGATATTTCCCATAGATCTGGAAATTAGCTAAATTGATCCCCATACAAAAAAAAAAAATAACTGCCTCGAACCAAAAAATTTCAGACCCATTTCAATGATTTAAACATCGGGAAAATCCTAGAGAGAATTATTCTCGGAAAACTAGACAGCCATGTCGAAAATAACATTGAATTCCTTCCAGACTTACAACTTGGGTTCCGAAAGGGCCACTCAACAGAACATGCCCTCTTGAAATTTCATAAAGACATAACAGACAACCTGACAGACAAAAAATGCACCACGATTTGTTCCCTAGATGTAGAGCAGGCCTTTGACGGTGTATGGAGAACAAGCCTGATCTTTAAATTGCTACAATTAGACTACCCCAGACACATAATCAATATACTCGTTAGCTTCCTCTCCGAAAGAAAATTCTATGTACAAATCCAAAACACCAAATCTGACATAACAAGCTCATGCAGCGGCGTCCCCCAAGGATCGATAGGGGCCAGTATCTATAATTTATTTATGTACGATTTCCCTCACACACTTTTCAGAGCAAACAGCATAGTCACACAAGCTATTCTATATGCAGACGACACACTTGCCTATGCAAGTGCAGACTTCCCACTAATAGCTCTAAACCATCTAAACAGTCACCTACAAATCATCACAAAATTCTATGAGAAATGGGGCATAAAAATCAATGAAGCAAAATCAGAATGCATCTGCATCAGAAACGCCAGTGGGAAAGGCCCTGAAGGAACAGTTTGCGAAAGCAAAAACCTCTCCCTGCAACTAAACAATATCAAAATTTAAAAACTCCCTAAAATACCTGGGGATCAACTTTACTAACCTCTTTAAATTTAATAATCACGCCCGAATCACCAAAACCAAAGCCAGAAATGTCACATTCAAACTTATGCCTCTACTAAAAAGCAATATGCTCAATAAAAAGGTCAAGAAGCTCTTCTACAAAACTATGATAAGACCTATAATATGTAACGGATTTCCAGCCTGGTTTTCCATATCTCCCACTACAATGGGGGAGTTGGAGGCCTTAGAAAGAAAAACCTTAAGACATTGTGTCAATAAACATTTTGTTTCACAAAATAAAAGATACTCAAATTCGCACATCTATAACGATGCTAAAATCATTCCGTTGTCGAAATATGTAATCTCTCTTTTAATTAAATCATGTGGAAAAATGGCTCACAGTGATAACGATACGATCAAAAATATATACAATTCTCAAAGTAGTTTGAGATTGGACAGCTCGCCTTATCTTACACCTTTCAGTCTCCTCAACGCAGAGTTTGACCTTGCTCCTGACGGGCCGCCGATAGATTTCTATCAAAAAGCCTCAACAGGACATAACCGAGGGTGAAGCCAAAAGTCTCTGGTTCTCGCCTAAAAGATACAATTAAACAACAACAAAATTAAAAAAAAAAAACAAGACAAAATTATAAAGATATGTAGTACATGGAACATAGATACGAATATGAAAAATAAAAGACACAATTAAAAAAAGAAAAACAATAAAAACAATAAAACAAAACAAAATAAATAAGTAAATAGATACAGAAAATAAAAATTTAAATTGTTCTAAACGAAAGTGAAAAGCTCAATCTATACCTACACAACTCGCAAAACAAATTGGTTGGCAAAGCTTATCTTTCTAACCTAATATTAAGTAATCTTATTATATATTGTATTAGGTACATCTACATTTTAGAAAAGAATTTTATGTTATTTCTCAGACAAAATTTCATATTACAATCAACATATAACTATCGTATGTAAAAAAAAAAACATTTGTTAACCTCTATCACAAAAAAGAAACGAACAAGAGGAATCACAACAAAAAAAAAGTAATTAATGCCTTCTGCAAATACTACAAAATTTAAACACTATAAAACCATTCCAATGGCAGAGTAAACCTTCTTACTCTTTTCTTTTTGTATCCCTTTCGTATTTAATTAATTGTAAAAAAATTTTATTTTCGTTCTGTATTGTATAAAGCATAGACATATTATATATGGACTGCTAGTCGAATTTAGTTTCCATACAAATGCTGCTCAAAATCGATACCTTCGTATCGCGCCACTCAATTACAGAGGCGAATAGGAATACTAATATCCATCATATTTTTCATGATGCCGATGTCATTTTCAATGCAAAAATGTCAATCACTAGGTACTGTATAGTATTTCTATTGTCTATGGCAAAAATCGATTTATTTTATTTTATTTATATTTAAATTTATATTTCTCATTATGTTCAAGTATATTCCCCGCTGTAATTGAGTGGCGCTGTGAGTTATGTTGGAACCAACGTGAAGTTGGCAACTAGCAGTCCATATAATAATATGTCTATGGTATAAAGTATATAGATTTCTCTTCTCTTTTTCCTTCTCATTCTCATGATCATGCGCATCAAAAGAAATCGTAATAGCTGCAAGAGGAAGAGCTGTCATTCTTATAATAACATCAGCCATGTTGGCATTTTACAAAGTGAACACTAGTGAGAGCCATACATTATAGCCTCCTATAAATAATTTAATTTTATCAATTAAAGTAACTCATATTATAATAAAATACTTTCATATTTTAACAGATACATATCTAATGTAACCCTTTTTTTATAAGTCTCAATAAAAGAATCTGAATCTTAATCTAACCAAAATTTTATATCAGGCGTTTTTTCTTTTTTCATTCGGAAAAGAGCTATGAATAGTGTTCGAGTATGAATGTAATGAATTCATAAAAATGCTCTATTTTTTCAAAGTCTTGGAAAAAAAATGTTTACCAACTTTTTTTTGGATTTTTTAGAAATGCCACTTTCTAGATCACGAATATGGATTTTTTGAGTCGCTAGGACGCTAAGTTTAGACGTAAATTTAAAATATAAAATTTGATAGTAAAGCTCTCCAATTACTCGATTTTGCTGCAGCCGCGGGGCTATCGATTGTTAATTCATATGCTACTCATTTTTCTCCAAATGCTCCTCCTAGTCTTCTCGATGTCGTATTGGTATCTATTCGGTCGTATGTAATGCTTCAAGACCAGTTGTCCCTGGCGGGAATATCTGACCACGACTTATTGTTTTGTACATACGGAATTGATATGTCTCGCTCACCTACTCCTTCATCATTTGAATTCAGAGACTATGCCTCAATTGATTACAGTGCCCTACAATTTGATGCTAGTTTTCTTCCGTGGCGTGATTGCTATCAAGTTTCAAGCGTAGATGAAAAAGTGAATCGTTTTCAAACTCTAATATTGGAACTGTTTGATAGACATGTTCCTCTTAAGACAGTTGCAATACGAAATAAGAATTGCCCCTGGTTTACTAGTGATGTGAGAAACTCCATGAAAGCTCGAAATAAGCTCTACGCAAATTGGAAAAAAAGACCATTGAGCCAAAACTGGAAAAGTTTTTGTCGTGCTCGTAATCAGTGTACCTTCATAACACGCAGGGCGAAACAAAGATATTTTGCTTCAAAACTCAGCATTGACTTGCCCTCAAAAAAACTATGGAGCAACCTACGTTCAATCGGTGTTGGGAAAAAGATAGCTGTACATAACGTCCCTGATGTAAATGATCTTAATAATGCTTTTTTAAATAACACTAACAACAATACAAGCTTTATTGCTGAAGATCGATTGATACACGATGCCGATTTTGACTTTGATGTTGCCACAGAGGTAGACATTATCAATGTTATTCGTTCCTTAAAATCGAATGCTATAGGTGAAGATGGTGTTTCTCTTCGATTTATCAAGATGATTCTACCGTTCAGCATAAGCTGTATTACACACATTGTTAACTTTTGTATTACGACTTCAAATTTTCCTGACAGTTGGAAACTGGCTAAGATCATTCCTGTACCTAAGAAACCTCAGCCATCTCTATCAACAGATTACCGTCCCATCAGTATCATCCCATGTCTGTCAAAGGTCTTGGAAAAGTTTCTTGCTAATCAAATGTCAAGTTTTTTAGATCAACAAAATTTGCTATCTCCAATCCAGTCTGGGATTCGAGCACGTCACAGTTGCTCCACCGCTATGATTAAAATTCTCGACGATATAAGGGTAAACTATGATATGGATCACCTAACTGTTCTCTGTCTGCTTGACTTCTCTAAGGCCTTTGATAGGGTGAATCATGAACTATTATGCCAGGTGATACCCCAGTGAACACAAAGCTTAGGCTTGTTAAAACCCTGTTTCTCCCTATCTTTGTTTTTTCATCTACAGTGTAATGCAAACTTGACTCGCACTCTCAACATAAACTACTTGGTGCATTTAACGATACAATAAGGTATGTTTATGGACTGCGTAGACACGATCATATATCGCACTACCACAAATTAGTACTTGGGTGCACTTTTCAACAGTTTCTGAACGTCAGATGTTGTCAATTCATGCACAGACTTGTTAATAGTCAAACTCTAGAATATCTTTTCGAAAAAATTCAATTTGCCCAATCCACTAGAACACAAAATATTATAATACCCCGTTTTACCTACCTAAACTCTTCCCGACTTTTCTTTATTCACGCTACCAGGCTTTGGAACTCGGTTCCCACTTCCGTTAAGCAAATAATTGGAACAAGCAAATTCAAAGATTCTGCTTTAGAATATATATAAAATTTTAACTCAATAACAACTATTTTTCTTCTCCCTCTCTCTCTCTCTCTCTCTCTCTCTCTCTTTTCTTTCGTTTACTAATAATTTCTTAATACAAATACTTTTATCTTCTACTTTTTAAACCTTTTTGATTTTCTTTTTTATTTTGGTATTAATATTTTTATTTTATCATTGTTTGTTAGTATATTATTTTTTTAGATTGTATAATTTTTCATTTGCTATCATTGCCATGTATAATGTACCAATAACTTGTACTATTAAAGACTACGTCTTATTTGTACTCACCTATACTATAAATAAAATTGAATTGAATTGAATTGAAATCTGAAAATATTTTTTTTTAAGTTTAAAAAAAAAAAGTTTTTAACAACTTTTTGTTAGATTTTTTTAGAACTGGCACTTCCTAGATCACGAATATGCATTTTTGAAGTCGCTAAGTCGCTAAGTTTAGCCGCAAGTCAAGTTTAAAGATGTCAACTTTGATGCCTCTAGCACGTCTAGTTTAGAAGATAAAAGTCGACTTTTCATGTAATGCGATGCGTCAATTGAACTTTTTTTTTAGTTTAATATAAAAACATGCGAAAACATATGTTAAAAAAACTTCAACTTCAATAACAAGATATTTTCGTAGTATTTTTTAATTGCTTTCTTTAATTTCTTTTTCTTAAAAGTGAATATAAATTGTTATCATTAATTAATATTGAAACACATTTATATTTTTTGGTAGCTAAAAAGAAAAACTCAAAAAATTTATTTTCCGGCGTCTACTTATCGAATAGAATGTTCTCGAACAAATTGTATCTTTCGTGTTTCGTCTATCTGTTGGATACTACATTTCTTCTACTCTTCTTTTGTTGCTACATCTTGTATCTTTTTGTATATAAATTTAGGGGCGCTGCCATCAGTGTTTTTCTTAACAGTTCCCCCGGGTACCACAATTCCAGGCTAGGACGTTGCTTAACCATTTGAATGCACCTGGAGCAGCGCTAACTTAACAGCCGGCCTGTTAAAGATTCCATCAGAGGTTTGTATCGTAGCACTTCTGACTTGACCGTCAGATGATGTCTTCACTGCTATAATTCGACCCTTCGGATAATTGTTTCTGGGAAGATCCTTGTCTATTATGACCACTATATCATCGATTTTCAATGGCGGTACTAGGTAATACCACTTAGAGCGACGAGTAAGTTCCGGCAAATATTCTTCGATAAAGCGCTTCCAGCATTTGTTGGCAAAATGTTCCTTGTATTGATATGTGTATTTGAGAATTTTTACGTTGTCATTCAACTGTATAGTCGGTTTTCCACCCTCCGCGTTCAGTCTCAGGAAGTGGTTTGGTGTCAAGGCGGATGATTCATTCTCCAAGGGAATGTAGGTCAGAGGTCTTGTATTGATTATGTTCTCCGCCGCAATCAAGCAGCTTCTAAGCAACGGGTCATTTGGTGTTCTTGTAGGTAAAGACTTGTAGAGTGCTGACTTGAAGGAACGTACCAAACGCTCCCATTCTCCGCCCATATGTGGTGACGCAGGCGGATTGAAAAACCATTTCAATATGAGAGTTATAAAGTGTTTGGCCACCATAGCAGGATCCATCGCTTCCAAATCTTGCCGTAGCTGACGTTCTGCTCCAACAAAATTTGTTCCTCTGTCCGAATACATTTCCCTAGGTTGTCCTCGACGATGAATAAAATCGTGCAAGCACAGGATAAATGAATCGGTGTCTAGTTTGTGTGCAATCTCTACGTGCACAGCCCTGGTCTTCAAACATGTAAATAATACACCCCATCTTTTCTCTTGGCGTCTTCCAACCGCTACGCTTAATGGACCAAAATAGTCCACCCCGGTGAAGGTTAATGGGTTGCAGTATGGGGAAACTCTAGCTTTCGGAAGCTGGGCCATCTCTGGGTCTGCTGGTTTGACTTTTTTTACCTTACACCATTGACAGTACTTTTTGATTGTTGCTCTAACCGCGCATCTGAGTTTTGGAATTGAATACTTTTGTCTTAGTTGGTTGACGATCGTTTCATCATTGCTGTGGATAAACTTTGCATGCCAATGCAAAATTAGGAGCTTTGTTATCTGATGTCCTGCTGGTAAAATGACTGGATGTTTCTGATCTTTGTATATAAAATCTATAGTAGTGGAACGTGCAAAATCGACGGTGTCGGCCTCCCACGTCGCCACACAATTTGCTCAATCCACACAATTTACTTATTAACAGACATTCTTTACCTTGTCTTTGCTAGTAAGAATGTCCATTACACGAATGAAACAAATTTGGCATTCTTGTCCCAAAGTACAATGTCCACCAAAGTGGACATTGTTACTTTTGCGATTCGGTGTCCTTGCAAGAACAAGCATAACAATGTCCATTACACGACATGACCATTTTGACAGTTGGTAGTGAATGAAACCGCGCTGAAGAATGCAATTTTTTGCAATGACCATTACACGACATTTATAAATTGGTCCTTGTTAAAAGTAAATTTGTCGTTTCGGGGACATTTATAAATTGAGTGACTATCATATTGTCTTTTTTTTCTCTAGAAAATATTCACGAGAGGTATGTGTGCGAAGTTTTTCGATAAAATAATTTCAATTAAATATAATATAATAAAATTATAGTTATAACAGGTAGGTATGTCGTACTACAATCGAAAGTTGCAGATGGCGATTCTCGCAGCACATACATATATTGGAGAGCAGCGACGACGACGACGACGACAACAACCAAGGGCCAACACGAAGAGTTCGTTCTGTGTGGTCCAAAAGAAAGTTTAGAGTGGGAACAGAGCAAATGCACGCAAGGTTGTCAAAATCTGATGTCACTTTGGCAGCTCATTGAAATTTAACAACAACAAATCCACCCTGAAAAGTGGACATTCAAAGCAACAATGTCCCGGCAGAAATTCGTGCTGTTGCATTGTTGGGACATGGTCTTTGCAAGGACCAGATGTCAAAAAAATGTGTCCTTGTGTCCCATCAACAATGGAAGGACCATTACACGGTCCTTGTAATTTGTCTTTGCAAGGACACATGACATTGTGACATTGTGTCGGACATTGTGTCGGACATTGTGGTTGTCCTTGCAAGGACAGCATTTTACAATGTCCATTACACGACATGTCGATTTTAGGACAGATAAATACTTCATAATGACGTCAGACTGTCCTTGCAAGGACCATTAAAAGGACCGTCTAATGGTAGCTTTAGTAGGATTTTTTTTTGGTTTGATGGATTTTGGTGGAAATGTATGGCAGCCATCTTTAATTTGAGTTTTTTTGAATTGATGTGATGGATTTTGTTGGCCTTGAAGAGGAAATGTATGAAAACGTTCATATTTCATGTGGAAGCCATGGTTGCCAATAAATACATTTTTCTAGCAAAATAATAATGTTTGGTGATTTAGGTAATTATTGTGGGGCTTGCACTTTAGTGTATAAATGCACTAAAGGATTATAGGTATGCGGTATTTTAGGATTATATAAGGTATAATAAAATTCGAGGACGTGTACATGGGTTGAAACAAAAAAAAAAGCACATGAATTCTAGAATAACCTATTAATAGGTAGGTATATATGCAACCTACTTTATTTGATTGCCGCTTTTCTTAGATAACAATCGTTTTACATGATGTGACTTCATAAGTACCTATATTCTGAAATACTAAAAACGAGGAATTTCTAAAACTCTTTCTTTTCAAATAATTTTAACCTTCCCTTTCCTAAAGAAAACTAGATTTATATATGATTTTTACAACGATTGCACAAATGACTAGAAAGAAAAACAAATTTTTACAAATGCATAGGTACGCAAATATTTACCCAGGAAATTACTATTAAAGTTCAAAAAAAAACCTTATACATTTTGCAGAAACCCGTAGAGGTGGCAATCATATCGCAGTACGTTTGAAATTTTTGCAGCAAGATTTTTCACCGTTCTAACATCCATAGCTGAAATTGTTATTGAGTGATGTTTTTTTATTGGGAAGTGATTGTGTGAGTGTATTGTGTTGAAATTCAAATTTGGCAAATTCTTGCTCACTGAACTGGTCATAAATATTTGCAAGAAAAATGTACGAACTTGCTCTAATGTCTGAGAATTGTTTATTGGCTGCATAATTTATATTCAAAATTATTTCGAAAATTCTTCTATTTTTCAAATTCAATAAAGAGTTTTCTCAAAAAAATTAAGTAATGCAATAAAATCTAAAAATTGTTTTTTTGGAAAACTTTTTGAAATCATTTTTCAAACAAAATTCAAAAACGCCAGTTCATAAGTATTCAGCAAATACATTCATATATAATTTTTGAAAAAAATTAATGGGCAGTTTCTAAAATATTAACTTTTTTCAAAAAATTAAAAAAAGCTTTTAAAAATACAAAAAAATATTTTTAAGAAATATCGGTATGCAGTATAAATTGAGCTACCTACACCTTTTTATGTGTGAAATTTCAAAAGTATCGGTTGAGCCGTTATTGAGATAGTCCAAAGTAAAAAAACGTTCCTATGGAAAGTAGGTAGGTACCTTTTTTAGACATTTAAACCTAACGGTTATATGACAGGTACCGACATTTTTTGTTTTACAAAAAAATTTAATTTCCCCTCTGTAGGTACCTACAATATCTAAAAAAAACTCTACGATATAAAAAAAATTTTTTTTTCCACGAATGCATAGCTTGCCTTATAGTATCTATAATCGCAAGTAAAAAATTGAAAATTGCCAAAAATATATAATATCAAAATATTTTTATCGGAGCCACCTTCGTTTTTGCGCCTACAAGTGAACAGTCGATTTTGTCTTCTTTTCTTATTCGAATGAAAGCTACTGTTGCACAAGCCTGTTCGCTTGCATCTACAAATATATGTAGTCGTACATCCGTGTCTATCCAGTCTGGGAGCTGCTTCAAGAAGCACCTGGGAATTCGAAAATTCTCAACTTGTGGAAGCAAATTAAGCCATTTCATCCATGCATCCCATTGATCATCGTTGATTTGTTCATCCCATTGTATTTGGCTTCGCCAAATGTCTTGCAAGACAATTTTAAGGTATACTAAAAAATTTGCAATGATGCCCAGTGGATCGTATATGGACATTAGAATCCTGAGGACTTCTCTTTTTGTAGGACACCATTCTCCACTCAAGACCTTCTTGCTGCCTTTGTTAAACCGAAGCGAAAATTTATACTCATCACTTTGAAGGCACCACCACATACCCAATTTTTTTTTTCGCTTACACATTCCGGGTTTAAACTTAGATCCTTTGGTTCGTTGGACGACTTTGGATTTAGTACCTTCATGACGTTAAAGGAATTCGATCTCCAGTTTCGAATCTCAAAGCCTGCCATCGAATGTATTGTGGATATCTGTTGAGCCAGCTGTACTGCTTCCTCTTCACCATCTACACTGTCCAGTAAATCATCCACATAGTGATTCTTGATGATGCTTTGTACTGCTCTGGGAAACTCTTCTTTGAACTGCAAGGCATTGTGATTCTTGACGTACTGCGCACAACTGGGTGAACATGTTGCACCGAACGTCATCACCTGCATCACGTACGTCTGAAACTGGGAAGTGGTATCGTCTCGCCACAAGAATCGAAGGACGTGTTGGTCTTCTGATGGTATGCTTATCTGGTGATACATCTCCTTTATGTCTGCGGACAAACCAACCTTTCTTTCTCTGCTCCGCAATAGTACACCAAGTAAAGATGAATTCCAGTCGACACCTTTCATCAATAACGTGTTCAACGATACCCCGTTCACCATGGCTGCGGCATCCCAAACGATACGAATCTTGTCTGGCTTATTCGGGTTTAGAACTGGAAAAATAGGCAAATACCAGACTCTTGCCCGATGCTCTTGAAGTTCCTCAGAAGTAAGTTTTCGGATGTATCCTTTTTCTTCGTATGCTTTTATCTGTCGCGTCAAGTTTTCTTTCAGATCTCTGTCTTTGTCCAACCGCTTCTCAAGACATCGCATCCTACTTATTGCCATTGGTTTGGAGTTAGGCAACTTTATGTTTTCATATCGCCACAGAAATCCAGATTCGTATCGACCCTTCGACAGTTCCTTTGTCTTTTCATTCAGGATACCCTTGGCTCGTTCTTCTTCTTGGATGGTTTTGGAGTCTTGGCGCTGATATTCCCAAACTGTCCACCAAAAAAATTCTTTGACCAATTGATGAAGTTCAACATCCGGCTGGCATTCGCATACGTGACAATGTCGCTCAAACCCTGATGCATCAACTGGCCCATCATTGGTCACCGAAAACACAGTCCATCCGAGTCGGCACTTCACTGCGATTGGATCTTCTTCTGTTGCCTCCCGAATTTTCAGAGGAACCGCTACGTGCCAATTCTTCAGCCCAATAAGTATGCCTGGGTTCGCATTTTCGTAAGACTCGACTGGCAAGCCTTTAAGATGAGGGAACCTCCTTGCCATAAGTTGATAGTCCAATGACTGAACGGGCAAATTCAAGCTCTGCACGGTCCTAACGTTGGAAATGTTGAACCTTGGAGCGTTGGGATGAACACCCGCGATCTTTAATGATACCCGCTGCGACTGTCTTTCTTGACGTGAGACAGTTCCACTCCACTTCAAGCACAAGGGTGCAATTTCTCCGTCTAGCTGTAACTGCCTTGCCAAATTTTCATTTAATAATGTACTGGATGACCCTTCATCCAAGAAGGCATACGTCCGGATTTGTTTTTCATCATTTGATAATATTACAGGCAGTATTCTCAAGTGGACTGATGTACAAGTGATGTGATTCATGACGTTTTCATTTGTCGTTTCTGGATGCTGTGGGTCTTGACGTATATTATGCAGAAGTGGGTGGTGTCGGCCGTTGCAACCAGCTTGAGAACATATGACTGGTGCCGTGCATTTGTATGGGTGCCTCTTCAGGCACTGACGACAAAGTTTGGCTGCTTTTACAAAGTCCCAACGTTGGTTCACATTCCACTCAATGAAACGCGAGCAAGTTGAGTTTGTTTTACAATTGCACTCGCACACTTGGCACTTTTTGTTGGAGTGTGGATTTGCTTTTTGTTGCTTGGTGTGAGCATCCGCATGGATATTCATGTGTTCATTTTTGTTCCTGGACTTCGTCGAAAACTCTTTGGTATTGAACCATCTCTTGGTCGGCATGACGTCACATATGTCTCCAACAAGGGAATGCAACCAATCTCCCAGAACGCAAATGTTGTTGAAGTCTTCTTCTGTGCGTCTGTGTGACGCCCAAGAAAGCTGGAGTGTAGGTGGAAGTTTCTCTACCAGACTTCTCATTAAACTTGGATCGCGCACATAGTCTTAGAGATCAGCTTGTTCTAATGTTGTACACAAATTTGTGACCGCAACCGCATAATCCAGCACGGATTCCACCTTATCCAACTTCGGTGGGTTCATCTTTTTTATTCGATCAATGTAATGTTCCATTATTATTTCCGGTTGGCCAAAATATCTTCTGAGTGTAGATATTATTATTGGAACACAGTTTGATATCGTTAATTGCGCTTCGATAACCTCTCGGGCCTTTCCCTTCAGACAACGTTGCAATCGAAGAAGATTTTCGCTTTTTGTAAAGCCACACGCTACTGTAGTTTGATTGAAGGTGCTAATGAAAACTGGCCATTCACTTGGATGACCAGAAAATGCCGGGAGTTCTCTAGACACTACATTTCTGGTAGCCATCTGCTGCTGCGTTAGTTTAATCGGATCATCGAGAATTCCACACTCATATAATGGAACAGGTTTCACGGATTTTTATCGGCATCTTTCCTGTGGTAATTCATTTAGGTATTTATTAAGAACTGACTTACCACACGGTTGGTCCACAAATTTATTTTGTTGAACTTTTTCCTGTTGGGCAGCGTCGTCCCTTCCTATTGACACCACGGAAGCCGTTCCGCTTGCTGACAATTTTTCTCGAATCTCTTGTCGCTTTGAATTGATTGCATGTCGCTTCTTCAGAATGCCATCTTCTTCCTCCAGTAGTCGTAGCTGTTCACGAACCTTCTCGGATTGATTTGACTTGTTTGTTGCTGCTTTGGATACCACGGTTGGGGTGGTAGATGCTTGCTTTGAACAAATGGCACATTTCCATTTATCATCTTCCGCAACTTCGTCGCCAACTCCAGCACACGCATAATGAATCCACTTGCAACATTTGGTACATTCTACCATGTTGGTGGATGAATGTGCCTCCTTGCAAATGGGGCAAACTTGCTCCACTATTGTTGTATCATTCGTTGGCGTAGACATTTTTTTATACTTGTGCAAAATTTTTTGAGAAATGTTAAAAAAACTTCAACTTCAATAACAAGATATTTTTGTAGTATTTTTTAATTGCTTTCTTTAATTTCTTTTTCTTAAAAGTGAACATAAATTGTTATCATTAATTAATATTAAAACACATATATATTTTTTGGTAGCAAAAAAGAAAAACTCAAAAAATTGTCTTTATTTTCCGGCGTCTACTTATCGAATAGAATGTTCTCGAACAAATTGTATCTTTCGTGTTTCGTCTATCTGTTGGATACTATATTTCTTCTTCTCTTCTTTTGTTGCTACATCTTGTACCTTTTTGTATATAAATTTAGGGGCGCTGCCATCAGTGTTTTTCTTAACAACATAAGAAACTATTTTATTTTAATTACCTTATTGGTTTGGACCATTTTGCATATATAGCGACTGGTCAGAAGCAAATGATAAAATTTGACGTTTAAGCCTAGTACTCAGATCGCGCTAAACTAAATTTTATATCTACAATATTTATCTCTACACACCTTTGCTAAAAAGGCGCGCTAAATTTTGAAGTTGGAGAGATTAAAGACACTATAAGGCAAGTTATGGATTCATGCAAAAAAAAAATGTTTGAGATAACAATCAAACATAACTGTTTGCGAATAAACGGACTGTATGTTTTATGTGTATTTATGTATGTGTAATGTAAAAGTAATTGAATGGTTAAAATGACTTGAATGATTTATGATTGGATTCAGGTGTTTTGGGTTGATTAATCCTGAACATCCCGGCTCCCCTGGAACGAGTTTCAGGACATGGGTAATAGTGCCAACTTGGTGATTGAACGAACAAAGGTTCCACCGTTCGTCTTTATTGTTGCAACTCGTACTCGACCATCAATTCCTTGAGTTGTTGCTTCGACCCTCCCTAGTAGCCACTTGGTTGGCGGAATATTTGTCTCCTTTAAAATAACGAGATCTCCCGGTTTAAGGTTTGGGGTTGCTTGTTTCCATTTTGGTCGTTCTGGGAGTGCAGTGATGTACTCCATATGCCATCGTTTCCAGAATCCTTTAACCATGTTCTGAAGGTGATTCCAATGGGAGAGAGAGATTTGCACCCAGCGACAAATTTCACCCTAGCGGCAGTTATTAGGTACATAATTCTGCCTATCCGCTTCAACAGGGACATTTATTTTTGATAAAGCGATGATGAGATCTGAAGTTTTACAGTTGCATGATCTAACCGCTAGAGGAACTTATTTCGGAGGAAATTGCTCGATTTAAGGAAATAAATCTTTAGTGCTGCCCTCTACTCACGAATAAAGGAATCCGTAGGATTTTGCATTCAGTTTGGTTAAGATGCACCCATTACCTCATTTACTTATTTCTTCATGATACGTGATGGTCTCAAATCGAATTATGGCGGTTATTACTTCCGGCATTTTTGTCTCCGCTTTGTTAGAATTATTCGTTCCAATGAGACGCTTTGCCTTGTTCTCTTTCGCATTCTCTTCAAGAAGTTTCTCGAAATTATAGACAGTAGTAGAGCGGAATTTCAGTTTGATCTAGGTCAAAAAGGTATCGTCCAGACCGATCCCAACTAGATAAAGTACATTTCCGTGAAACACACTTTTCCGACTTTTGTGACGGATATTCAGCATTGAACAAGTGAGATTTCTCAGAATTTCGGTATCTATAATTTAGATATGTCACTGAGCGGTGAGTTATAGAAAGATTCTTTTCAAGTATAACAGTTAAGACACTTAAAAAAAATCATATCGATGTTGAAAAAGGCAGTTTTCAGTCAACATTTATCCATATTCTTGATACGACTAGTATGACAAACGTCATATCCGCAGTATGAAGGGGTAGTAGTTGGATATGTCAAATGAGACATTCAAACTGACAGGAATTGCGAACTTCAAATCGAAAAATTACTCCATATGTCAAAGTAAATAAGAAACACAAATCATCACTCAAACTCATTTAAGAATCTAAAAAGAAAAGTAGAAGATAGAAATCATCATAAATAACAGCTGCTAATGTTTATTTCAAATAAATAAGTCAATTGATGAAAAGTTACAAAACTCAGTCAGAGAGATAAATTACTTTCGATAACAAAAAGAACGCGTATGTTACAAACTGAACGCTATCCCAGAAACCACACCCAAATGATCTGGTACTTTTCTCTGAAAAACCAAACTTGAGCGATGGCGTCTGAGTTAGTCTGTGTCTCGCCCATTCAATTTCATACTTTCATCCCGTCAAGTTCACTTTAAGAAAAAGTTTTTTTTTTTGATAAAGTTTAATTTTGCGCAGCAGAATATAGTGCAATAAATACATCCTAAATACTTTAATAATATACTTACGCGAGTGCTTTTTATATTATTTCCTTAAATAAGGAACATTTTTGGTTGATTGCTGAAGGCAATCCAAATCAATTTTTGGTCGATAAGAAATTCCCTAGAAATAGGTAAGCACATTTTTTTTTTTTTTTTTTTTTTACACTATCAGTTCTCGAGAGTAAGAAGCCTATATCAAGCATTAACTTACAATCAGAGATTACCCAACACATATTATGTGCTCACTGGCTACATCATTTAGTGCAGGTGTTAGTTGTTAGTAAGCAAAATATACAAATAGCATAACACAAGCACAAAAAATAAAACATTAATAAACACATACATTTATACAAAATAGGTACAAAAACATTGAGAACATACAAAACATAAACTATGAGCGTGGTGCACTGGTTTTAAATGTTTTTTTTAGAGAGGATTTACTAATATTAAAATCAACAATACTTTTATTTGAGTTGAAAAGTTTGCACATGCGGGTAAGAGGTTCATTCATGCCATAATTAGTACAGTGTTGGGGACAATGCAATAGCTCTAATCTACGAAGATGATGAGCCCCTCCGCGATAGTTAAAACCTACACATGATAGAAGATCGGGTGAGTCCAAAGATCCCGTTAAAAGTTGGTGAATAAAAATAACATCATTGTTAATACGCCTTTGTGACAAAGTTTGAATCTGTAGAAGTTAAATCCGGTGTTCGTAAGGTGGGAGGTTGTATGGATCTGCCCAGGAGAGACCTTTTAAAGCAAATCGAATAAAATTACGCTGAACTGCCTCTATCCTAGACTTATGAACTTCGTAGAAAGGAGGATTTTAACAAATCCCAACGTGGAATTAGCTTTTTTAACAATAAAGTTGATGTGTTCCGTGAAACTCAAGTCTGGGCTAAAGTTTACTCCCAGGTCTTTAAAACTAAAAACGCGATGCAAAACTTGTGAAATGTAATAGCCGTGTGTACTTGGTACCCGTTTCCTTGAAAATGTCGTTGTCTGACATTTCGCTGGATTCAGGCTTAAACAATTTTTGCTACACCAGATAGCAAATCTGTCGATGTCGGCTTGCAATTCTACGCGGTCATTAGCTGAGTTAATAGATTTGAAAATTTTCATATCATCAGCGAAAACAAGGATCTCACTAGAATGAATACACGAAGTTACGTCATTGATAGCTAGTATAAACAGTAACGGACCAAGATGGCTGCCTTGTGGGACTCCTGATTTTGCTGGGAAAGGGCTAGAAAACGAATTTCTGAACTTAACTATGTATGATCTGTTTCGGAGAATTGAATATATCCAATTAACAAATCCTACAGGGAAACCTAGAGCTTTCAATTTGAAAATGATAATTTCAGGTGAGATTTGGTCAAAAGCTTTTGAGAAATCTGTGTAGATACAATCCAGCTCATGTCCACTCTCTAATGCCTTTGAGCACTTGTTCATAAAGGTTAATACGTTTGTGACAGTAGACCGCTTCTGCATAAAGCGTTGTTGATGGCAGATTAAATGTTTGCAGAAAAACGTTATACTATCACAAACTACTTGTTCGAAAAGCTTTGGAATAGAGGACAGTTTAGAAATCGGTCTGTAGTTGGTAATATTGGACTTATTACCCTTTTTGAAGACGGGAGTAATGAATGAATCTTTCCATACTTGAGGAAATTTACCGGACTTCAGGGATAGCATGAAAAGGAATTGCAACGGAGAAGCTAAAACGGAGGAACATTTTTTTAATATTATGGGAGGAATGCCATCAGGACCGGGAAAGTAATCATCTTTCAGCAATGAAAGATAATGCAAAACTTTATCAATATCAATTTGTATGTTGTTAAAAGTGGTTTGGGGGAAATCACGGGAGTAGTCAAAGAAATCAAAGTCTATATTGACAGGATTTTCAATAAAGGACTAACTGAAATGCTTTGCAAACGCACTGCATATCTTAGGTGAGCTTGTCAAAGCGGAATCTTTGTAAACAAAGTTCACTGGATACCCATCAGACTTCTTCTTTAAATTTACAAACTTGCAAAATCTCTTTGGATCAATCTTCAACGAAATTTCCATTTCCTTTACATATGCTGCATATAGGTTTCTGGAAAGTAAATTAAACTCTTCAAAAAGTGCAAGGAACACATTTTGATCAGAAATTGAAAGACTTTTAATGTAACACTTCCAAGCCTTATTCCGTTTGTTGCGAAGAGATTTAAGCTCTTTCGGGTACCACGGATGGCTGGAGTTGATATTTTTAGATATCTTAAAAGGAATTGAATTTATCAAGCAGCTATTGAAAATTTCGTAGAATTGAGTAACTGCGTCGTCAATGTTAGAGCAAACATGAATATTCGTAATATTAGAAGCACTCAAATTGTCGTAAAGTAATTGAAAGTCAGCTTTACGGAAATCAAGTGAATAAGAAGAGTCTTCGGCATTACTGTTATTAAGTAAATTGCTGCTCATATCAAAAAATATATCCAATGGGGGATGGTAGGAGTCTACGTTAGAAATGGCAGAGGTAGATTCTACCACTACCGTACTAACAGCGTCAGAAGAAAAGACTAAATCGAGAATTCGATTTCTAGAATTATTAAAACAGTTTACTAGCTGTAAGTCAGTAGAGGTTATGTTGTCCAAAAGAAGAAGTTCCTGTTGCGAAGAAGTCAAGGCAGGTTCTAAATAGGACTGGTCTTCAGAAGGGGTCCACGTAATGTTAGGTAAATTGAAGTCACCCAACAGTAAAATGTTGCTATTTGAACTGGCAATATCAATCATATGATCAAGAATTAACGATAGCTCGGCAAAAAGTGACGCAGAACTTTTCGATGGAATATAAACATTAATAATAAAAAGATCATTTGATTGAAAAGAAACCTTAACACAAATGAGTTCAATTGAAACATTAAAGGGTTAAGAGACAAAAGAAGATGAGATGCAATTACGAACAGCAATTAATACACCACCACCCACTTCCTTCGGCTTATCCACATGACGATCCTTTCTGAAAACAGAAAACTCATCGTCGAAAATTTCTGTGTCCAAAACTGAACTATTGAGCCATGGTTCTGTGAAAGCAAAGATATCATGTGGAAAAGCTTGAGAGTTTTTAAAAACTTCAGCAGATTTGCTGCGTATCCCTCTTACATTTTATTAGAAGAGGGTAATCCTATTAAGTTTTTTGGAGCCGATACTTTAGCAACTCGATTATTGAGATTTTTTGATCGAACTACAAATTCTTTGACAAGTGTACCGGGAGGCGAAAACTTATTGTCGCAGAGAGGACCGAAAAATTATGGAGGAGTAGTTATCCTGAACGATGACACGAAACTGTCAGGCTTACTGATTTTATTGCATTTTATAGCTGACGCACTCGAAATGCAGTTATTAGCAACAAGATGTCATTGGATTGGAGTTCAGGGTCAAGTCGGGATACAAATACTAATTTTGGCTCAGGAACAGATTCTATTTTTTTGGGAGGTTCCGAATCGTTGATGTTATTAGTATTAGTCTTAGTATTAGTATTAGAACAACTTGATAATATTTTCGATTCAGAGCAAGATGGGGTAGTGCTGGCTAAATCAATGGGAACCGCCACCGCCGGTGCATCGATATCGGCTCTAGAGTTTTTGACGGTGATTAAATCTACTTCTTGAAGGGGAGGAGGCAGTGGTATACTTATTGGAATGACTCTCCTTGAATTTGGGCGCTTTGGGTCTGGGGAAGGAATTTTCAATGACGATGATCCTTCACGACCCCTTTTCTTACCCTTTTTGAGAGCAGACTTGGTGAGTATAGAAGAAGAGGGGTTACTCGGGGACAGGGATGAAGGCTGAATAGAGTCAGGATCTAACGGCTCTGTTGACGTTGATTTGCTAACAGTTTTGATAGGGGAAGGAATTGAAACTACATTTGCTACAACTGAGTTAAAATTTTCATGTAAAACATCAAAGTTCTTAGCAATTTTTATAATATCATCCTTAAAAGACATTTTGAAATTTGCGATAAGGATATTTTGATACAGGTTTTGCAGTACCAAAAAGCAAATCTTGAAGAATTTATTTTATCAATAAAACTGTTAGTTGAGCCTTAGCAAGCAAAAAGAGGAGTTGAATTCGAGTGCTCTGTACATTTCTCAGCTGAGCAGACCATTTTAGTATATAGAAATGAATGAGGAAAGAAAAAAAACTAAAAAAAGTAAATCTTATCTTAATTAAAAAAATTACGAATTTTGAAGTTGAAACCGGAATATATATATAAAAAAAAAGAAAAAAAGTTAAATGTTCGAACTCGGCTAGGATTCGAACCGCAGATTACAGAATCCCAAAGTAACGCGCTCAGACAGACTCGGCCGTCAAGTCGACAATAGAGCAATAATTAATTTTTTACAAAAAAAACTACCAAATGATTAATTTGATACGTTATAAGTAAAATATGAAAGCTAGGATTAAAAGCTGTTTTTTTTTTTAAATAGAGGGGAAAAAAAGTTTAGTTAAAGGGGAAGTAAATAGCTTGTTATATAATTATAACGGGTGATTTTTTAAGAGGTTTAGAACTTTTTTTAAAAAAAAACACAAAAAATTCGAAAAAATTAATGAAATATTTATTTGAATCGATAGTTTGAACCTTGCAATTTAATGCTTAAAGATAATTTCATGCAAATGTTGACCGCGGCTGCGTCTCAGGTAGCCCATCCGCTGAGTCCAATTTTGGCATACTCTTTCACACATATCGGCCGGTATCTCACGAATGAATGCATGGATGTTGGCTTCCAGTGCGTCAATCGAAGCGGGCTTGTCCCTATAGACATTAGCCTTGACATACCCCCCCAAAAAATAGTCTAATGGTGTCCAATCGCACGATCTAGGCGGCCAATTGACCGGCCCAAAACGTGAAATTAACTGTTCACCAAACTCGCCTCGCAATTGCGCCATTGTTTCGCGTGCTGTGTGGCATGTGGCACCGTCTTGTTGAAACCACATATCATGCAAGTCAACTTCTATTTCGGGCAAAAAAAGTTTGTTATCATCGCTCGGTAGCGTTCACCATTGACAGTAACGCTGCGATTCGCATTATCTTTGAAGAAATATGGCCCAATAATGCCGCCGGCCCATAAACCGCACCAAACAGTGGCTTTTTCGGGATGCATTGGTAGCTGTTGCAATGCTTCTGGCTGATCTTCACTCCAAATGCGGCAATTTTGCTTATTTACGTACCCATTCAACCAAAAATGAGCCACATCGCTGAACACAATTTGAACAATTTGAACATTTCGAACCGAGCACGAATTTTGATAGTAAAATTCAATAATTTGCAAGCGTTGTTCATTTGTAAGACGATCCATGGTTAAATTGCAAACCAAACTGAAGCTGTTTGACAGTGACACAAGGTACTAAACACACGTCAGCTGTCAAAACCAGTGTTGCCAAAACCAAACCAGCTAAAAAATCACCCGTTAAAAGCACTAAATTGTAAGAAAAAACAAAGATGCTTGAATGACGCTTACCAGAGCAAACAAAAAACAATGACAATTATTAAATTACCTAATAAAATCACAAATTTAAATCACCACACATATTACGAATGCTTTAAAATAATAATACTAGACAAATTATTATATAAAAATAGTTAGATCATGCAAAAAACAGATTAATTCAAAGGAGCTTAAATTCAACGCGACCACCACAAATATAACCAGTGCTGCCACTGGTTATGTTAAGTTTTCATGGTAATACCATGCTACATGCATTTCTTTGATTTCCAAAGAACATGCTTATTGTTAAATATACGGAAAGAATTTTTAGATCAGATCAAGAAAAATGAGCTGCAAATCACGAAAATCTTATGCACTTTCTCACCCTAGCTCGGGGTTTTGTAAATTACGACTCCTTGTTGAACGAAATGAAGATATTGACAAAAATAGCAAATTATCACTTTTTTGGGTCAATAATTCGATCCTGAGAAATAAAACATTGCCATCGCGAATCGAAAATTGATCCAAATTTTTATCAATTTTATATTTACTCGATTGTAAATTGCAAAAAGCGAGTCGTAGATTTCCATCTTTTTGTTTTGAATCAAAAATATGTTTTTGAAAAAATGAGTGGTAAAGTCGTAAATTGCAACCTCAATACTCAATCTGTAGCAAATTATATCGCTTTGAGAGAGAAGCAACGTTTTCTATTTATTGAAAAATGTAACTTTTACTTACTTGGCTGATTCTAGGAATCGAACTCGAGACCCTCTATTCTATATTCTGGTGGAATATCATTTCCCGCTGAATCCGAATGGCTTACAAAGATCCACTTTTAATATTAACCAGATTTATTTTTCGAGGATTTTATATTTCCTCAAAAGAGACAGAACCAAAAAAAAAAGATAATTATTAGTTGGAGGCAGGGATCGAACTCCGGACCTTCGACGTAGGCGTCAGACACACTTGAGTTGATTTTAATACTCAGTGATTGTAAATCACGAAACAATTTTAGCAAATCCAGATTGGTAAAAAGTATAAATGGGAATTAGCTATTCCCTAGTAAATTGCGACAAAAAGGTTGTAATTTACTTTGAAGGGCACAAGCTTGAATTATAACTTTTAATTGTAAATCTCAACTTAGGAATTGGTGTAATTTGCGATGAATTGAAAGTTAAATTGCCATATTTTTCTATCAGTTTCGAATCAAAGCGACGTGATTTACAAGAAAACATGTTTTGTAAATTGCAACTGAATATTTCGCAATTGGTGATTTTTCAATTCTTTCCGTGCACCTACCACATATCCTGTGAACATTCACACATCATTTCATCCGTGGAATCCTGAAAAACAATAAATAAGTGAAAAATCCATTCATACGTCTTTTGCCACATGAAAAGTTGGCTCCGCCAGGTAAAGTTTTTTTTTATTTTTAATAAAAAGACCCCCTTCACAAGAAGCGACTCGACCGGACATTGGCGCCAAAGAACTCCCGTCCAAAGAACTCTGAATGCGAAGCAGCACTTTTTGAAGCACTATTTTGGATCAACGTTGTTGAAACGCGGCACTTTTACGCCCACGCACGGCGGTGACGCAACATTTTCGTCGTTAACATATACGCTTTATCCTTAGAAGTTATTCATAGATATTTTTATACTTACGTAGTGTTTTATCTACATACTTACCTTGATAATAAGCTATATTTTTAAGAAAAGAAAGTGAATTATAAATTGGATATTTACCTTAATGTTTTTCATGTGTTGTCCTCAATTTGTGTAGTGATCATACCAGAATCTTAAGTTTTTTGATATTTCATACGTATCCAGTTCACTCGAAAGATTCTTCAAAGTTTTTTTTGTGTTTGAATAAAGTTTAGAGTGTTCAGTAATCTCGATACAGTTGTAGATCGTTTTGGATCGTGTATTCGATCGGAGAAATATTCTTTTTCCAGAGTTTCTTGTGAAACTCCTTAATTACTTATTCGTAGCTAAGTCTTGATTCAAGACCTAGCCACCATATCCACTCAATCACTTCACGTGTACCGTCCTTATCGACTCACTTCTGTGGAACTTAGTTTTAGATAGATAGATAGATAGATAGATACAATTCTTTATTTCATTACATTCGTGAATACATTGATTATGACTTAAGAATTAAGACATGGCTTTAGTGCCGTCTGCCTGATAGACATTTCACATACGTTTGATAGTAAATCATGAAAATTAATACAATGCGATTAAAGAACATTTTTTGTTTAAATAAAAATATAAATTCTTTGAAAACAGTAAAGATAGGATGTACTATTAAAAATTTTCAAAATATTAGTATAATACAATATGCAAACAATGCACATTGTCAAAAGATGCTAAACAGTTTTTGATCAATTTTAATGATTTGAAACATAAAATGTACAATTTTAAAATGATTTGAAACATAAAATTCACAATTTTAAAATGATTTGAAACAAAAAAAGGGCTAAAAAGCACTAACTGGATATGAAGCGACGTGATTTACAAGAAAACATGTTTTGTAAATTGCAACTGAATATTTCGCAATTGGTGATTTTTCAATTCTTTCCGTGCACCTACCACATATCCTGTGAACATTCACACATCATTTCATCCGTGGAATCCTGAAAAACAATAAATAAGTGAAAAATCCATTCATACGTCTTTTGCCACATGAAAAGTTGGCTCCGCCAGGTAAAGTTTTTTTTTATTTTTAATAAAAAGACCCCCTTCACAAGAAGCGACTCGACCGGACATTGGCGCCAAAGAACTCCCGTCCAAAGAACTCTGAATGCGAAGCAGCACTTTTTGAAGCACTATTTTGGATCAACGTTGTTGAAACGCGGCACTTTTACGCCCACGCACGGCGGTGACGCAACATTTTCGTCGTTAACATATACGCTTTATCCTTAGAAGTTATTCATAGATATTTTTATACTTACGTAGTGTTTTATCTACATACTTACCTTGATAATAAGCTATATTTTTAAGAAAAGAAAGTGAATTATAAATTGGATATTTACCTTAATGTTTTTCATGTGTTGTCCTCAATTTGTGTAGTGATCATACCAGAATCTTAAGTTTTTTGATATTTCATACGTATCCAGTTCACTCGAAAGATTCTTCAAAGTTTTTTTTGTGTTTGAATAAAGTTTAGAGTGTTCAGTAATCTCGATACAGTTGTAGATCGTTTTGGATCGTGTATTCGATCGGAGAAATATTCTTTTTCCAGAGTTTCTTGTGAAACTCCTTAATTACTTATTCGTAGCTAAGTCTTGATTCAAGACCTAGCCACCATATCCACTCAATCACTTCACGTGTACCGTCCTTATCGACTCACTTCTGTGGAACTTAGTTTTAGATAGATAGATAGATAGATAGATACAATTCTTTATTTCATTACATTCGTGAATACATTGATTATGACTTAAGAATTAAGACATGGCTTTAGTGCCGTCTGCCTGATAGACATTTCACATACGTTTGATAGTAAATCATGAAAATTAATACAATGCGATTAAAGAACATTTTTTGTTTAAATAAAAATATAAATTCTTTGAAAACAGTAAAGATAGGATGTACTATTAAAAATTTTCAAAATATTAGTATAATACAATATGCAAACAATGCACATTGTCAAAAGATGCTAAACAGTTTTTGATCAATTTTAATGATTTGAAACATAAAATGTACAATTTTAAAATGATTTGAAACATAAAATTCACAATTTTAAAATGATTTGAAACAAAAAAAGGGCTAAAAAGCACTAACTGGATATGATTTTAAAAGCTATTGCGGTAATTAAGAGCATACTTGCAAAAATTAAACAAATTTTGCCATCCCAATGATCCATTTAACACGTCATAACACTGACTTAAAGACAAAAAGCTGTCTTGAAAATGAAGACGACGTATTTCCTGTAACAACGGGCAAACTGCTATGAAATGATAACTATCTTCAATATCTCTTCGATTACAGAGATTACATATCTGCGGTCGATCACTTCTATGAGGAACAAAGTTAAGGTTTAAAATTTCAACTCTTGCTCTAAAAATGGTACTTATTGCCTCTGCCGAGAGTTCTTTTCGAAAGTATTTGGATTCTGTCGACAGTTGGTGATTAAAATTTTTGTAAATATTTCTGCTGACTGATGTTGATGCTCTGCTCAAGTGCTGTATGTAAATTTTCTCATCTATTTTTGCAATGAGTTTGGCGAATATACTTTGCCATTCATCCAGATTATTCTCACTTATAGGAAAACTTGTTTCGTGAACAACAGCAAGCTCATTCCATTCCTTGAAAGGAGATGAGTTCGTTCGAAGAAGCCATTGCATAATTGACCTGTGTAGGCCATTTTCTCGTCGCATTACTTTGGTTAGGTAGTCTGAATGTGCCTTAAGATTTTGAATATAGATAGGAGCTATACCAGATTCAACATGAATGGCATAAGTTGGTGTTGAGTTCGGCAACCTAAACAACCTTTTAAAAAATAGTCGTTGGATTTTCTCGAAATCTTCCAGGGTTGCGTATCCAAAAGCCTGAACTCCGTAGCACATGCACGTAGCACATGCACGGAACTTAGTTTTCCTATGTACTCTTTTACACATCGTTGTATACTCGTAATTTGGACATCCTCACTTTATAAGTTTTTTTTTTTGAGCATCATTAATTTTTTTTATTTTCACACTCAATTTTCACTATTTGTCCTGAGCTAAGACTCAAAATCTTCGAACCTTAGTGTTCATAAAATTCTTGAAGTTATATTAAATTACTCTTTTATTGTTTCCGAAACAATACAGTACTTAAGACATTGTGTCACATTTACAGATTCTCGATACTAGAGATCATTCTTCGGTGGTTATACCTACCTTTAGTATCCTTCGTGCATAGCACTTGATCACATATATGTATGTATGTTCTAATTTTGTCTGATTGTTAATGACTTTTTTTTTTGTACTCAAAGGTACATAGTGACTCCAAAATTTATAGAGTGACTCTTTGGTTAGTCATATCTTTGGAAGAAAACACTCAGTGTCAGTGTTTATAGGAACAGAAGATACAATTTGTTCCCGAGTTGAGACGTGATTATATATATATATATATCGAAGATTTTCGATAGTATTTTGTATACTAGTGTAGTTATATTCAAATATACTCTAACCTAAACATTTTGTTTCAGCGACTGGTTCCAGTGGTGCACTTCTGCGTTCCCTTCGTTTGACTGAACTATATTGATTCATTTAGGGGCCAGTTATAGCTATAATTGAAATGCATACGTGAAACACAAATCAGTGGAAATGTGTTGCTTTTTTTGACAAGTCAGTTATAGCAATCCTTGACTTTAATGCTGTCAGAGGAAAGCTTTGTCAGTGAAATTAAATGTCAAACACCTTTGTCTAGTTCCAGATATTTTAGTTTCCACGAGTTTCAACGTATGTTGATGATAATTAGGCACAGCTATTAAAATAATTGATAGTATTTTACTGTTTTGGGAACTGTGCTATTTATTGTTTGTCTTTGCCGCTGAGTCAGGAGCAAAAGTAATATTTTGTGAAGTTGTATTATTAATAAAACAAATATGAATTTAAACAAAAGACAGAAGCTTTTGATGTTGTTAACAGTGTACAGTTTATAAAAAAAAACAAAGTTGTGTTTTAAGAAAACGTATTTACCAAGTGCATCCATTGTTTCGTGCCCGAAAACTCCACGAGGAATATTTTACATTAATGTATCGATTGGAAAAATATCCAATGAAATTTTATGAATACTTTCGAATGAATAAAGATCAGTTTTATAATATACTAGCTTTTGCCCGCTACTTCGTACGCGTGGATTTTAGAATAAAGTAGGTATCTCAGTATATTTTTGTTTTTGCACAACCGGTTCAAAATGGGGGTATGCGTGGTATGAAAGATACGTACTTTACCAGCTCTACAGCCGTAAGATTTTTGGCGTCTGTATAATATTATTTCGAAGTATCATAACGGTTTAAATTGCAAAGTTGTAGAGTTAAGTTCTGAAGCAATATACCTAATTGGAATGCCCCCTTTCAAAACGATGCTACGCGCCGATACTGCTATTTATGGCAGCTCCGCTTCATCAGTTTTGGTCGTAAGTATTGCTCGTTCACCGTTCTTTATGGTTACATTATTTTTCGATTTCTGCTTTCTCTGAATGAGATATTGTCTATATATATGGTGGCAAATAGCGCCATCTATGATGTTTTTGATGCAACTTCTATTCAGAAAGACTAACTTATTTCTATTGTTTATGCCATTATGTAAGTGAGACGCTAACTTCCTTAAAATCATTGAATTTTGCGTTAAGTTCATTGAATAACGTACCATTGCAGCAATATTAAAAAAACCACCAGAATTAGATATTTTCCTGCGATAAAATATAGCCTATATTTTAAGTTGGCGAACTACCAATAAATCTGCGAAAACCGCATTCAATTCCATGCAGTAGTTTTTGCGTGATGAGCGTACAAACATACAGACAGACAGACAGACAGACAAAAATTCTAAAAACGGTGGTTTTGGCTTCTGTGGGTCTAATAGAGACTCCCCATATTAGTTTTGCATCTATATCTTCAATGTACAGACATCGACCCGTTACAATTTTATTATATGTATAGATTAGAAAAAATTCATAATGATATTAAGCCCAAAAACAACTTGTTTCGAACACCAAGAGACTATATCAGCTCCAAAGAGAAACTTTGTTTAACCTTGAGGTAAAATAAAATTAAGTGTTTTTTTTACATTCATGAAGAATCTTCTTTCAGATTCCTTGCTACTGGGGCAAGCTTTGCAGACCTATCGTTCCGCTTTCTGATGGGAAAAACCACTGTTAGGAGTAGTATAATCCAAACGATTACTGCTATCAATTACCATTTTAAAACGCTTTGCATGCCAACAGCTTAGAGTCCAAAGGATTGGAAAGATATAGCTGACGGTTTTTTAAAACATTGGAACTTTCCTAATTGTTTAGGAGCCGTAGATGGTAAACATGTAAGAATGTTTGCTCCTAGGAACTCGGGAAGTTTCAATTTTAATTATAAAAAATGCTTCTCTACAATCCTCATGGCTGTAGTCGATGCAAACTATAGATTTATGATGGTAAGCATTGGAGCCCATGGTTCAAATGCAGATCCAACTGTTTTTTCGTCCTCTCATTTCGGAAAATCTTGGACAAACAATCCAGCTGAATTGAAAGTACCTGCTGATACTCCTTTACCAGGTACAACCGACTCTCAACCCTATGTTCTAGTTGGTGATGAAGCCTTTGGTTTGAAGTATAACATGCTTACACCGTACCCTGGTTCTGGGCTGAGCAATAAGCAGCGGATTTATAACTATAGGTACTAACAATTCAATTTCACATTAAATGAAAAACATTACGCATCTCTTTCAGACACTCCAGAGTTAGAAGAATTGTTGAGAGTAGCTTCGGCATTCTTGCTCATACATGGAGAATATTGTTGAAACCACTTGAGGTCCAACCTGAAGTTGCCAAACCTTTAATATTGTGTTGCTGTATTTTACACAATTATTTGCAAATACCACAAAATCAACAGCAGATAAATGACTTCCCTTTGTCCCAACCACTTGTTGATCATATAACAAGAATGCAGCAGCCAGCTTCGAATGCAGTTGATATCAGAAACAAGTTTGCTGACTGGATGGTAAATGAAGGAGACGTATATTTTCAATATATAAAAGTTTATTGAGAAAGAAAAGCAAATAAATGTATTTTTTAAATAAATATTTTTTATTTATATTAGGAAAATAAAAATGCATTCATTGCACAGCCGTTTTCTTAAAACTAAAAACAAAAAACCTTATCTTATAATAGCAACGAAAAACAAAAAAGAATTCAGAGAATAATAAAAAAAAAACTAAAAATCATCGGCGAAGTCTGTAGCCAACAAAAGCAAAATTTTTTGTTGCAGTTCAAGTTGCTTCTTTTTTGAGAAATGTTCAACCTGTTTGCCTACTGATGCAAAGAACATTTCCATCGAAGTTTTGGATGTGCTTGGCACATCCGAAGCCTTTTCGATGGCATTGAGGACTCTGCCCAGATCATCCTCGTCATTTCCCTTCTTTCTTTTTTTTTGAGATGAACGGTTTGGGACAGGCTCATTTAGTTTCTTAGCCATTGGAACTGCCTCTTCTGGTGGAACGGATGGAACGGATTCTTCAATGATCTCAACTTCTAAAAATTCTTCAGCCGTGTTCGTTGATGGTTCTTGCGAATAGTTGCCACAATTCCTGCAAAATAAATATGTGATTATGATTGAATTATAAGAATAAAATAAAATACTTACTCTACCCGGAACTAAAAATTTCAGACTTTCAAAGTGAACCCACTTCGGCTTTGATGTTCTGCCGGATCCACTCGGTGTATTGGACTCTTCCCTAAAGATGGCACGGAAGCAGTTCCGAAGGAAATTCCATTTTTTTTGCATTCATCAACTAAAATAACACTTTATTAGCAGGTTTTAATCAAACAACAAATATGTACTTACCTCTTTTCCCCAAAACATCGGCTATGTCCTCCCAAGAACTGTCTCTTCGGGAGCGGTTGCTATATTCGGGGCTATTTTGCATGTAAATGCAGCAATGGTTTTTTACTTCGATGATCAATTTTGTCTCGAAGTCGCGCGTTTCGATTTTTTGTTTTAATTTTAATTCCTTAGAACTCATTTTTTAACTCTTTTCAAACAAACTCAAAGCTGAACACAAAAGAAAACAAAGAACCGCCAAAAAACAAAATTATTTTGAGGTTAGAGTTGATCAAAGAAATAAAAATTGACAGATGAGAACACAATGACAATTGATCACATCCAGTGGAACGATTGTGTTTCATATGCCAGGAACGAAAATCAGCTGTTCATCGAAATCGATTTGTGTCACTTAAATAATAAAATTGGATTTTTAGAGAAGTATTAATAAATATAAAAAATTTTATGCATTAAAAAAATTCTAAAATCCATTATCTTTATTTTGATACCAATAAAACACAGTTCTGTTTGTTAAATCGTCTTAAAATCAGAAATGAAAATTTTCACGGATGAAATTCAATGATAGCTATAACTGGCCCCTTAGATATATTTTGATACAATATTACATTTACATATATTTGAACAACTATATTGATGACATATATATACATACTATCATTTTCTATCTATCAATCTCTTCAGTCTCCTTCCATTGTATAAGCCCATGAGCTAACGTCTCATATTTACTTTGTTTTTGGATTTCGATAAAGTCACTGTATCCATTGGATACTTTGTTTGAGTAATTAGATTTTCTATCCAATGTATTTAGTTTTGTCCGTCCTTTGAACAATTTCTACTCTCAAAGCACGAATTCATTAATTTGAGAAAAAGATTTTTATGATCAACGTAGCTTTTAATAATTTTTTTTAAAGCGAGTCAGGAGAAACGATATGAAGATATACGCTTCTTCCTAGACAGATGAATTTTTTTTTTGATTTAAAGAAATGACAAATAAACTTATTCGCTTCTTCAAAAATAATTTTAAAAACCATCATTAAAAGAAGAATATCTTTTTTTTTGAGATTAGTTGATTAGATCCATTTATAATATAATTTTGAATGTGGATAAAATTCCATATATTTGAGAGAAATATGAAAGAAGCATTCTGCACAGAGTTAACAGCTATCATTGTTGATTCTTTCTCTGAAAAAGTATAAGGTAATCATTTATGAGATTAGTCATATAGATACTCAGATATTTAAAGGATTTAAAATACAATAAATAAGAAAATTTATAAAGTTTAAAGAAGAATTTAGTGTTGTCTTTCCATGCTGTCGGTTGACAGTGGTCTCTTTTTGGAAGTTGGACAATATGGTATGCTGATATTTATGTAAATACGTTGGGAGGAGTGGACAGCTCCAGTGTAAGATGTATTTGATTAATAACATTGTGAGGTAGTGTGTGAGGAACGAAAAGTAAGGTATTTCTTGTTCCTGTATGGTAGGTTGTGTGGATATCTTTTAAGAAGATATACTTGGTATGTTAGTGGATAAGATGTGAGTAGGCTTTTAGGTCTACTTCTTCCTTTTCGGTTTAGGGGTCCTACAAATGATATTTTTGGAATTCCTTTCCATAGGCAGTTAAGGGCAATTGGTGAAGGTATTTTGGGACGAACAGATGCTTTCTCTTGGGTGGGTAAATAGATGCCAGAGGGATCGTCTACACCCGTGATCTCCTCACCTTTATAAGTGGTTTAGGTGTAACCTCAAACCATAGGTCATCCAAACATAACAGTCGTCTCGCATTATGGATTGACAGAGCTACGAAAGCGCATGTATTCAAGTTCACCTATGAATATGGATTTTACGCTCACTTATCGTGCCCCTCTCCATATTAACGATACTTAAGGGTGGGTCTCCCATGTAAATGTAGGGTAGTGCGTGCATAAAACTTAATATATCTCCTACATTTGAAAAGATATTTTAATGAAATAAAATGTATTAATTAGTCAACAAATGTGAGCAGATATGCTTATCATCAAATAATTATTTATCATGATATTTATACTTTCAAAAGATAAAAACTTTAAATTTTTCGTAAAATTTAGACACAAATTATTATGTCCTATTAATTTTCCTCTGTTAAGTAACTTTTTATTTTCTTTTGCTTCAGTTTCTTAATCAGAATAAATAAGTTCTATTTGTTATAGAAACCAAAGTTTTTTTTTTATATATATATAATAAAATTGAGGTCAACCAAGGGGTCTTTTTTTTCTTTAGACAAGCGCAGTTTGTAAAATGTTCAACCAAATCGACCAAGATAATTTTTTTTAATATCATTGAAACTAGATGTTATCATGAACATCGATAAATATTTACTTTTTTTTAATTTACCGGTCTAGGAAGACCCAAAACAAAAAATAGCATATTTTTCATATGGGACGCTTTGTAAACCGCTTATTTATTTCAATTTAGGTAAAAAAAAAAATTATAATAATATTTGTTTAATTTGGAAGTATGCTATAGAAACATTTAATTTTTTTTTTTTTTATGTGCTTAAAATAGCAATTTAATATGTTAACATACTCACTTGTTTTTGTAAGTAGGGAAAACTTTTATCGTTTTGTTATTATTTTTCTATTTTTTTTTTGGAATTTTTTTCTTTTTGTATCAATTTAAAGAAAAATTATATCATTTGAAGTCACTTTACTATCTTATTTTAAAAAAGTATCTTTTTTACCTTTTTTGAACAAAAATTTCACACTTATGAAAATGTAGTTCACGAAATTGTCACCACAATTAATGGCGTTAACATAGATTCTCTTTTATTGCAACCTCTTTGTAAGAGAGTATTTCTCATTTTTTCTTATTTGATTTTTTGTTGGTTTGATTTTGGTTTTTCCTTTTCTTTGAAATTTGAATACCAACACAAAAATCAGCTGTACCTGTTCTTATAAGATCATTGTTCCATGCATTTTTGAATGATTCGGACAATTTTGGTGACAAATCGATAGATGATTTTTAATTTGTGGTTATAAAAAAATATTGGTGTTATTTTGTATGACTATAAAGAGTCTTGTGATTGTGACACATTAAAATTTTGATCAGTGCTGCTCATATTTAAAAAAAAAAAACAAATAAACAATATACGCACATAGTTTTTCCAATCTGAGTGAAAAAAAAAAAAAACATTTAAAAAGTTATGCCTCGTAAGGTGACAAATGCATCCCAGATATTTGGGCTGAAAAAAAGGAAATATCCCTTTCAAAAAGTTAATAAAAGGTAACACTTTGCTTATATTATGAATAAATGTTTTTAGTTGTTGTGTTAAACTTTATTTTTGTGTACACAAATCGTGTGGTTAGGATAGGTAAGCGATGGGAAGGTATTTCGATGGTCGGTAGTAGTCCTCTTCAACGTATGTACCATGTACCTGTTGTAATATTTGTTTTTTTTTTTCATTCTCGCTCCTTATATTCTTTTCAAAAAGTACAGCATCCATTATTGTAAAAGGTGGGTGATTGATATAATTAGATTTGTCATCACCCAACAGGTAGGTAGTACCTACCTGTTGGGTGATATGAAAAATATTTTTCTATGCATGTCTATGTACCTACTAGGTACATAGACATGCATGGTATAATATTTTTCTTATGCGCATTGACGGGATATGTTATGTAGTCGCAGTTGCGCATAGGAATGTGTGTGACCGCAATGTATCTGCAGTGCGTTTGGTACGTGCGGAGGGAATGGGTGTTCTGTGTGAGAATGAATGAATGAGTGTCCGTAAATAGACCGGTATAAGCGGGTGCTGTACTCGTCGTCGTCCGCATAAATAGGTATTCGAGTGATTTTCTAAATATCGTGTGCGAGGAGAGGTCCTTTGTCATATCGATAAATAGATATGTACTAAGGTCGGAGAAGCATTGGTCGTTGCGGTGGTACATACATATATGTACATAGATATCAATACACATTGTGTGTTTTCTTATCGTATGTAGAAGAAGTAGGTTCGGTTATTTTTGAATAGCTTGGCAACAAAAAGTCATAGAGCCATACGGTTTTCAGTGTTGGATTTAAAATTAATGGGAGCATTGAATTCTGAGAACAAAAATAATACTTAATGACGTAAAATTTTGAAAAAACTAGTTTTAAAATTATTTAAAAAAAAATTTTTTTTTTCAAAATTTTGAGTTTGAAAGTTAATATTTTGAAAGCGGTTCACTAGAATAACTGATTTTAAAATTATGATGATAGAGAAGTCGAAAAAAGTGGGTCCGAAAATTCTGCCTGTCTGTTTGTCTGTCTGTATCGGCACCTACAGCCTAAACGGCTAGACCGATTCGCTTCAAATTTGGTACATAGTATTATTATTGTCCTACAGAAGGGTTTTTGGAATAAGCATTCTATTGCAGATTGTATGAATATTTGCAACTCAGAGTTGGGCGATTTTGCATGGTTATTAATTATGTCTCCCTGATTCCAAACATCAAAAAATAATCTTGGGGCCTATATATATACCTACCTACCTACTTAGGTATGTATATGCTGCATGACTTTTCTGTTTGATTATTTCCTTATTTATTTTAATCCAAACTCCAAAAAAATGTCGACAAAAGAAAACCATTGAAACGAAGTAGATTTTGTTTTTAGTGGACTTTATTGAATTGAAATTCAAAATAAAAGTTTAGTGACCTTTAGTCCAAATGCGTTTCGCCCAGGTAAACCCAAAATTTTGCGTCTTAGAGGGGTACAACAGCATCTAACTGATGAGCCCAACTGTTGTACCTGGGCGAAACGCATTTGGACTAAAGGTCACTAAACTTTTATTTTGAATTTCAATTCAATAAAGTCCACTAAAAACAAAATCTACTTCGTTAACTTTGGCTAGACCACGGGTGTATACATATATATATTTATATATGTATAGTTTTAGGTGTATGAATTCAAACGAATTCCCCTAAAAATAGAATTCACAGTGTATTCATGCTGTAATTTTATCAAATGTCGGTAACCATCGACCAAAATTTTGCGTCTTAGAAGGGTACAACAGCATCTAACTGATGAGCCCAACTGTTGTACCTGGGCGAAACGCATTTGGACTAAAGGTCACTAAACTTTTATTTTGAAAACCATTGAATATTTTTTTCCGAAAACAGAATGGAGTTAGGTATACCTATTGTAACGAAATAAATGTTAATGAAAGAAAAGGCCATTATCCACGGTACTACAGGCCATCTCATATAAGATCCCACATAGTAACGTCAACGATGACTTTTATTCCTAGGATGAAAGAAATATACAAATAAAAGAAATGAGATATACTTTACCAATCTAACCTATTGATGAGAGACCACAGCCTCCATCAGTGGACGGCAGCAACGCTTACAAGTAGAAAGACTTTAGAGGAATAAGTCACTGTCTCCTATAGACAGTGTCCTCTTGTGATGGATGACACTTACTGCAGTGATTGCTCGAGACCTCCCTGGTTTACGCCAAAGACCTGCGGTACCTTCACTCATACCAGCAGCTGATCTATCTTCCTCTAAACATCGGCTCATTTCCCTAATATATCTTCATCCTCCTTTCCACTCACAGAAACTTACTCTCTTCGATCGAATCTTAAAAGTCTTTATTTTGATCGTCAAGTAAAACTCACTACTACAAGCCATAGATGAACTAGCTTGCCATCCTACTACTATACCACAACAAAACCCAAGATAAAACCTAATAAAACTCACTACATACCAGACTCTTTAAGAAACAGGCACTGGTTCGGTCGCCTTGGACACTAGTCCCAATGAGATTCCTTAAAGAATCCAAAAGTGGAAAGGCTGTAACTCTGTTCAAACCACAAGACTGTCTCATAGAGAACTCTCTCTATGACCACAGATCCACTTGGTAGAGACAGAGAAACAATTGGGTTGTGATCGACCTTCGCATCCGGTTCGCACGAACGCCCTCAACTAGCTCACAAGGGTCGTGCATTCTTGCTCAGGGATCGACAACGTTGTTACCTCTTTTAACCAGTGCGAACCTACTGAAGTTTAGATGTTGAAAACTTAGAAAAAAAAATAAATATTCCTTGCTGGGGGGCCTGATCAACAAACGCTGAGATATAACTAGGTCCGAAGTATAATTGAGCTGGAAGGCCGACTCAACCTTAGAAAGTGTATTGTAAAAGATTGTTTAGAGAACCGCACAAAATAGCGAGCCGCTATACAAAAGGTATTCTTAGCTGACAGAGAATACAGCGCTAAAGGCTCAGTCAGCATATTACGCGCAAACGACGATTAAAACCGCTGACTAGTGAGTGTAGATCAACACCTACACACACTCTTATAAATGGGGAAGGAGGAGAAGATGTTATAAATTCCTCCTTCTGGCTTCTGTACCCACCCATGAGGAAAAGTTCCATCAACTCGGAAGCTTTTTCCACCATTGATCCACGGTGCCAAGTATACACTAAAAAAGTGTTACTGAAAAATATTTAGGATCCCCTAAACATGATAAAAGACAAGCAAAAAGACTTGCCTATACCATCACACTACATACCAATAACGACCTAATCGTTACCAAAAGTCTTCAACCAAAAGAAACTACACTACACTTCCACACACATGATATGTTAACCTATATTTCCATCCGCACAAGAAGTCTGTCCACCCCTCCCAACGTACTTACTTAAATACCATTGTATCTAAAAGAAAATTCCGGAATAACCAAAGAAATAGACCACTGTCCATATGACAGCATTGAAAACACTATCAGGATTCTTGTTCTTCAAAAACGTTATAAAGTCGTTGTTTATTTAACTTTATCTTAAAACTAACAGTATTGAATGTATGTAAACCTAAACCAAAAGTATCTAATATCAATAAATCTAAAATATTTCTTAATTAATTAGCGATAATAGTGTAGAAAAGTTAAATTATTTTCCTTGATATCAAATTGCGTTGAACTATCAATGATTTGATCGTATGTAGAAGCAACTTCTTGGCTTCATACGAATTTTAAATAGTTATTTTTGTCTTTCAAAAAAAAAAAGTTATGCGCTGAAGAAAAATGTACCTTGAGTATCATTAGTCTTAGCTCGCTTTCATCACTCTCCTTGGAGTGGAAATTAAAAAAAAAGTTATTTGACTCAATTGTCTTTATGTATCTTTCAAGTTTCAAATTGTTAAAAATTCTATTCAAAAAAAAAAGTTGTTGAAACTTTGGAAATGTAAACTTGGATAAACCGAGTTACAAAACGATATTCTAACGAAATACAAAAAGTATGAATATCTACGAAACACTAAACGGTGATTTTGTAAGCAGACAAATTCTAAACGAATCCCAAAAGAAAACAAAAGCAAACATGGGACGTTAGCCCAAGGGTTTATGTTGTTGAAACAGGCCAGGGAGATAGTAAGAGAATAAAGAGTATTAAATGTATGTTATATATATATATGGTTAATCAATATAATCAAAAAATATAGTTTTCAAATTATCAATAAAATACAGTCGTAAAGGAATCGGGAGTGCACTCTGGATACCAGTCGCTGAAATATTAAAAAGGTGTTAAATATAATTAAGATCCTAAAACTTTAACCATAGATAAGATTATACACACATGCACGACTTTACTCTTGGTCGACAATAACCTCTTGCTCTCATCAGCGATAAAGCGCTATCTTGGCTTTCCCAAGATACTATCTGTAAGATAAAGTATCTTCAAATATGTGACAACGAGTCACCGGGCTATAAAAGTAGCTAAATCGTCGGGTTCCAATCGGGACGAATAGTCACGATGAACAAACATATATTCACAATGTACACGAAGAAGTTAAAATGAATTGTAAGGATACGAACTTCAACTTCATTTAAGGAAGAAAGAAATTCTTTCGAAATAAGATTGGCAGGTAACTCCAAAGGACTTCCAAACGGGTAGGTGCTTTGTTAAGTTACAAAAAAAAAAAAAAAATACCAGGACAAAAAGAATGAACTAACAAGTTCAAAAAATGAAAAGTTGTCTAAAGACTATCAAAAATATCTGTTAGACGAAAGTAATCTCATTAAAGAATGAGGAAAAAGAAACCGAAAAGAAGTGGTATCGACTAGATTCAGATACGGACAGACAGATTACAGATTTGTTCATAGAACCAGTAAAAGAGAAGGGTCCACAAGGACAGTAAGGATTGCAACTAGGCAATAAGTGAGTAGATACGTACAGTACCTAGGATATCGTAAGAACAAAAGAAAACTTTCTTTAAAAACAACCAAAGTGTTGAAGTATATTCCACTTCTGTATCACAATGAGTATTCGCTAGGAAAATAACATCCAGCTTAAAAATACGCGATAAAGTAACGCCGTTAAGGCAGTGAAGTTACAAGTAAAAATTAAACTTTAGAAAAAATGTACTTTAACTTTTCTATTCAGAAACAAAAAGGACGAAAACACAAATTACACAAAACACATATATATTGAAATTCACTTTTGGTAATATTCATATCGTTTAAAAGTTAAAAATAGATATAAATCTACTATCATAAATATAATATATTATATAATAAGATAAATATGTAGATAGACTGAATGAAATTGTATGGGGTGCTCTTAAGTTGCACCAACTGTATCGCAGCTCCACCGTCCGTGGGCGTATGGACGTTGAGTCGTGTCTCACACAACTAAAAATAGTGTATTCCAATAATTATGATTGTCCGAGGTGACAGGATCTGCTTCGGTGTCACCGATTCAATGAGCTCTTGTGCATATATATATATATAGCCAAGGGCACTCGCAATATGTGGCAAGAATGGAAAATAAATAACAAAATTGTTACCTGTGTAGCCAAAATATGTGGCTAAAATGCGTAGGATTCTTTATAAAGTATTTATTTTTCAGGAACAGGAATCGTAAATGACGAATGATGATTATAGGTGCACATGGAGTCGTATAGACTGTACGCCATGTGGTCGCAGACACGCCGTTTGCAAAAATTCTCGTGGCATTAATGTGCCAAAGTAAAAAAAAAACTTCGAAGATATGTTTATATAGGTGGCAGATTTACGCAGAATATTCTGCTTTATTGGAGTTGTTGAGGTAAGTATCCTTTATAATTATAAACTGGATTCCCTCGACGATTCTTTTTATGTTGAGAAAAAATGCTTCCCACGTTGCCATGGACGGATATTTTCCATGGATCATCGACAAAGACATCAAACTTTCAGGGGGCTAATTTCCTGCCCTACAGTAAAACCCTAGTGTATAAGAAAAGAGAATACTTATAAGACACTAGTAAAAACGTTACGATGCATCCTTGGAAAATATCCAAGATAAGCATCGGCGACAAAAAAAAACTCATGTCCGCCATGATTTTGGCCGACAATCAAAATTGCCAAGAAAAACTAAAAATGAAAAACCTTACCTATTTCAGGGTATATTTCTTTTTTCCAGCTTCAATAATTGCTATTTGCAATTAATAGAAATCTTTTCTAAAGATTTCTTTATATTTTAAGTCACTCGCGAGCAAAAATTATACACAATTAAATTCTCTGCTGCACAAAAAAAAAAAGACTTCTACTTTTACTTTTAACAACGATGTAAAATGTATGAGGGTTGAAAATTGAATGAATGAGATACAGACAATTATCGGAAACCACGCCTCTGTCTGGTTTCCAATAGCAATTGCAAAGACTGAATATGACTTTTACCGCGTTCTTTGTTAACATTACATTTGCGTTCGGAAAAGTTAACAATACAAAGTGCGTTTAGTGTTACGTAGCAATGTAAAGCTACTTCGCACTGACAATTTGGTAAGTATGAAAATCGACTTTAATGACGTTTATCTTTATTTATGTCACTTAATTTTGACATTATAATGTTCGTAGAGGTTTGTAGAACAAATTTGTGTCAAGTTTTCTCAAGTATGAGAGAAACTTTGTGCATGTCAATTTTTGACATTTGACTTATTTTCGGAGGAAATTAACTCCAATTTGACACAATTGCTTCTCAATCACAAATATCGTCATACACATGACGTTAAACTCATTTTAAACACTCAAGAAACTAATTTTGAATATGTCAATCTGTCAGTTAAGATGTAATGCAGAAACTGACTAAGAATATTGAAATGGACTGTCATTTCTTTGTTAGATGGTTGTATTGTGCATAAAAATTATGATTCCTATGGAATGCATAATGGATATGGACAATACCAACACTAACTGTCACGATCTGTCAGAACTCAATAATCTGGGTTTTCATCAAACAGACCATAATTGTTGGTTTGGTCGGAACGGGTTTCTATTTCAGCATTGGGCATGCATTTTGAAATCATTCCAACAGGATTTCCAATAGAAGACAGAAAGATAGTGAAAAAGAGATGAGACGAAGCGTCTGGTTGGACGGACAGTAACCATAAAGCAAAAACGAAAATGCCGGAAGTGTTCATCAGCCATAATCCTTCTACACATGGTCATGTAGCAATCGAATGTGCTAGAAAGAGTGCGTCTGAGCTCGGTTCAAATATTTGTCTATCAGGGTTTTTTCATTTTAGGTGGTGTTCAGCGAAAAATATGACAAAGCGGTTCTGGTTTAGGATAATTCCTTACTGAATTTTGATTCTTGGTGTAGGAATTGAGCGACTAATGTCATTCTTGAATTTTTCGAAATTTCCCGATTTTTCAGAGGGAAATGTCATTAGGTAAATGGACAAATCTAAATTCCTAAAATTGCCGCAAGGTGGCACTAGTGTTGCGGTGACAAAGTTTTCCCTACAAATCTCAAGGATCGAGACAAGTATCACTTGACTAGATGCTTGTGAAAAAGGACAACTTGTATCTACCTATACCTTTGCTACTCTGATTAATCTTCTTCCTAAAAAAAAATTTGAAACTTCAAATTACTTATCGCAACTATTAACTCTCTCAACTTCTTCTTCTATCTATCTCAAAGCTAACCTGTATTACCTCTTTACTAAAAAGTGAAATACATAAAACAAATATTCACGAAACTATACAAGAGTCTCATGCACAGCTGGGTAGCCGGGCATAAAAAAAAATAAATAAAACTATTTTTATCACAGTATGATTTACTTCTTCAAATCTTTCGTATGAGAAGTGGTCACGTAGCCTTTCTCATCTTCAACATCATATAAGTTGTTACCTCTAGTCTTAACAACTGTTACTTTAATAAACTTAGGCGATAGCTTAGCGTTGAAATGTTTATTAGCATCACTCAAAACTATATTTCGTTTATAGATGATATCCCCCACCTTAAAATCGACCGCACGACTTCTGAGATTGTAAACTCTCTCATAAGCATCGTGTGTCTTTTCAAGTGTTGTCTTCAGATATGTATGAAGAATATTCATCTTTGCCACCTTGGGCAACCAATCGATTTCAGAGTTATTAAGCCCTCCAAGATCTCGCAATAACTTGTAGTCCGCTCCGTGTTCAATCATCCTTTGACCGTATAAAGCCTCATATGGCGACATTGTCAAAGCTGAATGGACAGTTGTGCGTAAAGCACTACTAATGGATGACAAATGTACATCCCAATTAGTCTGTTTCGGATCTACATAAGATCTAATCGCTGCTAATATAGACCTATTAACTCTCTCGCTAGCATTAGCTTGAGGTGCATAAAACGCCGTCTTATAATGTTTGACACCAAACATTTTTAACATTTCTTTAAAATTCTTAGAAATAAATTGCGATCCGTTATCGGATAGGATACTCTCAGGTACACCATATAAAAGAAAAATGTCTTCTCTCAAAAACTTAATAACTTCTGCAGCTGTGGCTCTCTTAAGGGGTTTAATAAACACAAACTTTGTGAGTTGGTCTAAAGCGATAACGATGAAAGCATTCCCATTCCTGGATCTTAGATAAGGACCAAGGAAATCCACATATAAATGTTGGAAGGGCCTTTCAACTTTAAAACTCTCTCCCATTTCAGCTCGTAAAGTCTGATTGGAAGCTTTTGTTGTCTTGCATGTTTCACAACGATCAACATATTGTTTCACCTGCGAAAACATACCGGGCCAATACAATCTTTCCCGTAACCTGTATAATGTCTTGACGACACCACCATGAGAAGCTCTGGGTGGATTATGCGCCATGGCAATTATGGATTCTGTCATACTAGACGGTAACCATAACTTCCATGACAGATCATCCAATAGAGGATTCCCAACTGCATGTTTTGTTCTCTTATATATATATCCCTCAGATATCTTCAAGTCTGGTAATCGTTCCTGCTCTTTGCTGATATGACTGATGAGTTGTGAGTATTCTTCGGACTTGAATCCCGGATCGTCAAGGTCAATGTGGAGCACCTCCTCGGTTTCGACTTGTGCAACACTGGATATGTAGCTCTCTGCCGTTAAAGCATCGGCTTCGTACACTCTTGAAAGAGCGTCGGGTACCACGTTAAGTGTTCCTTTCCGGTGTTCAACCACGAAATCGAACCCTTGAAGTCTCATACTAGACGACCGGTAGGGTCCTTCATGTTCATCAACCATTTCAGGCTTGAATGATCAGTGATTACCTTAAACCTATATCCTTCGATATACGAACGGAATTTCTGAATTCCCAAAAACGCAGCGAGGCATTCACGTTCGGTAACGGTGTAGTTCCTCTGCGCAGCATTCAATTTCTGAGAGAAGTAATAAATGGGGCGTTCAGCTCCGTTCTCATCTCGCTGGCAAAGTACACATCCGATACCGGACGCAGATGCATCGCACAAAATAATAAACTCCTTCTCGAAATCAGGGTTTATCAGAACAGGTGTTGTAGTAAGTGCTTTTTTGATGTTTTCGAATGCTATCTGAGCTTCGGAATTGAAATCAAAAGCCTTACCTTTCTTAAGAGTGTCAGTGAGTGGGGCAGCCAAGGTTGAAAAATTTTCCACGAACCTCCGATACCAACCAGCCATTCCTAAGAAACGCCTAACTTGGCGAGTGGTTGTCGGCATTGGGAAGTTGATAATAGCAGCAACCTTATCAGGATCTGCTTTCAAACATCCTTGTCCCACTTTGTATCCCAAGTATTGTAACTCTTCGAAACAAAATTTCGATTTCTCGACATTAATAGTGAGTCCTGCTCTATCCAACTCTCTACTAATGATTTTCAAAACTGCTAAGTGCTCCTCGAAAGTTTTCGTCACCACCAAAAGGTCATCTAAATAAACGAAGACTCGGTCCTGCAACTCGCGTGGAACAACTAAATTCATCAAATATGTCAGGCTTTGAGCGGCGTTGCAAAGACCGAAAGGCATCACGTTGAATTGGTACAACGGCCTTCCTGGAACCGTAAAGGCTGTCTTTTCCTTCGCGCTCTCCTCCAGTGGTATCTGCCAGTACGCATCTTTCAAATCCACGCTCGATATGAAACGTGTCTCCGAAAGACGTGACAGCAGTCCCTCAATGTGCGCAATAGGTCGCGCATCTTTCTTAGTAACCATATTGACTTTTCTGAAGTCCAAACAAAGTCGATCCTTGCCAGGCTTGCGTACAAGCACAACAGGTGAGGACCATGGACTATTGCTCTCTTCAATAACCCCTAGTGAAAGCATGCGGTCTACTTCTGCGTACATCAGAGACTGCACCACTGGGGAGACCGGATAATACCTTTGCTTGATTGGAGGAGCATCCCCCGTATCAATACCGTGTTTCACCCAATCTGTTTTGCCTAAACCCTTTAGTGTGAATGACGGAAAACTTCGTATCACATCTTCGAGTTTAGCATTCTCTACATTCGTCAACTTACACTTATTGACTAACTTATCTTTAACTTCAACATCATGTTGAAATGACAAACTGGAAATTACGTTTGGTGCTATTTGGAATTTCGACCAAAAATCGACACCTAAGTATAAACGTTGCGCTAATGTCGGGACGACATAAAAACTCATGCTGTGAGTAGCACCTTTATACTTAACGTCAGTGGTAATTAATCCACAAATTTTTTGTTTCTGCCCGTCAGCGGTTGAAACACTTGAATTAACCTTTTTAATTGTAATATTTTTGTTGGACAAGTAAGTTAAAACATCAGCGCCAAGGCAACTGATACTTGCGCCAGAGTCTAATAGACCCAATATCTTGTCTCCAAAAATTTCAACGTTGACATAAGGGCGAGGATCTCCAGATTCTCTTTCTAATGTCGTTGAAGCTATATTCTTATATAATAGTCGTTTTTCCTTAAATCTGATTCGAGTACGTCTAATTCGATTAGACAATTCAGGATAATTCATTATTCGCTTTCGGACTTCATAATAATTTCTAAGCCTTTCATGAAATGGCTTTCTTATAAATTCATTTTTCTTAATATTAGTATTTAAATTATTTGGTGTTGTTGCATTAACAACAAGTTTATTAATTGGTTTTAAAATTGTAACAGGAGTTTTGAGAGTTGAAGATTCTTCGGCACTTAAAACTCCGGGTTTATTTGTTCGGAGCGAACCCCCCCGGATATTGGGTTGTTCCTCCTTAAGTTTCCCTGACATTTTGGACAAGTAGGAAAAATAACGTTTTCCAATCCACAACGGAAGCAAAACTTTCTATCTACAGGTTTACTACATTCCCTGAACCCATGCCCTACGCTTAAGCAATTCCAACACTTCCAAGTGTTCTTATCCCTATGTACATTATGTACTGCTTCTACACTTGAAGTTAAAGCTACAGTTAAATCATTAGATTCTTCCACAACTTCGTTTACGAAACGTTTTGTCGGAATTCGGTGCGTGTTCGGCACAAAAGAGGGTCGCGTGCTCTCCTGTCGATCGAGAAACTTTTCAATGGTTCGGCATACATATGCCATCTGTCTCAGACTATGTGTACTGAAAGTGATGAGTAACTCACCCATACGTCTCTTCACATTTGTCTTAATAATCTCTATAAGTTCTCTCTCAGACTTCGGAACACGCATCCTTGAATTAATCAACATTAAAGCGTCGTAGAAATCATTGAATGATTCGTTTGACTGCTGCTTTCGGTCTGAAAGCTTTCGAGACAATTCGGAGTCTGTTTCAAGACTTCGAAATTGTTCGATTAACCCGGACTGAAGCGAACTCCAAGAAGTGTGTGGATTACTCTTCAAGTACATCCAGTACCATGACTCCGCTTGTCCTGCAACAAAATGGTGAAAATTCACCGTCAACTCATCCCATGGAACACCATAACTGTACCTAACGCGTTCTAAACGAAATAGAAAATCGTCAACAGACATGTTACGACCGTCAAATCTAATTCCCCACTTATGAAACTGTGGAAATTTACTATATGACGTGGCGTTAGAGGGTACTTGTCTCCTGGGTGATGAAGCTTCCGGAGAATTATCTAAATTAATCGCATGCATTTGCGTAAGAAAATCATCAAGGTTGGAACCGTTAGCCATTTCTACTGGATGTCCTGAAGGAGCATTCCGAGTAAGACCTGGTTCATTGTTTGGGGTTGGATAGTTTTCCAAATTCCTATTAAAATTACCGTTTTGATTTGTAGGATTGTCGGTAGTTGTTCTGTTCGGAGCGTTAGTTATTCTAGCTCTATTTGTCGCTTGACTAACTGCTTGCCTGGGTGCAAGATTTTGAGAAGTAGAGGGTTGATTGCTTGAAGAAGGAGGTATGGTCTGAAATAAATTCGTCAACTGCTCAAGAAGAAGAGCTTGACTTTGTTTTATCTCCTCTTTCATGACTCGCCTATCCTCTTCTCTGTGTAATTCAACTGTCGCTGTAATCATCTCTTGAAGAGTAAGAGAATCTTCGGTTACATTTCGTCTATTGTCAAAACTATCGTTGACGACACGACCATTGACATTACCGAGAGGCATAGTACCATCATTAATACCTATGGGACTAGATTCATCTTCAATTCGCATTTCTTGTCTTCTTTGATCTTCACCACTACCTGCAGCTTGTGGGTCTGCCATAATTATAACGTCTAAAAACCTTGAATTATAAGTGCTCGGACGGATTAATCTCCTATTTCCACTACTCATTCAACTGAGATTGTGCAACTCTTGTATAAACACAAAACTAATGAAACACAATCGAAGTGACAAAAAAAAAAAAAATTAAACAGTGCTTAAAATTAAAAGTATTTATAGTGAAACGGATCACTTAGTAATTCAATCAAAAATATAGTCCTACAAAGAGAAGGCTCCTTGTAGACTAGAAAAGATCCTACAAAAAAAAAAGTTTGACTCTTAAAGAAAATACTTCAAGATTTCTTCAAAGTCAAAAAGTAAATATCTCGCTTAAAGATATACTAAACTATTATCTTGTTTTTGAATCGTAATTTAATTTCAAAAATTACTGACTCAAACAAACTAAACGTATGTCTTAATAACTAAACTAACTTCTCAGAAACTATCCTGAAAGTTACTAAACTTAAAAATAAAGTAATTATTATTTGTTGTGGCGACACCGCCAAAAATTCTAAACTATAAACTCTATCAAAAATATCTCAAAAACTGGGCAACACTGCCACTAAAAAATCTCAAAAAACTGCGACACCGCAAAAATTACCAGAATTTATCTTAGTTAACGTCTCTAAGACAAATTCCAAACTCACAAAAAAACTCAGGATTTCCTTTTAGTTAACGTCTCTAAAAGAAAAATCCCTACCAAAAACCAGAATTCCTTTTTCAGTTACGTCCCTGAAAAATAATTCCAAAACTATACTATACTCAAAATATCAAAAAACTACAAAACTTTCTATAAACCTTGTAATAACTTCTTACAAAATTTACTTTATACTCAAAATTAAATTTTATAAATCTCAACAATAATTCATTCACGTTTGGGAGTGGACATTCCCCCCGTGCGTAATGGATTAACTACATATCAAAAAAAAAAAGACGTTAGCTTGATTGTACCATGACAATCAACTAACAAAAAAAACTTAGTGTGTGTGTCTTTAAACTATTCGTGCTCAACACAAAAACTAAATCTGCTAAATTCAATAGATGGTGACTCTTCATTTCATTATGCTACTGCAGACGTGCGTAGGGACTATTGATCACCCACCACCGGTTAGCACTTCATAAAATGAATCATCAACCATACATCAAATCTAACCTTCAAAAATCTTCATAAAAATTCTCTACAAAAAAAAGTAAAAAGTGAAAAAGTATTATTTGGAGTAGAAAACATGGATTATTCCGTGACGATAAAGTAGCTTTTGCAGCTGACGTGCGTAGAGACTTAAATCATCCACCACCGGTCAAAAGACTCAATTATCTACCACTTCCTAACCCTTTCTATGCTATCGCTTTAAGTAAAGTGATCATTAGCAACAGTCAACCAAGAATAATAACTCTTCGGTCCGGACAAATGACTCAAATATACCTATCACGAGAGGTAGAGGAATAATAGTGAAGCTAACGCAACAGACAGAAGTCAGGACTCTATCGACCAACTTCCCGGACATATAGTCTTCATTACTAAACTCCGATGACGTTCCTCTAGCAAAAGAAAAGTACTACTTCAAAAAAAAAACTTCATCAAAACAAATTTCAAAAATGAAAAATTTCCAAAAGAAAAATTAATTTCCCCAAAAACTTTTCGAATCAACTTAATACAATACAAAATCTAAACCTTCAAAATCCTAATCTCAAAACGTTCTTCAGGCCACCACGTTGGGCGCCATTCTGTAACGAAATAAATGTTAATGAAAGAAAAGGCCATTATCCACGGTACTACAGGCCATCTCATATAAGATCCCACATAGTAACGTCAACGATGACTTTTATTCCTAGGATGAAAGAAATATACAAATAAAAGAAATGAGATATACTTTACCAATCTAACCTATTGATGAGAGACCACAGCCTCCATCAGTGGACGGCAGCAACGCTTACAAGTAGAAAGACTTTAGAGGAATAAGTCACTGTCTCCTATAGACAGTGTCCTCTTGTGATGGATGACACTTACTGCAGTGATTGCTCGAGACCTCCCTGGTTTACGCCAAAGACCTGCGGTACCTTCACTCATACCAGCAGCTGATCTATCTTCCTCTAAACATCGGCTCATTTCCCTAATATATCTTCATCCTCCTTTCCACTCACAGAAACTTACTCTCTTCGATCGAATCTTAAAAGTCTTTATTTTGATCGTCAAGTAAAACTCACTACTACAAGCCATAGATGAACTAGCTTGCCATCCTACTACTACAAAACCCAAGATAAAACCTAATAAAACTCACTACATACCAGACTCTTTAAGAAACAGGCACTGGTTCGGTCGCCTTGGACACTAGTCCCAATGAGATTCCTTAAAGAATCCAAAAGTGGAAAGGCTGTAACTCTGTTCAAACCACAAGACTGTCTCATAGAGAACTCTCTCTATGACCACAGATCCACTTGGTAGAGACAGAGAAACAATTGGGTTGTGATCGACCTTCGCATCCGGTTCGCACGCACGCCCTCAACTAGCTCACAAGGGTCGTGCATTCTTGCTCAGGGATCGACAACGTTGTTACCTCTTTTAACCAGTGCGAACCTACTGAAGTTTAGATGTTGAAAACTTAGAAAAAAAAATAAATATTCCTTGCTGGGGGGCCTGATCAACAAACGCTGAGATATAACTAGGTCCGAAGTATAATTGAGCTGGAAGGCCGACTCAACCTTAGAAAGTGTATTGTAAAAGATTGTTTAGAGAACCGCACAAAATAGCGAGCCGCTATACAAAAGGTATTCTTAGCTGACAGAGAATACAGCGCTAAAGGCTCAGTCAGCATATTACGCGCAAACGACGATTAAAACCGCTGACTAGTGAGTGTAGATCAACACCTACACACACTCTTATAAATGGGGAAGGAGGAGAAGATGTTATAAATTCCTCCTTCTGGCTTCTGTACCCACCCATGAGGAAAAGTTCCATCAACTCGGAAGCTTTTTCCACTATTGATCCACGGTGCCAAGTATACACTAAAAAAGTGTTACTGAAAAATTTTTAAGGATCCCCTAAACATGATAAAAGACAAGCAAAAAGACTTGCCTATACCATCACACTACATACCAATAACGACCTAATCGTTACCAAAAGTCTTCAACCAAAAGAAACTACACTACACTTCCACACACATGATATGTTAACCTATATTTCCATCCGCACAAGAAGTCTGTCCACCCCTCCCAACGTACTTACTTAAATACCATTGTATCTAAAAGAAAATTCCGGAATAACCAAAGAAATAGACCACTGTCCATATGACAGCATTGAAAACACTATCAGGATTCTTGCTCTTCAAAAACGTTATAAAGTCGTTGTTTATTTAACTTTATCTTAAAACTAACAGTATTGAATGTATGTAAACCTAAACCAAAAGCATCTAATATCAATAAATCTAAAATATTTCTTAATTAATTAGCGATAATAGTGTAGAAAAGTTAAATTATTTTCCTTGATATCAAATTGCGTTGAACTATCAATGATTTGATCGTATGTAGAAGCAACTTCTTGGCTTCATACGAATTTTAAATAGTTATTTTTGTCTTTCAAAAAAAAAAGTTATGCGCTGAAGAAAAATGTACCTTGAGTATCATTAGTCTTAGCTCGCTTTCATCACTCTCCTTGGAGTGGAAATTAAAAAAAAAGTTATTTGACTCAATTGTCTTTATGTATCTTTCAAGTTTCAAATTGTTAAAAATTCTATTCAAAAAAAAAAGTTGTTGATACTTTGGAAATGTAAACTTGGATAAACCGAGTTACAAAACGATATTCTAACGAAATACAAAAAGTATGAATATCTACGAAACACTAAACGGTGATTTTGTAAGCAGACAAATTCTAAACGAATCCCAAAAGAAAACAAAAGCAAACATGGGACGTTAGCCCAAGGGTTTATGTTGTTGAAACAGGCCAGGGAGATAGTAAGAGAATAAAGAGTATTAAATGTATGTTATATATATATATGGTTAATCAATATAATCAAAAAATATAGTTTTCAAATTATCAATAAAATACAGTCGTAAAGGAATCGGGAGTGCACTCTGGATACCAGTCGCTGAAATATTAAAAAGGTGTTAAATATAATTAAGATCCTAAAACTTTAACCATAGATAAGATTATACACACATGCACGACTTTACTCTTGGTCGACAATAACCTCTTGCTCTCATCAGCGATAAAGCGCTATCTTGGCTTTCCCAAGATACTATCTGTAAGATAAAGTATCTTCAAATATGTGACAACGAGTCACCGGGCTATAAAAGTAGCTAAATCGTCGGGTTCCAATCGGGACGAATAGTCACGATGAACAAACATATATTCACAATGTACACGAAGAAGTTAAAATGAATTGTAAGGATACGAACTTCAACTTCATTTAAGGAAGAAAGAAATTCTTTCGAAATAAGATTGGCAGGTAACTCCAAAGGACTTCCAAACGGGTAGGTGCTTTGTTAAGTTACAAAAAAAAAAAAAAAAATACCAGGACAAAAAGAATGAACTAACAAGTTCAAAAAATGAAAAGTTGTCTAAAGACTATCAAAAATATCTGTTAGACGAAAGTAATCTCATTAAAGAATGAGGAAAAAGAAACCGAAAAGAAGTGGTATCGACTAGATTCAGATACGGGCAGACAGATTACAGATTTGTTCATAGAACCAGTAAAAGAGAAGGGTCCACAAGGACAGTAAGGATTGCAACTAGGCAATAAGTGAGTAGATACGTACAGTACCTAGGATATCGTAAGAACAAAAGAAAACTTTCTTTAAAAACAACCAAAGTGTTGAAGTATATTCCACTTCTGTATCACAATGAGTATTCGCTAGGAAAATAACATCCAGCTTAAAAATACGCGATAAAGTAACGCCGTTAAGGCAGTGAAGTTACAAGTAAAAATTAAACTTTAGAAAAAATGTACTTTAACTTTTCTATTCAGAAACAAAAAGGACGAAAACACAAATTACACAAAACACATATATATTGAAATTCACTTTTGGTAATATTCATATCGTTTAAAAGTTAAAAATAGATATAAATCTACTATCATAAATATAATATATTATATAATAAGATAAATATGTAGATAGACTGAATGAAATTGTATGGGGTGCTCTTAAGTTGCACCAACTGTATCGCAGCTCCACCGTCCGTGGGCGTATGGACGTTGAGTCGTGTCTCACACAACTAAAAATAGTGTATTCCAATAATTATGATTGTCCGAGGTGACAGGATCTGCTTCGGTGTCACCGATTCAATGAGCTCTTGTGCATATATATATATATAGCCAAGGGCACTCGCAATATGTGGCAAGAATGGAAAATAAATAACAAAATTGTTACCTGTGTAGCCAAAATATGTGGCTAAAATGCGTAGGATTCTTTATAAAGTATTTATTTTTCAGGAACAGGAATCGTAAATGACGAATGATGATTATAGGTGCACATGGAGTCGTATAGACTGTACGCCATGTGGTCGCAGACACGCCGTTTGCAAAAATTCTCGTGGCATTAATGTGCCAAAGTAAAAAAAAAACTTCGAAGATATGTTTATATAGGTGGCAGATTTACGCAGAATATTCTGCTTTATTGGAGTTGTTGAGGTAAGTATCCTTTATAATTATAAACTGGATTCCCTCGACGATTCTTTTTATGTTGAGAAAAAATGCTTCCCACGTTGCCATGGACGGATATTTTCCATGGATCATCGACAAAGACATCAAACTTTCAGGGGGCTAATTTCCTGCCCTACAGTAAAACCCTAGTGTATAAGAAAAGAGAATACTTATAAGACACTAGTAAAAACGTTACGATGCATCCTTGGAAAATATCCAAGATAAGCATCGGCGACAAAAAAAAACTCATGTCCGCCATGATTTTGGCCGACAATCAAAATTGCCAAGAAAAACTAAAAATGAAAAACCTTACCTATTTCAGGGTATATTTCTTTTTTCCAGCTTCAATAATTGCTATTTGCAATTAATAGAAATCTTTTCTAAAGATTTCTTTATATTTTAAGTCACTCGCGAGCAAAAATTATACACAATTAAATTCTCTGCTGCACAAAAAAAAAAAGACTTCTACTTTTACTTTTAACAACGATGTAAAATGTATGAGGGTTGAAAATTGAATGAATGAGATACAGACAATTATCGGAAACCACGCCTCTGTCTGGTTTCCAATAGCAATTGCAAAGACTGAATATGACTTTTACCGCGTTCTTTGTTAACATTACATTTGCGTTCGGAAAAGTTAACAATACAAAGTGCGTTTAGTGTTACGTAGCAATGTAAAGCTACTTCGCACTGACAATTTGGTAAGTATGAAAATCGACTTTAATGACGTTTATCTTTATTTATGTCACTTAATTTTGACATTATAATGTTCCTAGAGGTTTGTAGAACAAATTTGTGTCAAGTTTTCTCAAGTATGAGAGAAACTTTGTGCATGTCAATTTTTGACATTTGACTTATTTTCGGAGGAAATTAACTCCAATTTGACACAATTGCTTCTCAATCACAAATATCGTCATACACATGACGTTAACTCATTTTAAACACTCAAGAAACTAATTTTGAATATGTCAATCTGTCAGTTAAGATGTAATGCAGAAACTGACTAAGATATTGAAATGGACTGTCATTTCTTTGTTAGATGGTTGTATTGTGCATAAAAATTATGATTCCTATGGAATGCATAATGGATATGGACAATACCAACACTAACTGTCACGATCTGTCAGAACTCAATAATCTGGGTTTTCATCAAACAGACCATAATTGTTGGTTTGGTCGGAACGGGTTTCTATTTCAGCATTGGGCATGCATTTTGAAATCATTCCAACAGGATTTCCAATAGAAGACAGAAAGATAGTGAAAAAGAAGAGATGAGACGAAGCGTCTGGTTGGACGGACAGTAACCATAAAGCAAAAACGAAAATGCCGGAAGTGTTCATCAGCCATAATCCTTCTACACATGGTCATGTAGCAATCGAATGTGCTAGAAAGAGTGCGTCTGAGCTCGGTTCAAATATTTTGTCTATCAGGGTTTTTTCATTTTAGGTGGTGTTCAGCGAAAAATATGACAAAGCGGTTCTGGTTTAGGATAATTCCTTACTGAATTTTGATTCTTGGTGTAGGAATTGAGCGACTAATGTCATTCTTGAATTTTTCGAAATTTCCCGATTTTTCAGAGGGAAATGTCATTAGGTAAATGGACAAATCTAAATTCCTAAAATTGCCGCAAGGTGGCACTAGTGTTGCGTGTGACAAAGTTTTCCCTACACTATACCTAGGTAGGTATAACTACATAAAAATAAAATGCACGACTGGGTCGCACGAACTTGCTCGAATGTGTGACAGTGGTTTAGGGACTTGAGATTTTGATAAAAATAAAATTTTCAAAATTCTTAAATAAATACTTAAACTAATTTGAGCTGAAAAAAAGTACGCCATTTTATTTCTTGGATAAATTTGAATTTATGAGAATAAATTTATAAAAATCTGTGGAGCGGTTTTTGAGAAAAAAAAAGTTTTTTTCTTAAAAACTTTTTGAAAAAAATTAAAAAACGCCAGTTTATAGGTATTCAACAAATACATTTATTTAAAATTTTTAGAAAAAAATTTAATAAGCAGTTTTCAAAATATTAATTTTTTTAATTTTTTTTTTAAATGCTTTTAAAAATACAAAAAAATATTTTTCAAAAATATTGGTATGCAATACAAATTGAGCTACCTACACCTTTATGTGTGTAAGATTTCGAAAGAATCGGTTGAGTCGTTTTCGAGTTAGTCGAAAGCAAAAAAAAACGGTCCTATGGAAAGTACCGTTCTTAGCCATTTTTTAAAACTTTTTTTTCAGCCATATGAATTGGTCGTACCTAAAAAGCAACACTGATTTTTTTAAATAGAAATCGTTAGAGCTGTTTTTGAGAAAAATAAGCTTTAACGTAATGGTTGTATGGCAGGTACCGTTATTTTTTGAGCTAAGAAAAAAATTTCAATTTCCCCTCTGCACAATACCTAAAAAGTCTATATAGGTACCAAGTTTGAAGCAATTCGGCCCACCCGTTTGGGCTGTAGGTCTCTATACATACAGACAGACAGACAGACAGACAGACATACAGACGGACAGAATTTTTAGACCATCTTTTTTCGTCTTCACTATCATCGTAATGTCATGTTTGATTGTTATCTCAAAACTTTTTTTTTCGACGAATGCATAACTTGCCTTATAGTACCTATAATCGCAAGTAAAAAGTAACAATGTTTCAATAATAATAGATATATAGCTAGGTACTCAAATTATTCTTTTCCCTTTGCAATAAACCCATAAGCAATTTTAAAACAGGTCAAATAGTTATATTGACCTACCTCACACTTTTGTTACATGCAACTTAAAAAAAAAAACAACGATATCAATGTACATACCTACCTACATATACCTACATTAAATATAATGTAACGTTTAGCTATCTACCTATGCATGTTCATTTTATGTGTCCTGACTCCTGAGTCCTGACCTTCATCAAGATTTCGATCGAGTCCCAAACGAGTTCACATTTTTTTTTGTCACTGTTATGGCAGCAACAGCAAGTAAAATATGAAAAAAAAAAAACAACAACAAAACGAAAATAGAAAAAAATTACCCACATTTAGCTATTAGCTACTGTGTTTTGAAAAAAATTGAAAAAAAATCCCTTCACCCTTCCATACAGAGAGAATAAAACTTGTCATCGCATATCGCATTACTAAATCAAAGCGAAAGGACAACAACGAAACCCACAGAACGACACACACAAAAAGTATCCCCTACTAAAACGTCCAATGCCAATAATCTTTTCCCTCTGCTTTCCTTTCCACTGCCTGTACCTCCTCTACTACTGTGGCTGCAGCCGGCGGTGCACGCCACCACCGCACCGCACCGCTTTGAGAATAATAATTATTGTGAGTTCACTGCGACTGCGGAAGATCACAAAATTATTTTGAAAAGAGAACAAGAGTAAATGAGTTACCAAAAACAATATAACGAAGAGAAAAGAATATCGCACTACCACATAGAACACAATTTACATGGCGTTTAAGTTCTGTTCTGAGGTAGACCCACCCTTAACTTCAACTCTCCGTGATAAACAATTTTCAATCTTCCCTTTCTTCCAAGAACGTAGTTGATCAGGCCCCTTGCAAAGAATATTCGATTTTTCTTTTGGAGTTTTCGTCACCCAAACTGCGCAGGTTGGAAGTAGTAAATAATGTGACAACG